>JAHTLZ010000017.1:423097-493745 GCA_023846285.1 Phrynocephalus versicolor
GAAGAAGAAGAAGAAGAAGAAGAAGAAGAAGAAGAAGAAGAAGAAGAGATATGAACTGAAAGGACACATCACTTGCCTTTTCTTGCTCTTGTCTGAATATTGGAATAGAAATATGGACCAAAAAGTAACCGGTAAGCAATAAGCATCACAGTAATGTATCTAAGGGCGTTTATACACGACCCCTAAACTCCGGGGCAAATGGCTCCCAGCTCCGGAGCTTAAAAATGTTTCCCCACCAGCTCTGGAGTTTACAGGAAATTAAGTGCGACCCCGCCTACCTAAGCGGGACCCAGCGCACTTTTCAGGTATCTGCTCTTGGGAGGTGAAAATTCCTTGATGCGGATGTGCCGGGCTCTCCTCGCTTCTTTTTGTTGTTGTTTTTTTGCCTCCCGCCCCTTTAAGAGAAGGAATCAGGAAGTGAGGGGGCTTGGAGCAGATTCCACCTGCACCAGGAGGTAAGCCTTTATTCTTTTGTCCCTTTTTTTCCTTCCCTCCCCTCATGCAGACAGGAGCAAGGAAGTACGGAGGGGTGGGGACGCAGGAACAGCAACGAACCCCCAAGATCTCTGGTCCGAATTCAAGGGGTCAGCGGATCTTAGGGGTCGTGTGAAAAGGCTCTAAGTTTATGTATCATATACTAACGAGAGTATATCTATGGATACATATGCATCCACGCATATTGCTATTTTGCAAAGTGCCTTTAACCATTGGAGCCCTCAGGCCCCTCAGTGAGAAACATCAATGGACAACCTTATGAATAATACAACCTTGCTGTGCAGGTGACAATGCTACACAATGACCTACACTTTGCAAGATAAAACTACTTTGGTGGGGTTAAGATATCCTACAGTTGTTTGTGGGAGATAAAACCCGGGGGGGCCTTCCCCAATCTCATGGGATGGAATGAAAATCAGGATTGCATGCATAGCAGCTTCAGGAACTGAACTATAAAAAAAGTTTAGTTATGGTCACGGCTGATCAAACAGTCTCTCCTTTCATAAAATTTATGGTATTGCAGAGAATCAAAGTGCTGCATCTCCACAGTAAATCTTTTTGTATTTCCTGAATATCTACTCTGGCCTGAGATAAGTGGTTCAAATGAGAAGGGAGATGTTACTTTTTTATTTATCTATTAAAACATCAGACTAAAATGAGCAGAGCAGTGTCTCCTGCAGTCATACACCCAGCAGGTTATGAAAAATGAAGATACAGGAACAGATAAGGTGCAGTACTGGCAGATGAACATATATCAACTGAAAAAAATATAAAAGAGAAAGAGAAAGCAAAAAAAGGCCTTTCCCCATCTGAATTACAGAAGGCCCCACTGAGCAAGAAAAAAGAGGGAAAAGGGTAAAGGAAAAATATAAAGCATGCAACATGAGATTTATAATGCCACTTTATATTATAGCATTTAGGACAAAATTTGCCCTGTGCTGGGTTCAATTTTTTAAAAAGGGGGTGAAAAAAAAAGAGGCTTGAGAGCTGATTCACTTATGCATCTCTATTTAAAACTTCAAAAGCTGCTGACAACAACTGTTTTAAATTCAACAACTGACATGAGAAGCTACAATGCAAACAAAGAGGAGGGGGAAATGTATTTTTAGTTAAACCATCTTATGTTCTGGGAGCTGTGGTTCAAAAGGCAACTTTTCCTACTTCTGGCAATGCATGTGCACTAGTTTGTGGTTAGTTTTAAAAAAATGTTATCACACGTATGTTTTAGGAGTGAATCTTGAAATTGAAAACAGTGTTGGGTCCTTGTGAGCCATGAAACGATATTTTGTGGTTTCCCAGATACCTATTGCAATCTGAAGTGGGTTTGGATGTGAAATGTTTTTTTTTAATTTATCCAAGTCAGTTCACCATTTGCATCATCATATTTAGTAAATCATGCTGAAAAGTGTTACAGAGTTTGGAATTTCCAGTAAAAATGCTTCAGCAGCTGTACTTGGAGCACAGACTGAATGACTGTTACGTTGATAGGTTTCCCAAAGAGTCATATTGATATTAGTCAGACTTCGCATTGTAGCTCCTAACTGCCTGTGCTACATCTTGCCTCATTTCAGTCGTGTCCGACTCTTCGTGACCCCATGGACCAGAGCTCGCCAGGCCTTCCTATCTGCCCCTGCCTCCCGGAGTTTGGCCAAATCCATGTTGATTGCATCGATAACACCATCCAACCATTTCATTCTCTGCCGTCCTCTTTTCCTTTTGCCTTCAATCTTTCCCAACATCAGGGACTTTTCCAGGGACTCCTCTCTCCTCATGAGGTGGCCAAAGTACTGGAGCCTCAGCTGCAAAATCTGTCCTTCCAGTGAACATTCGGGGTTGATTTCTTTCAGGATGGGTAGGTTTGCAGTCCAGGGGACTCTCAAGACTCTCCTCCAGCACCACAGCTCAAAAGTGTCAATTTTGCGGCGATCAGCCTTCTTTACAGTCCAGCTTTCACCTCAGTATTACAGCCGCTTAATTTATTTGAAGTTTATTATTTCCAGAGTAGAACCCTTGGTCCTCAAGCCATATTGGCTGTCGGCAGAGGGGGAGAATGTGTGGCTTCCCCCTCACTACTCCTTCTGTTGCCTCAGAAACCCTTTTATTCCCCTTGTTCCCCTCCTTGGTTTGTCCAATCCCCTTTCTCCCGCCTTTTCTTGTGACCAATCTTCTTTTTTTTCTCCCTCTCTGTCACCTTTACCTCTTCTGTTCTGACTCTCGGACTGTCTCCTGGGTTCCTGATGTGGTATTGGTCAGCGCCAAATCTTCTTTGCCCCCCATCTCCTGTTTTCCAAATCTCCATTCTGGATTATCCCAAAAAAGTATAGGACACATAAGAATGGGCTCACATTACAGGAAGCCAGGTTTCAGTTGAATATCAGGGGGAAACCTTCCTAACTGTTAGAGCAGTACAACAACAGAACCAATGCTCTCGAAAAGTAGGGAGCACTCCAACACTTGAATCATCCGAAAGAAAACTGGACAGCTACCAGTCAGATCTTCTTTGATTTGGATTCCTTCCTTGAGTGGTGGGATTGACTTGATGGCTTTATAGTCTCCTTCCAAATCCATTACAGTAATACCTCAGATAACGAATGCCCCTGATAACGAATTTTTCAGATAACAAATCGCAATTTCCAGGTATAGGGCTGCCTCGGATAACGAATGTTCCCTATGGGCTGCCTCGGATAACGAATCGCAATTTCTAGGTATAGGTCTGCCTCGGATAATGAATTTTCTCTATGGGCTGCCTCAGAAAATGAAATTTCCCTATGGGCTGCCTCGGGTAGCGAATGTTCCCTATGGACTGCCTCAGATAACGAATTTCTAGCATGCATCAGTAAAAAGAGTTATCCTGGTTGGCATTGCATCTGTACCTTTAAAGCGCGCTTTATAAAGAGTTTTGAGCAAAAAAAACAGGTGTCTGTGTCATTTTCCTAGGCTCTGAAATGGATTAATTGGTTTACCATTCATTCCTATGGGAAACTGTGTTTCGGATAACAATTTTTTTTTGGATAACAAATTGCCTCGGAGAACAAATTAAATGCATTATCCGAGGTACCACTGTATTCTATGATGCTATGATTCTATGAAACTCCAGCGGACACCCTGAGAGCTGGCAATTGTATTTGGTGACATAAAGTTGCTATCTAGGATTCCTCAGTCCTTGATGCAGGTCACCAATATGATCCATGAGTGCTAAATAATCCCATGTAAGCCAATGCTTGGTTTTTGATATCTGACTGCTGCTCTCAGTTGCTTTTGCTAGCAAGCTGGTTCACATCACAAGCTGTTTGCTTGCTTGCCTTTGCTTATCAAGTGTCTGTCTGTGGACCTAAATATACAGTAGTGGAGCATTAAGCTGTGTTATTTTATTATATTCCATTTATAAATCTTTCCTGGGAGTAAAATCTGACTGAATGAGTTAAATCCCTGCATCTTCTCCTAGACGCTAAAAGCAAAAGCGTTACCTTTAAAAGCAATTAATTTGAGTGATATCTTCCCAAAAGCAGTGAATCGCCCATGTAGATATGCTTTCAAAAAGTAACTCATCACTTTTCAAGTCCTCAAAGGCAGCTAAAATAATCACTTTGGGGTTGCTTGAAAGTAGACACAGAAGCAGAACTAAATAGACACAAGAGGTCTTAAAAATATTACAAGGCACTGACTGGTGGTTCAAAATGCATTTGTTGCCTCTCTCTGACTCTCATCACCTCATCACACATAACACAGCCGGAGGGACATAGAATTTCCAGAAATGCTAGTGGGGAGAGAAAAGAACCTACCACCACCACCCTTTTTTTCATTTTTCCTAAAGGTTCCCATGGAATCAAATACAGGTCGAAAGAGAGGATGTTTTAGGTTTAATTGATAAATTAAAGATCAACAAGTCACCAGGCCCAGATGGCATCCACCCAAGGGTTATTAAGGAACTGAGAAATGAAATTGCGGATCTCTTAATGGTAATATGCAACTTGTCTCTTAAAACGGCCACAGTGCCAGAGGACTAGAGAATAGCAGATGTCCCACCATTTTTTAAAAAAGGAAGGAGGGGGACCCAGGAAACACTACAGGCCAGTTAGTCTTACGTCTGTCCCAGGGAAGATGGTAGAAAGCCTCATCCAAGATAAAATATGAAAACACATAGAAGAACAAACCTTGCTGAGAGAAAATCAGCATGGCTTCTGTAAGGGTAAGTCTTGCCTGACAAACCTTTTAGAATTCTTTGGAAAGGTCAACAGGCATGTAGATTTGGGTGAACCAGTGGATATTGTCTATCTTAATTTTCAGAAGGCTTTTGACACAGTCCCTCATCAAAGGCTGCTGAGAAAATTGCACAGTCAGGGGATAAGGTCCTCTTATGGACTGAGAACTGGTTGAGATCCAGGAAACAAAGAGTAGGTGTCAATGGGCAATTTTCACAATAGAGAGAGGTGAAAAGCGGTGTGCCCCAGGGATCTGTCCTGGGACCAGTGATTTTCAATCTGTTCATAAATGACCTGGAGACAGGGATAAGCAGTGAGGTGGCCAAGTTTGCAGATGACACAAAACTTTTCTGTGTGGTAAAAACCAGAGAAGATTGTGAAGAGCTCCAGAAGGATCTCTCCTAACTGGGGGGAATGGGCTGCAAAATGGCAAATGCGTTTCAATCTAGGACAGTGGTTCTCAACCTGTGGGTCCCCAGATGTTCCTGGATTGCAACTCCCAGAAATCCCTTCCAGCCCAGCAAGTGGTGGAGGCTTCTGGGAGTTGCAGTCCAGGGACATCTGGGGACCCACAGGTTGAGAATCACTGGTGTAGGAAAATGAAGACTGAAAGGACTGGGCAGTTTTAGCCTTTCAAAAAGAAGACTTGAGGGGAGATACTTGAAAGGCTGCCATACAGAGGAGGGGCAAGATATGTTCTTGCTCAGCCCCTAGTGCAGAACAATGGGCTCAAGTTACAGGAAGCAAGATAACAGTTGAATATTGGTGGTGGTGGTGGGACTTCCTAACTGTTAGAACAGCATCACACTGGAGCCAATGGCCTCAGGAGGTGGTGAGCTCTCCGATGGTGGAGGCATTCAAAAGAAAATTAGACAACCATCAGATCTGCTTTGCTTTGAATTCTTGTGTTGAGCAGGGGGTTGGACTCAATGGACTTTATAAGCCTTTTCCAACTTCGTGATGCTATGATTTTATTCAAGTCCACTCCAACAATCTTCAAGGTATTTACATTAACAGGAACAGTTGACTTGCAACTGGTGACCTCTAAGCTGAGTAGTAGAGTGAGCTTTTACAACCAGCCTCTTGAAGCTTTCAGCTCACGCAACAAGAGAAGCCAGTATTAATTCACTGGCATGGCCGGCCGTAACTACAATGCTGAGCGTGACCAAGAGGTAATTCAACACAGATGACAAGTCTCATTGAGTACTAACATGGAATTATTGTTCCACTGTGCTGCAAAGCTGTGACCATTTCCCACGAGTGATATAGAAGCCTCAGCTAAAAGTCTTCAGATGAAGGAGAAAAGAATCATATATTTTTTTTCCGCAAGCTATCAGTTCTGGGAGACTGGGATGCTGGCCAGCTAATAATCTGGTGTTGATGCGCTTCCGTATCCTTCTGACATTGCAAGAATCCAGAGGTATATCTCCCTAAAACGTGCCATCTGGCGAGTCAGACAAACTGAAGAAACGAAAACGCTAATAAAAGTGGTACCGTTGGTTCTCCGAGGGCTCCTGTAACTGAAATGCGGAAAATTTTCCAACTGACTCCTCTCCAAAGTGAAAGATATGGGGTGTGACAGGCAAGGCTTGTCAAGGGGAATTAAGAAGATTTCTGCCATAATCTCTGGCAACAGGTGGAAAGTAAAACGAGCTCCTAATGTCCACCCCTTAAATGTTTCCTTCAGAATGATTTTGATTGCTCATGAAATGTGTCACATGAATACACATGAATCCCACTTCACACTTGGGGGGAAACGGTGGGAAATTCCCCTCAGATCCTTAAAGAGCTTTTTCTTTCTTCCCAAAATAGCCTCAGGAGTGTTGTGTCTAAAAAGAAGTGGAATTATAGGTGCGATTCTCCTGCATCAGGCTTTGTTGCGGAGTTTTGAATTTCTGATAAAATCCCCTTTCACAATGTAGGAGGACAGAGATGCGCAGAGGAAAATAGCTACAAGTTCCACAAAGAGTCCACTCCTTTCTGATTAACTGGCTCTTCAAGGTCTCGGGAACTCACTCTGAGACATTTGCAGGAGAAAGGATGAAAACCTTTTCATGACTTCCAATGGCGAACGGATCAAGACCAATCTGGAAGTTGAGTCATGGCAACTGGACTTCTTTTTCTTGAGAGATAGAAACTTTGCGCTGCTCATCCAAACAGCTTCATCAGTCTGAATACCGCTAGCGCTAGTCCTCCATTTTATAGTCAGCTTTGACCTCTTGTCACCCTGGTCTGGTGACAAGAGGTCAAAGCAAGGCCTCCTGCCTCCTGTAATAGCATGTTTTCTTTGAAACAGATCTTACCATTAGCTAAACTCTCCTACCTTTACACAAAATCTGATTCTCTATAATTTCAGTCCATGAGCTTGAATCCAGTTGCTGTCTTCTGGGCAAAAAAAGAACGAATCTACTCCAATTTTCCTCTTTTCAGTCCTTATTTGAAAAGTGTTATGTTTAGTCCAAGCTGCTGGTAGGGAATTTCCCCCACTTCCTGATTCACTTCCATTAGTTCTATTTATGACCTGAGTTTTAGACTCCAGGTCAAACTACACGTTACAGCATATAACTGCATCCGATTGTGATTGTTCTTTGGAACATAAACAAAGACTCCATCTGGAATGTTTGTGTCTTGGGTATGAAGGTCCACAGGAATTACCTGTCTGAAACACTAGCGTGGTTTCATGTAAAATGGCATTTTATCCATATGGTATGGATTGTCCCTCGGTATAAGTTGTCATTGTATCCACCGCTTCACAACAGATGGAACAAGGATATTTGTTGCTACAGATATGATGAGAATGATGGATGTGCATCTTTAAATACCTGTATTTGGGTGTCATAGAACAACTCAACAGGGTTCCCTGGCAGGTGTTTGAGGGTGCATGCCAGCTGTACACACTTACATTCATCTGTTTCTTTGGTTGTTTATAGCATCAATCTCTTTTCTGCCTCAATGTCTAATAACACTGGTTTAAAAGAATCTTTAAGAACAGATTTGATAAACAATTTCAAAACATGTTTTTTTTTAAATTAAAAAGTTATTTAAAGCAAATCAAATCAAAAAGCAAAGGGGTCTGCTCATATACTGCCCTATAACACAAACACTCTCTGGGCAGTTTACAATTCAATTATGCAGGCTACACATTGCTCCCCCAATGAGCTAGGTATTCCTTTTACTGATCTCGGAAGGATGGAAGGCTGAGTCAACCTTGAGCCAGCTACCTGGGATTGAACCTCAGGTCGTGCGCACAGTTATAGCTGTAGCACAGCAGTATAACCACTGTGCCACAAGGCTCTTAAGCCTGTTTAAGGAATAATAAGTGGAATAAAATAGCATTTGCTGCCTATCATGAGCTGGGCAAGGATGGATCCAGACAGATTTGGCCAGGGTCGGAGTTTCACAGCTGAGGTGCTGCTATAGAGAAAATTCTGGCTCATGTATGTGTCCTAGTTATTCATTTATTTATTTATCCCTTTTTATAATGCACCGATTTCCCAGAAGGCACTCTGGGCAGTTTACATAAATGCAAATAGGAAACAAACAACAATGCAAATTAAATAAACAGTAGAATAAACAAGTAAAATAAGCAAATAAACACATAATACATGCAAGAATATGACACGAGGCAAAAATTAAAAAAGAAATAAACCCTAAAAATACCAGGGAAAGGGGGGGGTAGCCTTTTGGTGTTTTTTTTTTTTAAATTGCCAACCATCAGGTTTTTCATGGAATATTTCAGGCTCTGGGCAGATTTATATGGAAGGACAGTCTTTCAGCCATCCTGACCCGAAAACAACTTTTCGTTGAACTGCAAATTCCATCATCCCTTACCAGCACAACCAGTAGAGAGAAATGGAGCTCAGTCAATTTTTTGGACAGATCTGTTTTGCCTGTACCTGATGTACAACAGGGACCCACAATCCAAAAGGGCTTAATCCATATCAACGAAAATACAGTGGTACCTCAACTTCCGAATGTAATCCGTTTCGAATGCATGCTCTTAAGTCGAACTACTCTTAAGTCGGGGTGCCTATCTAAAAAATTGAAAAAAATAACTTAAAAAATTGAAAAAAATGAAAAAATATTTGTAAGTCGAGCAGACCATATCTAAAATTTGTAAGGTGGCAGTTAAATGCTAACAGTTTTCCGCTCTTATGTCGAATTGCTCTTAAGGCGAGCTGCTCTTAAGTCGGGGTACCACCGTAGTGAGTATTTGTTTAAGTGTGTAGAATGAAATACAGCCCTGCAATACAATCAAACAGGTTCTAGTTATTTGGAACCTTATACTTCATCGAGAACGCTCAAACAGTGGCATTCTCTAAGCAGTTTTTGTGGCCTGCTTGGACACAGCCAAAAATCGATCTGTTACTGAAAATCAGTGGAAACTAAAAAGTAACAAATTAAAGAGCTGTATTTCTCTTTGCAGTTGTTTTTTTAAGCCATTCTTAAGTGTGTGGCATCCAGATAAGCCCCCCCCCTTTTGCCCTAGCCCTGGAATTACCTATTGTTGGCAATTTGAAAAACATCACCCCTTCTGATCTTCAGAAATATGCTAAAAATGGGACTCTGGCAGCCAGTGCTTAACGAACTTCCACCTGAACACCTGCGAGCACTTGTCATCAGGGATGTTTGCAAGGCCGTGGGCCCTAAGCCCCTGAGTTCCAATTAAAAATAAGCTGCTTCTCCAGAAAAGAGGGGTGGGTGGGTTGAACCCGAGTCGTTGAAAAACAAACCAACCCCGAGTCAAATCCAAGTTGAGTCACAGGTCCAACATAAATCCAACCTGACAGCAAGCCCTGCTTGTCAAGGCATTCACCATATAAATATAATTCCAGTTAGATGGCTAGGATGTTAGTTTGGGCTTTTAATATTTACTTTCGTTCCCTTCATTTCCACAGAGGTTATGACACCACTCATTCCTTGGTTTCTATCTTTTGTCTATTTGTTGATTATTAGTATTCATACTCTTGACGAGTACATTGTTATCCTTTGGAATATGATATTCTGGCTGGCTGTATAACCAGCCATAAGAACATAAGAACATAAGAAGAGCCGTGCTGGATCAGGCCAAAGGCCCATCTAGTCCAGCTTCCTGTATCTCACAGTGGCCCCACCAGATATGTCTGGGAGCGCACGAGACTAGATATCTGTCTCCTGATACCACTCCCCTGCATCTGGCCCTTGAAGTACTCCAGTTTTAAGCCTGGAGATTACACATCTCCATCATGGTTTGTAACTTGTGATAGACTTTTCCTCCAGGAATCTCTCTAATCCCCTTTTGAAGGCATCCAGGCCAGATGCCATCAGCACATCCTGTGGCAGGGAGTTCCACAGACTAACAACACGCTGGGTGAAAAAAAATTCTTTTGTCTGTTCTTACTCTCCCAGCCCTCAATTTGAGTGGATGTCCGCTAGTTCTGGTATTTTGTGAGAGGGAGAAGAGTGTCCCTCTATCCACTTGACTCGTGCCCTGCATTATTTTGTACGTCTCAATCATATCCCCCCTCAGGCGCCTTTTTTTCCAGATTAAAGACCCCAAATGTTTTAGCCTTTCCTTGATCATTATTTTATGTGTCATCAAATCAGAAAGGATTGATAACAACTCTAGTAGGGTGTACAGGGTAATTGACATATTTAATGAATGGTTTTATAGGCTCCACTCCCCCAGTGAGTTTTAAAGTGGGGATTCGAATCCTTGTCTCGATATCCCTAATCCGTCACTCTCTCCACTACACCACATTGGGCACTACAGCTCATTATGGTGAGGAATAAATCACACCCCTACTAAAGCAGCTCCACAGGCTGCCAATTCAAGGTGCTGACCTTGACCTACAAAGCACCAGACTGCCTGGGTCCAAGCTACCTCAAAGATCGACTCTCACATTACGAACCAGCTCGGGTGTTAAGGTCATCAGGAGAGGCCTTTCTCTCCACCCCTCCACCTTCACAGGTACGTCTCGTGGGAACACATGAAAGGGCCTTCTCTGTTGCTGCTCCCAGACTTTGGAACTCTTTCTAGACTCTGGATCTCCTAGTGAGGACTTATTGAGAAGGGAGAGAGGAAAAGTAATTCAACAACCATGCATATTTGTCTTTTTGCTTTCAGTGTTAGTGTCATCTTATGTCTGTGTCCCATATTTGACAGGTAAAGGTAAAGGTTCCCCCTGCACATGCTTGCTAGGTCATGTCTGACTCTAGGGATGGCACGCATCTCTGTTTCCAATCCAAAGAGCCTGTGTTGTGCAAGTCCGTGGCTATGTGGCCAGCATGGCTGAACACATTCCTGCACACGGAACACTGTTTTCCAATGTGTTAAAAGAAATAATAGCATGTGTGGCCCAGCAGTGCTGACTGATACATGCTGACTGCCTTGAGAAAATTCCTCCAGGCTGTATGTGAGCATCCCTGGCAAACGGAGAGCATCAAGTGATACTAGGAGGGAGAGATGAGAATGACTGCCCTCTGGAGGCTACCCAGAGGAACTGCTCCTCTCCTGCTGTAGGGCTACTCTGGGCAGAGCTGGGGTGGCGTCAGTTCAAAAAGTAGTTTCCGTGAGTTCCCAATCTTAGCACCCACATGCTACCACTTGGGAAAGTGAGTATTGAAGAGCCGAGGTGCTGCCCATCTGGAAGCAAGGATCGGCCACAGCACCCTCGCTGTGGCCGCGGGAAATTCAAAAGCCTGCATAGCTTTCTCGGAGTGTAGCACCACTGCTCTTCGGTCCTCGCTTTACCAAAGGGTAGCAACCTTTGGGAAAACAAGGATCAAAGAGCAGGTGTTTGAATTTCCCATGGCCAACAGCGAAGGTGCTGTGACCACAGGAAATTCAAAAGCCTGCTCTTCAATCCTCGCTTTCTCAAAGGGTAGCACCCAAAGCATTTGTAACCCAGGGTATCACTGTATTTGGGATAAATTGCAGTATTGTCACTTTGCGAAAAATAAGTGGGTTTTGAATCGCAGTTTAGGCACTCAGTCTCTAAAAGGTTCGCCATCACTGACCTATACCATGTGAGGTGGGAGGAATCTTATTTGGAGAAGACCAAATGCACCACCTAGTCTTTAAAGTGCATGGAGATTTGCATTGGAAAGATCCATTAGGCTGAGACGTAGCAATTCAGTCAAGTGAATGAGCTTCACAGATAAAGGAGGATTTGAACTTGGGTCCCTCTTCTTCTTGGCCAACACTCCAACCCTATGACCCAACTGCAGTATACACTTTAAAGCAGTCATTTGGCATTGGCAATACAGGCTTGAAATTCTGGGAGTTGTGGTCCAAAACATCAGGAGGGCCAAAGTTTGGACACCCCTGTTTTAAAGTAAAATGTGTCAGGACCTTTAGTTGCTCCCTGTTAGCTAAGACCAATTCCCCCTTCCAATTGATGCCACTGCAACTAAACAACAGGATTTTGACAGTTCAATGTTAATTGGAAAGAAGAAGAAATATATGTTCAAAATCCTATCTCTAGTTGCTTCTATACCTCATAGAAACTATAGCAACATGATCAGTGCAGATGAAAAAAATCATTATTCCTTTTTTTAATTAGAAAAATATTTTTAGTGGTGGGGGGATTGACTGTATTTTCTCACAGGTTTCTGAGTTGTTCATTAATTCCATAGGATACTTTATTTATTTATTTATTTATTTATTTATTTATTTATTTATTTATTTATTTATACAGCTTATATGCCACCCACTACCCAAAGGTCTCTGGGAGGCTTCCAATCCAACAATTAAAATGAACAATTAAGAAGCAATTAAAAGCATTAAAATATTGCCACTGTATGTGTGTGCGGCAGAGAGAAAATGGCAAAGAACCGCAGGTGTTGCAGAGTCTTACAGGGGAACAGATGGCACTCTTCTCTGCACAACAAACTAGATAGAAGGCCTGCTTTGAACTCTCCTGAGCTTATATCTGAGCAGATGTGCCTATTTATTTATTTATTTATTATTGAATTTATACCCCGCCCATCTTCCCGGGGGAACTCTGCATGGTACTGCATGGTTAGTCAAATGTTCAATTTCCCCCCAGAAACAATGATTGACATCTAATAATGAACCGCATTTCCATCTAGCTAAAGATGATGCTAGATCCGAAATACTTTTAAAATTTCTAGAGGAAATTTTACCCTCACAACCCTCTTAGGTGGGCCAGGCTGAGAGGGAGACAAGTGACCCACAATCACTCACTGGTGTCCAAGGCTTGGTGGTCCCAGCCAACACAACTACACAGCGTTGCATCTCAAAGGATCTATCCAAAATGCATCCAAAAAAAAAAACATTATCCCAAAATTTATCCACCCCCTCAAAAAAAAAGTATCTAAAAGTTTTAAAAACCAGTTCAGTTCTTTAACTTTCCAGCTTTTGATGCCAATATGTAACAGATTCCCAACCTTGGGTAATGGCGGTGTTCTTGGACTGCAATTCCCACAGTCCTTCACTACTAGCAGGGCTGGGCAGGGTTTCTGGGAGTTGCAGTCCAAGAGCACATGGGTTGCCCATGTTTTGGAATCACTGCAATATAAAATGGGCATGTTTCCTTCAAACATAACAATCTGGTAGTTTTTTAAAGAGAGAGTGTCAAAATAGTAGATACTCAATATCTTCCAGATTAAGATGACCACAGCTAGTGGTCATGAAAGACCCTGTGGGAGAGAGCGGAAACCTCCATAAATTGCATGGGATGAGCTCAAAACCATTTGTTTACCAATATGAAAGTTGAGTCATAGTAACTGGACTTCTTTTTCTTGAGAGATAGAAACGTTTCGCTGCTCATCCAAACAGCTTCATCAGTCCGAATGATGAACTTTCAGATAAACTCACCTGGATGACCGAGAATCTCCACAGACATCTTTGGCTGCTTTTACACGACCCCTAAAATCCGCTGCAAAATGCTTGCAGATGTGGAGCATAAAATTGTTTTCCCACCAGCAGCAGACTTTTTTTAAAAAAAAAACTACGACCACGCCCACTTAAGTGTGCCCCACCGCATTTTACAAGTACCTGGTCTGGAGGAGGTAAAATCCTTGCTGCTGTTTTAAAGCATTGCATGCCTGGCCCTCTTCCGCTTTTTGTTTGTTTTTGTTGGGTCCCCCCCCCCCTTTAACAGACAGGAATCCTAACGGGCTGGAAAATTAGCTGCTGCCTACACAGGCGGAGGTGAGCCTGCATTTTTCTCTCTCTCCCCTCACCGCAGACAGAAGCAATAGAATCAAGAGTGCGAGAGGTGGGAACACAGGAATCAGAACAAAAACCACGTTGGAGGGATCTGCATTTAAGTTGCCAGCGGATTTTAGGGATTGTGTAAAAGCAGCCAAAGGCTGTAAAAGTTACCATGTGGTCCGGTCATTTGGAGACTAGGCAAGAAGTTAGATCACTATGATGTTACTTCTGTGTTCTCCAGAAAAAAAGATGGCTCAAAATATGGGAGGAAAAGGGGGGGATATATGTACAGTGAAACTCAAGAACACAGAGACTGACTTCTGCCTCATCTCAGACACATGTCACACAAGGATGTTTACTCAGGAGTTCACCCACTGTTGTGACGTGGGGTTTAGTGATTTCAGCTCTTAGACATAGCAGGCTGGAGACAGCTTCTAGTGTAACAGCTCTTTATTCAGGGAGAGAACAAGACTGGGGACTGGGGAGAGGGAGTTACATTTATAGGCACCAGGACTGGCTAGGAAAAGATACATTTTGGAGGGAACAATTACAAGCAATCACAAGGCTGCCTTTGGGCGGGAACCAATAGGATTGAGGATCCAAATGCAGCAACTTGAATCAACCAATAGGCCTGTTCCCTTTGGAACAGGAAGACAGTTACTTCAACAAGCAATTACAGATAATAGGAATACAGATCAATACACAACACCCACTAAATAAAGGAAGATCTATTATCACCTCGATGATAAGGAGGGTGTTTGTTTACTAGATTATAGAGAGTAAGGGATGTTTATAACTCATCCCAGGAAGAGACTTCCTCAAACAAGGTGGCGAAACTGAGAGACAGAAATGTGTATCAGTGAAAAGTCTATAAAGGGTTTCCCACCCAATGATTTGTGTACAGTTGACCCTCATATAAAAAACTATCTGTATAACATAAAATCTGTACAACATAAAAAATTCCGGAGATAGGGGAAATTTGCTTAACAGAATTGCCTATGGGGCGAATCCATACAACATAATTGCGATTAGGGATTATAGTACTCTGTTTTCAATGGATTCCTATGGGAAATTTGTATAAAGGAAAATTTGCTTAACAGAAGTCTGTGAAGATTCTCAGTCATCCAGGTGAGTGAAAGTTGATTCATGGCTACTAGACTTCTTTTTCTTCAGATAGAAATGTTTCGCTGCTCATCCAAACAGCTACATAAGAATTAACAGAATTTCATTTGGAACGAATTAATTCCTTTATACAAGGTACCACTGTGATTGTAACCTATAAAAAGAAGGGGGTCTAATGTATAAGTCTCTCTTCATCTCCTGCTTTGCCTGTCTTGCCTTTGTGCTGTTGCCTAACTTACTTCTGGAATAAACTGGAGAAAGAGAGACAGATCAATCGATTTATTATTGCCTCTTTTCCATTTACAAGGTGTGCCAGAGCTGTTTTCAAAATTAAAACGCAGCACTGACCACCACCCCATATTTGTTGGCAGCCTGGCTCCATGGGCGCAGGGCACAAACAGTTTTGACCCCGTTTTGAAACACCCCAAATTTTTGCACCCTCTTTACCTAATAAACCCATATTTCGAGAACTCACGAGCTCGTTCCCCTGGTCACTTTTTAGTGAACCCACAGAGGCTTAACGCCTCATCCAAGCACACGCCTTCTGACAAATCGCATTATTTTGATTTATTGAGTAGGGATCATGAGTTTTATTTCCGCCCGTTTTTCTTTTCGCCATCTTGCTTTAGTATCTTGCGTTAGTATTAGTATTATTTTTTGTTCTTTTGTTAGTTTTTCCTTTTAACTTTGGGTTCCGCTGTTGGGTGTTCATTCTTTTTATGTACATTTTCTGGAACCGATTATTACTTCTTTGAATTTCGTTTTGTGATACCTTACATTTGTTAATCGCCTTGAGTTCCCATTTGGGAAAATCTGGCAGTAAATAAATAAATAAATAAATATATAAACGCCGTAAAACAAGCCCCGCCTGTGCGTTCACACGTACAACGGGCGAACACGTGAACTCCACGCCCGATGTTTCCCCAAGCCTCGCGCGTCCCAACCAATCAGCAGCCGATCCGGCTCCCTCCCCCCTGTCACAGAACGCCCTCTTTCCGCCTACCCACCCAACCCTCGCTGTCAATCAACACCCCCTCCCCTTGACTCTGCGCGTTGCCATCACTCTCCAGACCGAGGGAAGGGGGAGAACTGCGCAGCCGCAAACCTCGGCTCCGCCTCCTTGGAGGGGGGGGGAGGGAGGGAAGCCGCGAGCGCGCCGCCGCCGCCGCAGCTCTCCTTTACCCAGGCCTCTCCTCTCGTATTGCCCACAATCCTTTGCCCAAAAGTGGCAACGTCGCCGGCTATGGCGGAGGCGGCTTCGGCGCATGCGCTTTGAGCGTGAGCGCGAATATGGGTGCATGAGTGCGCATGCGTGCGGGGAGGGAAAAAATCACACACACACTGTGAGGGAAGCCGGTGCCGGTAAAGAGCGGGCGCTTGACTGACGGGTCCATTGACGGCAACCGCCGGTTCCGGACCAGCCGCTGCCGCCTCCTCCTCCTCCTCCTCAGCCTCTTCCTCCTTCTCTCAGGTAAGGCCTCAGGGAGTCAATGGCCTTTCCTCCCGCTTTGTTTTAAGGGCCGGAAGCCGGGCGCTCCTCCCCAAACCACCACCCCCGCTGGTACCTCAGGCCACATCATCATCACCGCCCCTCCCCCCCAACCTTTCATTTTGGTGATTGAGGGGGAGGTACCCCCCTTCATCCCCCCCCACCCGGGCCCTGAATTCCAGTACAGTGGTACCTTTTATAAAGGAATTAATTCGTTCCAAATGAAATTATGTTAAGCAAAATTTCCTTTATACAAAGTTCCCATAGGAATGCATTGAAAGCGGAGTAATCCCTAACTGCAACCATTTTTATGTTGTATGGATTCACCCCGTTGGCAATTCTGTTAAGCAAATTTCCCCCATCTCCGGAATTTTTTTATGTTGTACAGATTTTATGTTATACAAACCGTTTGTTATACGAGGGTCCACAGTATTGGGGTTTTTCCTCAGATTTTTGGCCAGGGAGGAGTTGCGGTGCCAACTTTTCTTGGATTTAACAAAAAACAAACAAACAAAAAACACCCACCACAGAATGTAAAAAGAAATTCCATATCTGAAGAGGAAAGATCTTGGTCCTTATGTATCTTCTGTATCCTATTGAGCAAGGAACAGGATACAGAAGCTTTCCCTGAATGATGGACTGCCATGTGTATTTTATATGAATCTTTGGGTTCACATAGACTTTTTGTTTATGAGTCCTTATAACCTTGTTGCTTTAATGTAATGTTTGTCTATTAATGCTGTAAAGATGTCCCTGAATTCCTTGTTCTCAAATACTTGAACATGTCTGTACAGTATATTATATATTAGCCTTGGGTCCTTTTCCACGGAGAAAGGTGGGGGTAAAAATACTCTTGAATGAATGAATGAATGAATGAATGAAGGTGGCAATCTAACCTCAAAGCCTAATACAGTAACGTAAAATAACAGTGTTCAGGCAAATATCCTGACTGTCGTAAAGACAGCAAATACCTGGAGTGGGCTTTAAAACGTGGGTTCCTGATGAATACAGTGGGCCCTCGTATAATAAACGGTTTGTATAACATAAAATCTGTACACCATAAAAAATTCCGGAGATAGGGGAAATTTGCTTAACAGAATCACCTATGGGTCGAATCCATACAACATAAAAATGGTTGCAGTTAGGGATTACTCTGTTTTCAATGCATTCCTGTGGGAAATTTGTATAAAGGAAAATTTGCTCAACAGAATTTCATTTGGAACAAATTAATTCCTTTATACAAGGTACCACTGTACCTTGATTCAGTCCACATCACCACCCATCCCCCACCCTTGCATTTTGCCCGGGGATTGGGGTGCCTGAGGGGATGGCTTCCCTGCTTTTGGTGGTGGTGTGTGTTGATGCCTGACTGATGGCTGAGGGACCCCCCCCCAAGGAAGGTGGGAAGTGGGTGGGCAACGTGTGCACACACACCCCTTCCAGGCATGGCTGGACTGCAACCCTCTTCCCTCACCCTTGCCATCCCTAGCCTATTCTTCCCCTCAAGGAAGAAAAATGTGGTCTTAATGTTGCTGTAATCCTTTCTTTGGTTGTATTTCTTCATTATAACTCTCTCCTCCTCCCTTTAAAATTTGCACCTGATTTTTTAAAATCTGTCCTTGACTTCTGATAAGCCCTCTGGAAGTTCCAGTCCTGGGAGAAGACCGGTGTGGTTGCTAAATAAATGAATGGTTGGCATGACGGTTGGACAAAATTAGTGGAGAAAAATGCTGCCCTTTGGAGCACATCCTTGTCTCCATAATTGTAAAACACGAATGGGTAAAATGCAACTCTTCTCTGTCCCGGGTGTCTGGTTTGTTTGTTTGTTTTGGGAAGACTAATTTCTATAATTTCTCTTCAGTGGTAAAATCTCACTGGATTGAAGAGAGCTCCAGTTCAACAAAATCTGGAAAGTCACACTTGGCCTGACTAGATTTTAGTCAGCTTGCAAGCAAACCGCAGATTCTGCTTTGCCTGGGAACTGCTTGGATGCAGGAAGCCCATGAAAAGTTATGGTGCTTAATTTCACTTTCATGCTGCCATTTCTCTTTTCATGTTCACAGGAACCCAGTGTGGTTGAATGAGGAAGGGAGGTGATTTTAAAAATACATGTTGGACTTCATTGGGATCTCTGATCTCTGTATCATGCTAGCGGATTAATGTATCACATTTCTCTTTTTTTTTTCCTCTTCTCCATCCAGAAATTTACAATCTGGCTGCTTTTTTAACAGGGGAAGGAGATGATAAAAGTTTAGCCCTACCACTGAGTAAGACCCATTGAGCTGATTGGGATGTTTTTGCAGAAACATGCATGGAGATGGGTTCCATTGTAGTTGCAGTCATTTTGAGGCATCTTGAGTACCCTTATTGAGAGGAAGGTGGCCTAGAAATGACGCAAATAAATATGCAATCTGTTTTGATTAAATTTTGTTTCCTGATTAATGATTTCAGTTCAGGTATTTATTTGCTGCGTTTATATCCCACCTTCCACAGTTGCTTTTGGGAAAAGCTTCCACATTAGGAATGCTCACTCATAGGCATTGTCAGTCTGTCCTGCATCTGCTGGTTAATTATAGTCACACCTGGATGCTCTAGCACTGTTCGCTGGATTCTTCTGTTCAGCTGTACATAAAGTAGTTGTTTCTGATAAACACATAGCAGAAAAGAACTCTTAATGTGAGGTGTAGTGAAACACTGCCCTCCTTATCCAAAGAAGCAGCCATCCTAGTCTGTCTCAACATACTTTATCTCCTTTACCTTTGCCAGTCATTTTCATTTCTTTTTCTTATACCAGGAAGAATGGAAACAAGCATTATGTCACACACTTGATTCAAAGCCATCCTCTTTTCAAATGTTTTAAGAATGAGTATAGAGGTGGAAATTCCAAGCATTAACATCAAATTTATAGAAAGCTAATGAATCTAGGCATCAAGGATTCTTTGTGTCCTTCCTCTTTTTATGGGAACCATTGCCTTGCCTAACTGCAAACAGTGTATTTCCAAGAGCCAGTACATCAGCTTTGCAAAAAATTAACTAGCTCATGATAATTTCCACAAAACCAGCTGTCATGAAGTTACTCTGCTTGGCACTTGTGCTATAGTGATGGTGATTTGAAGAAGAGGGGGAAATGATGCTTCCAGTATTCAGAAACTTCTCTGTCTGCTGACTGATGATGTGTACTTTGTCCTAGAAAAGTCAAATAAAGTTATTGAAAAACTTTCATTTCACAAGTTCCATTAGTTGATTGTGTTAGAATCTTACCAAGATCAACCCTGGGCCTTGAAAAGGGTCATGTGGCTGATTTCCCCTTATGTTTCTGAATCTTTCAAAGCGAGATATGTATTTCTACTATTAAGTTATAATTCTGTTCAGTTTTATAATATATCTCCAGCACTGATTGCCTCAGTAATTCAGTTTGTCAACCTAATGGGGTGCTTCAACATCTATCTAGCATGCAAGCTATTCTGTCTGAGGAGGTGAATAAGACAGAACACCCTTGAGTAGCACAGGCAAATGTGAGAGATGTATAGCTAGACCTGTGACAAGTCATTGGATTAATGCTTCAAAATAAACGATGCCTTGAAGCTCGGGGCAATTGAGTGTGTTGTCTTCTTGCACCTTGTGATCACTTGTTGTTGGCAATCAGTTCTTTTAATTGGCCAGAATTCACATCTTCATAAATGACTGCAGCAGAGAAGCAGCCATGTCAGAAACATTTGGACCATTCCAGACATTTATTTCCTGAAATTTGCCTCCTAGAACTTTGAACAATTGTTAGGAAAGCAGCAGTTAAGAAGGATTCCATCCTCAAATAGATATATACAGGCCAGCAAAGTTGTTTTTTACATTGATGTCCAGACTAGTGTTACAACATTGCACAAATGTAGCACATGGGTTGGAGATGGGGGAATGGGTGACCTTTAGGCCAGGAGTGGGGAACCTTTGGCCCTCCAGATGTTTTGGACTCAACTCCCAGAATTATGAGTCTATATTGCCAGTGACAAAGGATTGTGGGAGTTGTGGTCCAAAACATCTGGAGGGCCAAAGGTTCCCTACCCCTACTTTAGGGTGTTGTTGGAGTACAGCCCTTTTCACTTTTCACCTTTGACTTTGCTGGCTCGGGCGATAAAACATCTGGAGAATCATCTATTTCCAACCCTTGGTGGGAATTCCCATCGCTAAATGTCTTCCTATGACTCTCTTCAGTCTTTTTTTAAAAAAACTTTGCTCTTATGTTACTATTATGTATATATTTGAACATTAAAATTTTTATCTGAAGTCTTATAGCATCTTGTCGTATATGTTCTATCCGTAAACTATATTTTATTAATGTGACCAGAACAAGATGAGCAATGTCAGTACTACAAGAGCACAACTCCAGCTGCTTTTCTGTCATGCCTTTTTCATGCTCTAAAAATGCACTTTCAGAGTGTCACCTATTCCTTTTCTTTGCCAGAACTTTTGCAGAATAAAGTATAGCATTGTGAACACCTCTCAGTTTGAAGTACAAGACCTGGTTGTGGAAATAGCTTCAGATCATTAGAGGGGCTGAACTATAGAGTTGGGTGATGGATTTAACATATTGAGTAGTGATCTCTGAACTAGATGGAGACTGGATTTTGGAATGCAGTTCGATAAATTCTCTGCTCTATGGCTGTCGGAGTGGGATTGCTATAGTTAACATGGCCTTCAGCATAGTATGGTCAATGTTATCGTTAAAGGAGGCAAGATTATTCTAACATATTGGCTGAAATCCTGTTGCTTAGCATAGTAAGTCACAATAGAGTTAGGCCCATTGACTTAGTGGGGATTTGCTCAGTCAAATCCTCTGTATGTTCTGTTGATTCAAGTGGATCCATTCAAGTTGCCACTTGCTACATTAAAGTAAACCTCAACTAGAATGGGCCTGTCTGAAGCAATGGAACTTACTGAGGGCCCGAGCCACTTGACCTGTTGTCGTGCAAATCACTAAGCACAAGGATTTCAGCCATTGTCCTGAGCTAAAAGAATAATAGGACGATAATATTTCCTTCACACAGCACATGCTGTTCCAGTATAAGACCCAGATTCTCTCCATGATGTTTCCAGGTAAGGCTGGGAAAGATCCTTCTCTGGAACCTTGGAGAGCTCCTGCCAGTTAATGCAAACTGTGCTGGGTTAGATGTACCAGTGGTTGAGTCAAGTATAGTGCTTATTCTCAAATTCCTAATGCCATAGATGGCATTGCTTGCACAGTCCCAGTGTTGGCTTCTGATGAATGGCCAAAGGGAAATACTACCTTGGCTATCTTCCAGTTGTATTTTGAAAGTGGGGTTGTTAGCCCCTTTTTCAAGAAGCCTGTACAACTTGCCTGAAGCCAGTTTCCCTGAAACGGGTAAACAGAAGCTTTATAAGAAAAGGCATTGTTTCCACTATAATATAGTATGGTTGAAGAGCTATACCATATTTGGATTCTTCCCTGCTGCCACAAACCACTTCAAACAATTCTTCACTTTCTTTAGAATTCTTCTTTTAACCTTTTTACCAGATTCACACATTTGTTCCTGTTTTTCTTTTGTATTTGACTGTCCTAGACACCCACTGAGAGCAGCTTAGCAACCCACCCACGAAGCTCCTTCAAAATATCATTTGGAAATCACCTTTCCACTGTGTGATAATTTATAATATCAGTGGTTACCCACATCCTACCAGATGAGGATATATTTTTACATTCTATTAATTTATTAAGGCAAATGTACTTCAATTTTATTTTATTTGTTAAAATGTATTACAATTTTTTTATTTAATGAGAAACATGCTTACTCTTCTTCCAGCATCCTATTTTCTTGAAATATCATTTATCATTCCCCCCACTGTTTGCTATAACTATTGCAATACTGAAGCTGTATGTAATCAGCATATAACTTACTCAATTCTTTCAACAGCATTTTTGCTGAGACCTAGAGAATGCAGGAGAATGCACCAAAGCATAGGTTAAACAGTTGCTAGGGCCAGTCAGCAGAATAGCAAAAGATTTCATTATAACCAAATTGCAATGCAGAGAAAATAGCTCTGCTTGGTTTCACAGATGGATAGGCTTGTCCACCAATGATTCTCCTTATGGTTATAGACTTCTTCATGGAAGCATTGCCGTCAGCACTACAGGTAAGATAAGGAATCTGGATGCGGCATAAGGTTTTCTTAATGGAGTCCAAGTATTCTCAAGGAGGGCCGTATGGCCCCCTGCGAGGTGGCAGGCACATTTGAAGGTGGTCACAGATGTGAAACAGTTCTTCATACACTACCTCATAAGATTCATTATACGGCTTATACAATCGTGATTTGGCCTATATACAGTATCTTTCATATTATATTTATGGCTGTGGCCAAAAAGAAGTTGAGAATGGCTGCTTTAAACACACCAGTAACAGTTATTATGAATAATGCTACCATGTTTTTAAGTTATTGTTTGTATATTTTGTAAAACTAACCATCGGCATTGCAATTCCCAGCTGCTAATATAATTGTTCCTTTTGTAATGCTGCAGTTTCTTATCCCTTGGGGGCGGGGGGGGGGTTAAACCTTTTGTGAACCATCATGGAAGGACCAGGGTTCCTTGGTTCAGTGATTGGTGGGATTTTAAGAGATATGCACTTGAGGAACTGTGATCAAAAACCGTGAGGGTGTAAATTTATGCCAGCAGAATCTCATGGTGTCAGCACTTGGGACTAGTAAAATTTAATTTAAATTGATTAAAAACTTTAACTTCGTAGGCCTCCTAGGGCTTTCTTTTGCCCTAGGAAAGTTTTTGGGACCCTCAAAATTAGGGAAGGGAGCATTTAATACCCAATAAGTACCACTGAATCCTAATATAGTTGTCCCCCGCCCTTTCATAGTTCATATACTGCGGTCCCAGTATATAGTGGGTCTGCAGTATATGAAAAAAAGCCCCCCTGGGTAAGGAGGAAAGGCCTTCCCAGGCCCGTCGGAGGCCCCTAAAGTGCTTCCCCGCAAACCGGAAGTGACTTCTGGTAAACCAGAAGTGTCTTCCAGATCACTAGAAAGCACTTTTGGGGCCTCTGGGGGGAACTGGAAAGCCCCTTGTTAGGCCCGTTTGGGGCAGCGTCAGGCCTGGAGAAAGTACAAGAGCCCCCAGAGAGTCCGCCCAGTCCCAACCTGACCCAGCCTCCGCATATTGCGGATTTTCAGTTATTGTGGGTCGGGTCAGGTCCCTAACTCCTGCCGATAGGTGGGGGTTTACTGTAATGGTGATCTGGTGGCAGTTTATATTGATTAATGCACCCCCCCCCCCAAATCCCAAAGCTTCCCCAAGGCAAAAGGGTACCCTTTTAGTTATTTTTAGATTTTACTAGTGTCTGTTGGTGGCATCAACAACTTCTGCTAGCATGAGATTATCAAAATTCTTAGCCAGCCCACACATATGAGTAGAGGAAATTGGTTGATAATGTTATAGATTTACTATGGATAAAATGAAAGGAAGGCGGTGTTGCTCCATGGCAGAGAGTGGAAGAAATATGGTTCATATGACTATGCTGTGTAAGGTTGATGACATCAGCAGCTACACTATCTTTTTTGGAAATGAGTTTCCTATCACCCTCCCCAACCAAAAAAATAAACCCGTTTTTGAAAAAAAAACACTTGTTGCTGTGGATTTAATAATGACAAGGATCTGCATAATGTACATTGCTTCTGACTAGCTTCTATAATTGATTCATTTCTTCCTATTCTGTTTCATAGGCTCCATTCCTTGCTCTCCTAACTTCCTTTAATTCAAAGTCATAACTGGTAGTCTGTCCCTTCTGTAATTCTGTTCTCTTAAATAGCTTCCTCTTCCCCACCTTCCTTATATGAAAGGGAAAACTGAATGTCTGCTTTAAAACCTTGTTTCAAAAGCAGTGTAGATCATGAATTACCTTTTGATCTCAATCTTTTATCCCAAATACTGTAATCTCTTTCAGGATGGGTTTGATTTTGAGAGAAAGTAAAATTCATTAAGAGTATAAATTGAAACATTAAACAGAAAAACCAAACCAAACCTGTCGGGAATTTGAGTCATAGCAAAGTGTTCTGCTTATATACCGCCCCATACTACTACAAGTGGTCTCTGGGCGATTTACAATTTTTTAATTACAGAGTGCAGGCTACACATTCCCCCCCCCCAGCAAGCTGGGTACTCATTTTACCGACCTCGGAAGGATGGAAGGCTGAGTGAACCTTGAGCCTGCTACAGGGGATTGAACCCATGTCATGGCATCTGGATTTCTTTTCTTGTGAGATTGAAACGTTTCAGTACACAATACTTATCGAAGTAGCTTCATCAGTCTGAGGAACGTTGGTGCAGGTTTTCCAATTTCTAGATCCCAAACCTAATTCTTTTTAAAAAATGATAGTTTACAACTTATTTTAAAAAACGATTATTTAAAAATTGAAATCATTTCGATTGTTAAAAACGTTTTACTTATTCTGGTCTTTTTGCTTTGTTTTTAGCTTTGAATAATGGTTTGGAAGAACTGTTCCTACTTGAAGACCTTGATTATCTGATGAATTTGTTATGATTTATATTGCCCTTGTTGCTTTTGCTTCAAGTTCTATAATCTTTTTGATGCACATTGTAAAAGTAAAAGTTAATTCTTTTAACACTGTAGAGGTCCAGTACAGAGTCTGTCTATTGCTGTTGTCCTGTTAAACTGCTGCTTGAAGGCGACAAATCATTCCTGGGAACCTGCCCTCCTTTTCCTTCTCTGCCTTTATATTAACCATGATTTGGCATTGCAGCACCTGCCTATGCTTAATGGTGACAATTGTGTTGGGAATGGGGTATGGCAGGCAGTGTAAATATTTGTTCTGTAGCTGCTTTCTGGTCTGCCAACTGTGCTTAGTAGGGACCCACTGCTGGACCACTCTATAGTTTGATGCTGGTCTCTTTTTTTCTGTTCTAGAATCATGGCAAGCCCAAGGACAAGGAAAGTCCTTAAAGAAGTGAGAGTGCAAGATGAGAATAATGTAAGCAGCTTTGCATTTCCTTTTAGAAGCTTATTATTAAGCAGCAGTGAGTCACCTTCAGCTCATACAGTGGTACCTTGTATAAAGGAATTAATTCGTTCCAAATGAAATTATGTTAAGCAAATTTTCCTTTTACAAATTCCCATAGGAATGCATTGAAAATGGACCAATCCCATTTTTATGTTGTATGGATTTTCCCCATAGTCGGTTATGTTAAGCAAATTTCCCCTATCTCCGGAACTTTTTATGTTGTACAAATTTTATGTTATACAAGCTGTTTGTTATACAAGGGTCCACTGTATTTGAAAATTTATTTACGTCTTAGTGGAGTGCAGGAATATAGATATTCTGGCCTGTATGCAAAGGATCCATGGCTCTTTCTCTGAATGGGTGGCTGCCAGGGGAAGTGGGACAGGGAAATCCCGGCTTCTGCCCGAGCTGACCAGCCTCCTGACAAGGAGGAACTGGGCAGCATGCGCTGCCAAGTGAGTGGAGGAGCCACCTGGAGGGTGGAGGTAGGGAATGTGCGGCACCTGCTCTGCTCTGCAGATGAATGTGGATGAAATGGGCCAAATTGCTCTCTGCCCATCTCTTAGGAGACCCAAGTTCAAATCATTCAGCCATGGAAACTCATAGGGGGAATGGAACTAGTAAAACCCGTTCTTAAATATCTAACTTAGGTCGAAAGCCTAGTTAGGGTTGTTATAAATTGGCTCCAATTTGACATTGACAACAGCAACAAGCAGTGAGTAAAGGCCATTATGAAACACAGCAATCCAGTTGGACAAAATTCTGCTGCCAGCATAACTCAATTAGTGTAAAATTTGGGGGCAAATTGTTACAAATTAAAAAGTCAATTTAAACATGATTGGTTAGGCACTGAATTGTGTGACTTGGTACACAAATATCCAGCAGCAACTCACTACACAATTTATCACATGATTTACCATTTACGTTATGCTAGCAATATGTTTTTGGTCATGGGTTACATATGCTAGCAGAAACACAATGGCAGAAATAGCAGGGACATCTTGGATCGGGGAAAAGGAACAAACTCCTTATTCCTTCACCAGATGTTTAATGAAATGGACTTTCAGCCTATGTTTCTGATCTTGCTTTCTACACGTAGTACTGTATCTCAATATCCTTTCCTGGGCTACTGTGTGGTTAGTTTCACCTAGAATAATTGTTCATTTTAAAGTTAAAACAATTCCCATTGCCCTTTTCATTGTTTCTCTTTCTAGGTCTGTTTTGAATGTGGTGCGTTTAATCCCCAGTGGGTGAGTGTAACCTATGGAATTTGGATCTGTCTGGAATGCTCAGGAAAACACAGAGGCTTGGGTGTTCATCTCAGGTTAGTCATACAGAAGGTACATCTCTCTATGCTTGGCCTTTAAATAATTTATATCATGCTGTTTTATTTTTGTTGTTTAAAAAACCCAGTGGATTTTTAGTGGTTTTCTTCTTTGGTCCACAATGTCCGTGCACTTCTTTGTAGTAGAGAAGTTTTAAGAGAAAATTAGAATACAATAACAACGCCGCCGCCGCCTATTGTGGGGGTTAGGAACTCCACCTGACCCTTGATAATTGAAAATCCATGATATGTGGATGCAGAGTCCGGTTGGGACTAGGGGGCCTATCTGGGGCCTCTTGTCCTTAACCCAGGCCTGGGGCTGCCTTGAACGGGCCTCTGACAGCTTTCCCGGGTCTGTCGGAGGCCCCTAAAATGCTTCTCACTGAACCAGAAGTGACTTCTGGAAAACCGGAATTGACCTCCAGATCACTAGAAAAGACTTTTGGGGCCTCTGAGGGCCTTTCTATGCATGTCGGAGGGCTCAGAAATGCTTTTCAATGAACTGCCTAGAGCAGGGGTGCCCAAACGTTTTGTAAGGAGGGCCAGATTTGGTGGCTGAGACTGTGTCAGGGGCCAGTTGCTCCCCGACCCTGACACCCCACTGCAAGCCCCACCCACTGACCCCTTGCAACCCCACCTGCAGGAAGGAAGGCAGGGACCAAGGGAGGGAGGGAGGGAGGTGGAAACCAAGAGAGGAAGGAAGGAAGGTGGGGAACAAGGAAGGGAGGTAGATAGGTAGGTAGGTGGGGACCAAGGGAGGGAGGGAGGAAAGAAGGAAGGTGGGGACCAAAGGAAGCCATGGCCACCACAGGGGAATGTGTGGATGAAGGAGGGGGAGGGAGGGGTGGGCCAGATTTGCCCCCCGGGCCAGACTTTGGGCAGGCCTGGCCTAGAAAGGCCCTCAGAGGCCCCAAAAGTGCTTTCTACTGATCCGGAGCTCAGTTCCAGTTTTCTGGAAGTCACTTCCAGTGTGGGAAGAAGCACTTTGGGGGCTTCCAAAGGGCCCAGGAATGCAGTCGGAGGCCCATTTGGGGCAGCACCAGGCCTGGGATAAGTACAGGAAGCCTGATATACGCATTTCCAGCTTACCCCAGGGGGCTTTTTTTTTTCATATACTGTATTCCCGCGATATACTGGGACCACAGTATATGAACTGTGAAAGGATGGGGGCTTGCAGTAATATATTTTGTTGTTATTAAAGCAAGGGTGTTAAAAACCCTGATTACATGAATCCAGGGTACAAAAAATCATGATTTAAACCAGGCATGTCCAGATTCGGCCCTCCAGATGTTTTGGACCGCAACTCCCACAGTCCTTTGCCATTGGCAGTCAGCTTAAAATTCTGGGAGTTGTGGTCCAAAACATCAGGAGGGCCGACATTTGGACATGCCTGATTTAAACCAACCAAACAAAAAAATAAAAAACCTGATTAATTTAAATGGTGCTTTAAAATAAATTTTTAAAAAATTATTCAAATTGTCAAAAATTTCCATTTTCCCCATTTAAATAGTGATTTAAATCAACCCCCCCCCGCCTGAGTCCAGTTTAAGAATATATGGCTATTTTGCTTGCGTTATTTGGGTAGAGGTTCCCAACCTTTTCAGGCCGCAACTGCTTTTTATAATAGACAATTAACCTGTGACTCCATATTTGCGTAAAAAGACATTTTAATGAGTTATCCATTTTCAGAAAGTATTGAATCCCCCCCATAACTCGTTCCTCTTACATATACACATTAACACTAACTTCAACATCCTGCTCCAAAAGGACAAGGAAGAACATATTTATTAAGTAGCACAACATGTATAAGGTGACTCCTGATCTCCCAGAAAACACTTTGTGACCGTCTTGAAGGTTACAGCCTTCAGGTTGGGAGACACTGGTCTCGGAGGTGTTTGGGAAATCTTCTGGCCTGGTGTAGTTGGCAGTGCACTTAGTTACATGGATAATTTCATAAGTAGAAGTCAATGTTTTGTGTGTTTGGGTTTTCCAGTTTTGTGCGGTCTGTTACGATGGACAAATGGAAAGACATTGAGTTGGAGAAGATGAAAGCTGGTGGCAATCTAAAATTTCGAGAGTTTTTAGAATCTCAAGAAGATTATGATCCTTGCTGGTCACTGCAAGAGAAATACAACAGCAGAGCTGCAGCACTTTTCAGAGACAAGGTAAATATATTTAAACCAGTACTGTTAGTATCTTTGGAACCTGATTGTGGACCTGGGAAGCAATGAATGGAAGGAACCTGGCAGGAGGCCAAAGCTCATTCTAGGACAGCATTGTCTTTCAAACACTGCCCAAGTGAAGTGGATGCTCGTAGGAAGCATTTACAGAAGATGTAGGCAAAGTGAAAGTCATCCACGGACATACTACAGATCCCAGCGTTTAAGCCAGAAGAACCAATGGTTAGTAGCGGTGGCAATTGCAGTCCAACAAGAACTGGAGAACCACACTCAGCCTACTCCTGTCTTTAAATAGTGTGTAAAGTCAGCAGCTTTTCACGGTTGATAATATTTCCAGTGTCTTGGGCTCAGTGCATTGAGTATTAAAATTCGATTCATTCTGATTGCTAATACCTCATGACAGATCCTGTTGTTTACCAACTTTAGTCCATTGTTTTTTTATCACTACCTGGTGTCATGGTTTAAGGAAGTCAATGACTCTTTAATGCATAGCAGCTTCCCCAGACCCTCATGTAAGGTTTTGAGGATTGCATTCAGATTGGGGAATCTGTTAAGTATGTTTCTTTTTAGGTGGCAACAATAGCTGAAGGTAAAGAATGGTCAGTTGAAACATCACCTGCAAAAAATTGGACACCACCTCAGCCCAAGGTTTCTCTGTCCTCAGCTTATCGGTAGGTGCTCTGATACATAATTGTTCTATTTTAAAATGGCTGTTCTAATCACCAGAAAGTGTTTATTCTAAGGATGGAATAGGGTGTAGGAGAATCCTTTAAGCGCACATGGCTCTTGTAGTAAGTAGAGATGGGCACGAATTTAAAAATCCGCATTTCATTTGTCGTTTGGAGGGTCCGTTTCAGTTCTTTTCCATTTTCATGAATTTTTGCAAAAAATTCGTTTTCGTTTTGTTCGTTTCATTACCATTTCGTTACCATTTATTTCATTTTTTGTGATTTTTTTTAGGATTTTAAGCAATTCACTCATATTGCAGTAACGGAAACAAAACGCACGACAAAATTTCCGGTGTTTCTGTTCGTTTTGTTTCATTTTAGAGACAAAATTCGTTTGTCGTTTCGTTACGTAACGAAACGAAAAAACAAAAACAGAAACGAAAAATTGTTCATTTCGTGCCCATCTCTAGTAGTAAGCTGAGGCAGCGTGCTTCCATCTACTCTGTTCTCCATATAAAGCACAGCATGACATCACTGCACTCCAGTTGTTTGGCCCCGTAAGTGATGTGCACATCTGGTGGAAAACCTGGATAGCCATGTTACATTTCCATTTCACTGCATCTTTGGAAGAGATGGAAGAAAAAGACGTGCAGCTGTTGCCTTTTGTCTGCATGTAATGTCTCTTAAGTCTTCAGTAACATCTGACTCCTATGTAAAGAGAATTTTACTGGAGACCATCTCTACCAGAAAAGAATATCATAGATAAGTCTGAAATGATTTCATGCCAAGTTTTTAGTTATTTAAATATTCCCCCACCCCATCCCTAATCTCTAAGACTATGTTCTTGCAGTGTGGGGAAAAAGTTTACGTTGAGTTTTTCTGAAAATGTCTTCTGAAATTTCTTCTTTTAAACACACACAAATTTCACTTGGGTGCAATTATACCTTTAGAACAGTGGTGTCCAAACTTCGGCTCTCCAGATGTTTTGGACCACAACTCCCACAGTCCTTAGGCATTGGCAATACAGTTTTGGAATTCTGGGAGTTGTGGTCCAAAACATCTTGAGGGCTGAAGTTTGGACACCCCTGCTTTAGAATATAACCCCTCCCCCCACAAAAAGTTTGCTGTTTTACTTGTATAGATATGGCGTGGTGGTGGTGTTTTTCTGTCATTGTCAACAGGTCTTTTTGTCCATTTAGTATTTTTTAAAGTAAATCTCCAATATTGATATTTGTGATATAATGACAGGGATGGGGATTAATGGCAGAGTAGGGGACCCACCCGGTGCCTACATGCCCATAGCTTCCGATGTCACCTGATTTCAGAAGCTAAGCAGGGTTGGCCCTGGTTAGTACTTGGATGGGAGACCACCAGGGAATACCAGGTGCTGTAGGTGCCTGGAATAGGAACTGGCAAGCCACTCCAGTATTCCTGCCAAGAAAACTCCATGGATATGGAATCACGATGGGTTGGTCACGACTGTAATGACACAACACAGACACAGACACAGGGGACCCACCCACCCTTCCCCTTTTTTTCTGGGAGAAAAGTCGTGCCTCTGACTTGGAAATTGGTTGTTGGTACTAAAGATCTGAGACTCAAGACTCAAAGAGTTGCCAACCCCCTTCAGTAATGGTTTTGCAAATGATTCACTTATAATGGCATAACATTTTGATGTAAAGGTAATATATGCAACTTCAGTCCCATTGCTTTATATGTCATAGGAGTACTGTATGTTCTTTTTAAAACCCTAAATATGCAACATATTCCTAAGTGAGTTTCAGGACTTAAATAGCTCTGGCCGACTGTTACTGATTCTATGATTACTGAAAATGATTGAGTCTGTAAATAAGGAGAAGATCTCGGGGAAGCAATCTTCCATATATGCACAGCTCCATATGCAAGGACAATGTGTGCTTGTAGAAATGTAAAATTGTATGTGAAAGGCAATAATCTTTTTCTCTTTACATTTCAGAAGTTCTGCTGGACAGCAGCAGAATACTGGTGCCACATCTGACAAAGCATTTGAAGACTGGCTAAATGATGATTTTGGCTCCTATCAAAGGTAAAAAGGGAGAAAGAAATTAGTTTTCAGTTGGATATAGGACTCTATGAAGGTGGTTCCCAAGAGTGATTATTCTTGCCCTGTATCTTGCCTTATGTGCCCTGCAGAAAAATTTCTATCACCGACTTCTCTCAGGAGGAAAGGAAAGTTATTTAGTCTTACAGTGCAATTCTCTTGCTGGATCTAGTCTTCTTTATCTAATAATTTATCTAATACACACTTATAGCACTTGAAATGCCTGAAGCATTAATCTGCCAAGGTTTATACTGAAAGAGATAGTTTCTCTTGCTTAAATTCTTTGCTATGTAAAAGGCACAAGGGGTAGGATTTAAGATTATTTATTGCCTATGCCCAGCCAATATTAATTACGTTTTGTTCAGAAAATGCTGTACATTGCTGTGCATCCTTGTCCTCTAGATCAGCCTCCCCCAGCCTGGTTCTCTCCAGTTTGTTGGATTGCAGCTCATATCATTTCTGTGAATTGTTATGAACATTTCATCTGACATTGCTATGTTTAGTTGAACGTTAATAGAATCATGGCTCATTTGTGAAGGCATCTGATCTTAAGGACAGAGGTTATATTGTAGGCCGCTAGAGACCATTTGGTAGTGGGGCGGCTAAAAAATTCTGTAAATAAATAAATAAATAAATAAATAAATATTTTTGAAAACTATTACCCATACAAATAATAAAATTAAATTCAGCCAATCGGGAGCTGTCTGTGGGTGGTGGTTTATTTTGTGTACTAAATGTGTCTTGATCATACAATTTCTTCATATTATATGTTTTGATTCAGTGGTCAAGAGAATCGTTATGTTGGCTTTGGAAATACAGTTACTCCTCCAAAGAAAGAAGATGATTTCCTCAATAACGCCATGTCCTCACTCTATTCAGTAAGTATATACTTCAGTTATTTCTGTTCTTGAAAGATCCAGCCTTACTATTCTGTTAGCTTACAATATTGTGATAGCAATCCAGAGAATCTTGCAGTACCCCCATGTCTGAAATAAAAGCTGAAAAGCTTGTGGTTTTCGAATGATTGTGTTAATCTTGCAAGTGTAATGTTGGAAGAAAACCTGTGCAATGTGGACAATGGGGGCTTTAAAATATTCTTAATGATGGACCAGATTGTTAGAACCGCAGCAAATTCTTGCATGCACTCCTTTTGAAAACAGTTTTCTACTTGCTCTGTTTCACTTGCCAGTCTGATTGCTTGTACCCATTGTGTCTTTTTTGGTGTTTCTTTCTTTCTTTCTTTCTTTCTTTTCTTTCTTTCTTTCTTTCTTTCTTTCTTTTTTTTTTTTTTTGCTGACTGAGCTAATGTTCACCTATCCTAGTCTACCTTGCATTTATGTTAGTATTTCAGGAAATACTGAGTCAGTATTTGAAAACATGATTATTTTCATTCTTGATGTCTCTCCACAAGACATATTATTACATTCTTTCTTTCTCTCTTTCTCTTTCTCTTTCTCTTTCTCTCTCTCTCTCTCTCTCCCCCCCCCTTTCTGCCTGACTCTTTTGCATATATACTCAGGGCAGCCTACAAACAGTCTGCATGCCATCAGTCTAATAAAAAAAATAAAAAAATGAATTTTAGAATAATTCATTTGGAAAGAGATCTAAAAGTACACTAAAACTACAAAGTCTGTCCAAGTATAAAAAAACCGTGGAAGCCAGCTGCAAGGGCAAGTCAAATGCTTGCTTTTCCCACCAATGTGCACTTTTAATTGGTACCTGAGAGACAGATTAAGAAACTGGAATCTCTCACAGATTGTTCTAAAAGTAGGAGACAATAATCGACAAATATCTCTTTCCAAATCTCAGCTTTTAAAGTCATTTTGAAAATGAAAAGATTTTTTTAATTTGACTATTTTTCAAATAACATCTCACCTTACAGCAATGTAATCTCATCTTCTCACATATAGACTTCAGAAAAGGGATAAGGCACCTGGAAATTTCACTGCCACAAGCTGATCTTGACCATTTGAACAGATGCAGTAGTGAAAAGAGGATTTCCCCTTTGATTTTATTTTGCATAAGAAAGAGTACTACATATTGCATTGTTAATTAACAGTAATAATAATGGTAGGAAATGTGGAACTTGCGAGGGAGGGCTTTGAAGTGCTATATTAAGAGGAGTGAAAGTTTTGGCTAGTACCTGTCAAGTAACAAATCTCATGTAAAATCCCACAAGTAAAACAAGAGACATTTCACATCTTCAGTCCCATCTCCCTACCACTACAGTTCAGCCCATTGATTTTGTCATGCCCTGTCAAGTCGCCAGTGGCTTATAAAAACCTGTGGAAAAGGGACCTTGTGATGTTCTGTCAGCCCTAGATACGGGTTTGCGCTGCAGTTCGGCAATTCAACCTCACAGCTCTCCTGTGGGCTCCCTGGCTTCCTTTGCCTGTCCTCCTCTAGCAGGCTTCCACTCAGAGGCATCAGCTCAGCTTCCCAGCCCTGCCTCTTTCCATAGGGTTGGGTGGGGCTGGGAAGCCAGGCTGCTGACTCTGAGTGGGTACCTGCTTTAGAAGGCGGAACTGGGAAGCCTGGCTGCCCACAGAACAGCTGTGCGGCCGAATGGTGAATCCATGGCTCATGCCCATCTCTAGTCAGTATCCCTCAACTCTTGCCAGCTCAAGGCCATGCGTTCCTTTGCTGAGTCTGTCCGTATTATGGTCGATCTTCCTTTTTCTCTACTGCCTTTTACTTTTCCCAACGTTACTGTTTTCTCATGATGCAATTAAAGTATGGTATCCTCAATGTAGCCATTTTTTTGCCTCTAGAGAGAACGTTGGCCTAAGACCAACTGGCTTCTCATTCCTGTGGTTTGTGGTATCCATATAAAGGTCTCTTCTAGCACTCTGTTCCAAATGAACTTTTTTTCTTCTTGTCAGCTTTCCTCACTGTCTGATTATGCCAGTTCTATTGAGCAGCAGCGATGTAAGAGTCTCTGTCTTTTTTGGCCCTTGGTGAACTGTCTAATTTTAAAAAAATATAACCTGAGTATATCATGTATTAAAATGGTGTTTGCCTTTTCTGGCAGGGATGGAGCAGTTTTACCTCTGGAGCAAGCAAGATTGCTTCTGCAGCTAAAGAAGGTGTAAGTAAACATTATAATAACATAACATGCAAAGCAATCCATTTGCGATTTGTTTGGCTGTATGTTTCTCGCTCACGGAAGGAGTCAAGTAATATGGACAATCTACACGTGCAAACACAGTTTTGGAAGTCAAGATTTTCCAGAATCCAGGGTTACTCTATTCCGATGCAGACACTGCATGATGAAAGCTTCTAATTACTGCATCATTGCACTAATAATGATGATCATGATGACAACCAGGACATATTAGTCTTCCCAAGAGATGAAGGCTTTGAAATGTGACTTTTGAAGATACCTGTACTGCAGGCTACAGACATTGGTTGTCCAGGATATTTGCAGTATTTGCCAGAAGGGCACTTTCCCTTGGCATCTTCAGAGCTGGGACTTCAGTAAGTCTTCCTGCATCATTCAGTTATCACTTTTCGTCCCTTTTCTCCCCCACAGGATTCTGTTCTGGGTCCGGTGCTCTTCAATATCATTGGAGGAAGGAATAGAGAGTAGGCTGATCAGATTATAGGGGTTGCTAATTCCTCAGAGGATAGGATGAAAATCCAAAAGGACCCTGTCAGATTAGAGTGCTGGGCCAATGCTAACAGAATGGGTTTCAACAGAGGGAAATGTAGGGTGGTGCATCTTGGTAAAAAGAGTGAATTGCACAAATATAGGATGGGACACACATGGCTGGAAAACAGTACCTGTGAAAGGTATCTGGGAGTCTTGGTGGACCACAAATTGAACATGAGTCAGCAGTGTGATGCAGCGGCCAACAAAGCCAACGCGATTTTTTGTTGCATCAACAGCTCTGGTCAGACCCCACCTGGAGTACTGTGTCCAGTTCTGTGCACCTCAATTTTAAAAGGATGTTGACAATCTTCAGCTGGTCCAGAGGAGGGTGACCAAGATGATTGAGGGTCTGGAAGAAATGTCTTACAAGGAGTGGCTTAGGGAGCTGGGAATGTTTAGCCTTACAAAAAGAAGGCTGAGAGCAGATATGATAGCTATGTTTAAATATCTGAAAGAAAGTCACAATGTAGAAGGGACTGGTTTGTTTTCTATGGCTTCAGATCTAGTACACAGGGCAGTGGTCACAAACTATAGGAAAAGTAATTTAAACATTAGGAAGAATTGCATGACGACAGGAGCTCTTCGCCAATGGAATATGCTGCCATGGAGAGTGCTGGAGTCTCCTTTGGAGGTTTTTAAGCAGAGGCTGGATGGCCATCTGTTAGAAATACTGTGATGGGGGTTCCTGCATGGCAGGGGGTTGGACTGGATGACCCTTGAGGTCTCTTCCAATTCTGTGATTCTCCTTCTTTGTGGAGCAGGTCATGGCTATCGTTAGATTTTTAGAACAAAGATTGGCTTCTGAAAACAAAAGAAAACAAAAACAGATGACATGTATAGTATGTGCAATTACCCCTGCCATTTCGCAGTTCAGGTACTGCGGTCCCATTATATTGCAAGATCGCAGTACCTGCCCTGGCTCCAGCTGATTAGCGCTGGGGTGGGGCAGAAAAACCTTTATTTCCCCACCCCAGTGCCAATGAGCTGGAGCCCAGGGTTTGGGGAAGGGAGGGAAGGTTTAAAAGCCCAGGCTTTTAAATCCTCCCTCCCTCCCGCTTCCCCAAGCCCTGGATCCGATCCCCCATTGCTGCCAGCCGTGCGGTGGCGGAGCGATCGCATTGCCCCACGCAGCCGGCCCACGCTCCTCCAAGACACCTCAGGGCCGCGTGGGCGGGCGGCGGGGGGACAATGCGATCGCCCCACGCAGCCGGCCTGCGCTCCTCTGATTGCATCCCCCCGCCCGCGCTGCCTGAGGCTTCTTGGAGGAGTGCGGGCCAGGGTCGTTGGGTGCTGCCCCGCAATCTCCATTGAAATGCATTGGCTCAATGCATTTCAATGGAGAAATTTTTCAATGGAGATGGCCCCGGACGAGAAGTCTTGGGGTGGCGCGGGTGGGCGGCGGCGGGAGGTCAGATCCCACAATGCCACTGGCGCATGCCGCCCCAAGACTTCTTGGACCAGCGCGTGCTGGCGGCAGCAGGAGGATCTGATCGCCCCCCAGGCCCCACCCGATCCACATCCGCATATCATGGATTTTCAGTCTTTGCGGGTCAGGTGGGTCCCTAACCCCCGCAATAGGCGGGGGGTTACTGTACTAAGGATATTTTTATGCTGGCCATTTACTCTAAAAATGCCATGTTTCATTCACACACTTGTCACAAGGCATCCATACAAATTTTTCAACCAACCACTGTCATCCTCTGTTTTCCTTGTAATTATTCCATTTCATCTTTTATAAGAACCGTGCAGCCGCTACGCGCATGGAAGAGCCTTATGTTGTGTGTTTCAGAGAGTACACCAGTATTTGTGAGACAAGTGATTTTTGCAACAAAGCATACTTTTATTGTTGCACTGCCCTTCAGTGCCACTTTGTTGCCTTGTCTGTGGGTTTTGTTTTCACTTTTAAAAACAAAAAAGGTTTTCTAGCTACTTTTTTAAATGAATGAGAAGGAAAACATAAAAACCCCTACTATTCTGCTTACACATGGAGCGGAGGTGGGCCAAAGGACAGCATTCAACAAGGTCTCTCCAGGGAATATATTCTTTGGGAAACCTGGTTAATATTGCTCCTGGCCAGTTTTAGCAGATTTTACCATGGTAGTGTTTCTCTCCCCCCACCCCTCAATACATTGGGGATGGGGTGGATGGGGAGATGTGTTTAACAATGGCTGTTTTAGTTCCCTGACTCTTAAGTACCCGTATGGCTATATAGCACCTAAATCATGTAAGAAAATGGTACATGCACTGAAAGCATCAATATTCCTGTGTTATATCAGGTTGTCTGTAGTTCTTCTTAGCCTAGAGCAGCAAAAATGCTTGTACATTGTCCTGTCTCTCAAGTGAGGCATAGTTTTGAAATTGCCAGTATTTGGCTCTAAATGTCCTTATGATGGCAAACATCCACAGTTTTAAGGAATAAGAGATTGTTAAAAGCTGTAAAGTATTTTTTTCTGAACATTTTGAATCCTGGCATAGAAATATGACATTGAAATATTTTTTTCCTTTTATCAACAGGCTACCAAATTTGGATCCCAGGCAACTCAGAAGGTAATGATCATATGTTCTGTTCTGTGGCTTCGGCAAACACTGAAATTCTTCACTGGCTCTCTTTTCCTCAGTTCGTAGTTCCTTGGAGTGTTTGCAGTCACGTGGCTCTTCTTTGAAAATCTACGTATCAGGTCCTAGTTTTAGAGGTATAGCTATGAAACCATCACAGACATTAAGCTTTCCTTTTTCCTATTTCCTGAAACAGTGGTTAAAATAATTTGTTAGAGACAAATAGATCTGTGGTGTGAAACAGTCTAGTGTAATATCAGAATGCATAAAGGCTTGCCAAAATAAGGTTATGTACTCTTTTGCAGACTTAAAATACTACTTCTCAATGTTTTGTTACAAGAGAACCCTATTACTCTAATGCAGTGGTTCCCAACTCTTGGGTAATCCAAGTGTGCTTAGATTGCAGTGCCCAGAAACTCCAGCTTACCACAGCTGGTTGTGAAAGCTTCTTAGAATGGCAGTCCAAGAACACATGGGTTACCCCACATTGGGAGCCACTGCATTCGAGTATCTCTTGGTTGTAGGATCTGTGATGAGCTTGAGCTCTAGGTGAACGCTGTAGGCCAGACATGTCCAAACTACGCCCTTCCAGATGTTTTGGACCACAACTCCCACAGTCCTTTGCCATTGGAAATACAGGCTTGGACTTCTGGGAGTTGTGGTCCAAAACATCTGGAGGGCCAAAGTTTGGACATGCCTGCTGTAGGCCTAGTGCACCCCAGCTCCTGGAAATGATGTTTCCACTGAAACATCTTGTGACCTTTGTGGCGGGATTCCATTTAACTGACCAAGGATTTGGCTGCGTGAATATCAGGTTTTAGCAAATCGTGCAGACGAAAGGTTTCGCACTCTTTGGTACCTACGATTTACTGGCTGTGGTTGTTCAAGGAGAATAATTCAACTTGTAACCATCTTGGGGGCCAAAATCTGTGTGTCCTCAAAAGAAAATGCAGTAAACATTCCCTGGCAGATCCTACAGTAAGCCCACTTCAGGGCTGCAGATACTTGCTCCATAGGTAGGATAGCGAAAACGTTGATGTCGCCCCTTTTTACTCCTTGGCTGCCTCCTACAAAAGCCAGACCTAGCTATTTCAGCTGCTGAGTGTCATGTTAGGATCAACATGCATATTTATTCAGATCACTATCTTGCAGACAACTTGCCAGCTCTACTGACTAGGCACCTCAGCATCAGCGCTCACTTTTTCTCAGCCATAGTTATCAAATATGGCAGCAATTTGCCCCAGTTAGGTTTGCTTCCTAGGTCATGCTTAGTCTGGCTTACCTTTTGGCCGTGCCCACAATATTTTTTAATTTTGGCCATTCAGTTTGTCCTGTTAAATGGCACACCTGGCCTTTTGCTTGTCAGTAAAGCACTGGTATGGGGATAAATATGCATTCTTGCCTAGGAAGAAAGAGTGCTTTGGATCTTTTGCTAAAAGCTGCTTCTTCTACCTCCCTTGCTCTCTTCTCTTGTGCTGCCTGGGTGTAAAGTTTTGGGGCCACAAACAGCAGGCAGAGCCGGTAAAGCCCTCTATTCGCATGCATGGGCGCTTTGCTACTGTGCTGATTTTGTACATGTTGCTAGCTGTCTTTTTTTTTGTTCACTTATTGCCCCCTCACTCCTTGAAATCAAGTCATTTTTGTTCAACAGTGTTGTCTGCATTTTTCTGTAATGTCTTCTATGGCTTGTCAAAAATAGGCTGCCTCAAGCAAATGTCCTAAGTATGTATTGCAATCCATGCTGTTTTATAAATGTTCACTCCAAAGGCTCATTTGCCATGAGGATGTGGAGGGGTGCATTCAAAATGAGATGTGTCCAGAACTATATTTTTATTAGGAAAGCATTTGAAATTGGGGTCAATGACAGATGTTTCACAGAAGGATTCATTAGTGGGTGAAAATGGTTTGCAACATCCAGACCTCAGAGCTGCGTCTCTTTTGCAGTGGTCACTAACCACTGGCAATCAAAATTCCAAACCAAGAAAATGTCATGCTCACGGTAGGCAGAACTTCTGAGATATGCACATTTTCTTTCACAAATGAAAGATATCAGTAAATTGGACTCGTTTAAACTGTCAGCATATTCCGAGTCCCACAGCCTCAGCAGGCCTGATGAGAGTTAACGAAGATGCAAGCTACGTTGGTTCAGTACTTTCACGATGAAATTGCATGATGAGAGGAATGAGAGGTTAGGCAACAAGCAAAGATAACTTCCAAGAAAAGAGCAGAGAACTTTGAAAGGAGGGAAGCATTGTTTCTGCTTTGAAAATTTATTTCAAGATTTGCATCTATTAGGTTTCCCCCATCTTAGAAAGGAAAATACCATCCAACTCTTCTCATCAAGCCACTTGATAGAGACACTCGTTATCCACTCCACCCTTGCAATGCTTATAACCCTTTAGATTCTAAAATACAGGATGGGAAAGAAGAAAAGAAGACACAGCTATGTCCCCACTAAATACTATGCAATAAGAGATGTCAGCAAGTGTAGGGTTAGAATAAATGTTCAACAGGTTTTCTTCTTAGTCTTGGGAACTCATTGAAAGGACCATTGGTCATATCCTCTAATTCAGGGCTGTCCAACTTTGAGCAGGCCAAGGTCTACTTTTTCCGGCCCAAAGTACCTGAGGGCTACTACACTAAAACCTCTACTTATGAATTTTATTTGTTCCAAGCACATGCTCATAATTTTAAAAAAAATGTAAGTAGAGCAGCGGTTTCCCATAGGAATGCATTGAAAATCAATTAATCCATTCTCGAGGGAACATAGTCCAATGCTTTCCAGGGGAGAATAAGAGGGGAATCATCACCACACTAAGGAGATGGACACACCTGCAACCCCACCTCTCGCTGCCTCTCACTCCCTCTGCTCCGCACTAGCAACTCCACTGGTCACAAGACAGTGGCATGCCAATCATCTGGCCGGGAGGGGGAGCAGGGGACTGTGCCATGGCCCTTGAGCTGCCCTGCTCGGCTGAGACAGTGGGCTGGCAGACCCAAAACTTTGCTAGAGCAGTGGTGGTCCTTGAGTTGGGAGAGGTAGGGGTGAAGAACTTGTCCTCTCACTTTTTTTATTGATGGCCGGCGGGCTACTTTTGAACCCTTTGTGGGCTACTGGTAGCCCGCAGTCTACCTATTGGGCAGGCCTGCTCTAATTGTTAGGTATAAATATTTACGCAACTGCTATTACCAAGTGTAGCCCTCTGGATCTCTGTATCACAAGAAAATATATGTTCAAAGAGCAAACAGCTGTATGTTACCAAAGGAACCAAGCTAAAATATAATCCTTTGTTTTTCTGTTTGCATCTCTAGGTTGTTCTATACCCCCCCCCCCAATCTATTTGTAGGGCATAACTTCATCCCACCGAGCATGCAGTAAAGTTAAATTCTCAGAGAATACTTTGAAGGGGTTCTAATAGCAAATGTTCCTATAGGTCTAAAGAAACAGAAAAAGGAGCATGGAAATATTTACCCCATTCCAGATTAATAGGCCACCACTGAAATATGAAAAAACAGAATCACAAGAGAGATTCCTTTTGTTAATTTTTGCCTGCCGAAAATGTTGAGTTGACCCTTCAATGGCAAACCTTGACTCTAGAACACAAGCCCTTTGCAACTCTTGTGCTAGAGTAGTTCTGTTGGGTGTTTTGAATGCACTTGCAAATATCAGCGAAGGACATCAGTTTTCAGCTGAGGAATCATTTTTCGATCCTTAAATAATTCATCCATATTTCCCGTAGACAAGGGATTCTTATCAAGTGGGGATGACATTGCCAGATGTGCATTAGATCATATTGTATGCTATTGTTGTATATCACTTCCCTAAAGAGCTTTTTCATTCCATGTTACTGTAGTGGTGTGATTGCTGTCACCTCTAATTTTCTCTTGCCATTATAGTAACATAAGCTTTTTTGGCCATGGTCTGAGCCATCCTGTTGGCTTGCAGATGAGTAATAGCCAACTGTACGCAAAGCACTTCTGTGGGACATCGCTGCATTTGAGCGAAGTGATACAGGAGCAAACTTCTCTTTGGTGACCAAGTGTACTTGTAAATAGGGAGTGGGAAACCTTCAACAGGTCTAGGGGCCATTGTTGTCCTCCCTTAGATCTTGGAGGAGGGCACCTCTTACAACCCCCCACCCAAAATTACACCTAAGCGACAGTCTACACCACTAAGAAACCTCTGATTGCAGCAACCTCTTTTGATTTCTGGAAAAGGTCTTACAGTGGAACCTTGACTTACATATTGCTTGACTTGCATCATATTTGACTTGCAGCAAGAAGGGGCCTGTTTGACTTGAGTCACAGGCTTTGACTTACATCTCGGAGCCCTGGCGCAAGGCACCGGAATCGGGTGGCATCCACGACCCAGCATCGCGGCTGCCACCTCCAAACTGCTCCTGCCTTCTTCCTCTCCTCCGGCAGTGGCGGCTTCGGCGAGGCCAGCTCAGAGGACCTGGAGCTGGTCCTCGGCCTCACCGTAGCCGCCACTGCTGCCAGAGGAGAAGAAGGGCTGGGAGCTCGGGGCTGGCCTCGCTGGTTAGACAGTCGGCTCAATCTTGTAAAAAATCTGGCTGCAGAAGTCTGGTCCACAATGGAAGCATTTTAGTTGGGGAGCTGTGCAGTTGTGGGACTCTAATGGTAAGCATAGGGTTGTTCAGAACTTGGAACGTCAGGTTAAAAATCTGTAAAGGGGCGATGTTGGGTGAAGGGGCGATGTTGAACATTGTTGCTATGATCATTAAAAAGTGGAGGCATATAACTTGTGGACTATAATTCCACTGCCTCCTCCTCTCTTTGAAGAGACATTTCATTTACATCCCCAGAAGGAATCTCCTATCCCAGTCAAATTTGTGTTAAATTGCTGTTTTTGGGGGTCTTTTTCATCATCTGGAACGGATTAATCTGCTTTCCCATTACTTTCTATGGGAAATGTTCATTTGACTTAAGTCATGTTTGACTTAAGTCTAGACCACTGGAACAGATTAATGACGTAAGTCAAGGTTCCACTGTATGTTTAAATGGCAAATGTCAGAAAATTGCAAACATCGTTTGCAAGTTGAGGGCACCCACACCCCAAAAAGGGTTTTGTGGCCACACCTGCCTTAATAGTCTCTTAGTCTTTCTCAGTCTCTTGCTAGTGCAGAGGCTTGCTCTAAGAATCAGTTCAAGGATACTGGACAGCTCTGTTGTCTTGTGTATCTCAGTGTATTTTTCTTTTTGTTGTTTTGCATCTTGTATGCTTCAAGCTCACTCTGTTGCTTGTTTGGGGCAAAGCATAGGGCTCTTCTGCTTTGTCCTTCCTCCTTTTCTGAAAGTCTAGCTACGAGCTACTTTCTGTGGCAGTTCATGTTAGATGTGTCCTCTGACGAAAAGTATAACTGATATTTTTGTTTTGCTTTTAACTAGGCTTCAGAGTTAGGTCAGAGTTTAAATGAAAATGTTCTCAAACCTGCGCAGGAAAAGGTAACTTTGGAAATGAGTATATGACTGATGGTTTTGAATGTCATGTCCTTCCTCTCCTTGTCGCGGCTTCTAAGTCACCAAATAATTAGAATATATAGTGTGTGTAGGTAATATTATGCGCCCCCAGTACAGTTTAAAAATTATTCCTTGTCAGTATTGCCAAAACCATGCTGGCATATTACCCTTCATGATATTTACAGCCCACGTTCTGATTGATTAAGTCAGTCATTGTAATACCTCTCTCTTCTCCATGTTATCTTCCTGTCTGAAACTCCTACCCAAAAACTTCTTGATTGTCCCAACTACAGTAGATGCACTGAGTCAGTGATATTTAAGTTTTGACTTACCATTCAGTAATTAAACTGACCTCTGTTTGTGACTCTGGCCTAATTTTTCAAATTACATTTATATCCCACCACCGTTCTTCTAGGTTCCCTGTTTCAATTTGATTCCACCAGTCTATGATACAGGCCAAACTAATGGTGAGCCCAGTGTGACCAACAGAGCTTCATGGCTACATCGTGGTTCAAATGTGGGTCTTGCCCATCATGTCCACAGTATCTCACTGTGGAATCCCCTTAGACTTCTAATGCAAAAACTGCCACTCTTTAATTCCAAGGGAGGGAGGGAGGAAAGAAGGAAGGTGGGGACCAAAGGAAGCACAGGGAGCCGTGGCCACAGGTCGCCCCTTGGAAGAGGTGATCTGTGCGACCTTGAACCCCCCCAAGCTCCCCAGTGGTGGCAGAGGCCCGCTGGCCTGCCCACCCCCACACTTTCTCCTGCGGTGCCGGTGGCGGCAGACCATCCATCCACCCAGCCGCCCAAGCTTCCCAGCGGTGTCAGTGTTGGCAGAAGATTTAAAACCAAAAAAACAAAAACATGGGGCGAAGGAGGGGGAGGGAGGGGCGGTCCAGCCAGCCGCGGGCCACTCAGAATGCCTGACAGGCCAGATTTGGCCCCCGAGCCGGACTTTGGGCTGGCCTGGGGTAGGGTGTCCGACCCCACCAGCATTCTACTCTACTTAGGGTTAAGCAGTAGGAATATATGTGGGGTTACATTTTGGGTTGAATGTACAGTTCTTGTTTTCCCTGAGCCCTGGGAAAATTCCACCACCTTCACTCAGCAAATCTCACCTCCTGAAACTAGAGTATTTGACTTCTGCTACATGGCATCACATTTGGCCAAAATTGTCAGCATTTGGAACTTGCAGAGGGTGAGAGATGTACTAGACCATGTTTTTTACCAATATATTACATTGGCTGTTCCAGTGAAAAAACTCAGGAGAGGTGAAATATTCCCTCTAGCCTTTCTTCAAAAAACTTAGCCTGCTCCATGGCCAGTGGCTGAAATACAGAGATGTTAGATACAGCTGTTTGGATACTGCATAGATTGTGGATCTTATTCTGTGTGAATTTGCAAGAAACCCAAGTCTTTGAGGGATTAACATATCCTCTTCTGATACATGAGGGCTGAGACCACATTGAAATCCATTGATGTTTGGGGGGGGGGGTTCTTGTTTGAAAGGAAGGATCCTTATGTTGAAGCTCGTCTCCATATTGAAAGCATGGGAGAAGCATCTTGAAGAACATTTCCTAAACCTACATTGGGATGTTTTCAACCCAATATTTTTCCTTTTGCGTTCTTAAAAGGCCCTATGCAGGAGCTATGGGTGGCATATTCAGTCCCTTGAAAAATCCCTGGCGAATGCCCTCTGGAAACACCATGTTGCTAAATCAGGAGCAGGAAGTTTTTTTAAATTACCTTAGTCTGTGCATTCAGGAATCAAGATATAAAAAGTAACTTTCCCCCCAGTCTCATTCACTCTGTACCCCAGAGCACAGAGAGAACTCCTAGTTCCTTGAGCTCCTTGCCCTCTGAACATGCTGGCCACAGAGTCTGACGAAACGTCAGGAACAAAAACTTCCAGAACACGACCAAATGGCCCAAAAAACTCACAGCAGCTATCAGATCCCAGCCACGAAAGCCTTCAAGAATATAACTTATTTTCATTTGGAGTACATAATACTTTTTAGATATAAAATTATTTGAAAAGGCTGAGTTTTGCATAAAAATTAAATGTAGTTGCATTTAGGGATAAAAGCAAAAAGCATCTCAAACTTGAGTTTATTCTTGCCTCATTTGTCTGATAAGCATTCTTTATGTGCAACACCTTGCATTTATTGGCTTCTTGACTGGTATGACACTCCAGAATCTTTGCGTTCCCTAAAGAAGCTTTGTGCGAAAGTTTAGCAGTTTGTAGAGCCTGATAACCTCTTCAAGAAGCAGTGCATTCTGTCTTCTTAACGTCATTATTTATAGACGGAAGGAACAATTTTTACTTTCAGTGTAACGTGTTTTCCTCACAGGCCATCGCGAGCTAATTGTGAACGTCTTAATCCATGTAGGTGAAAGAAGGAAAAATATTTGATGACGTTTCCCAGGGAGTCTCACATTTGGCTTCCAAGGTATGAAATGGCCCTCTCGGAGGCCATCTCTTAAGCCAGTCTCCACATTCCTTTTGCATTAAAAGCCGAAGCACAATGAGTGTCACACCTTGTGTAGAAGCATAACTTTGGTGAATATTTCTCTCTCTCTCTCTCTCTCTCTCTCTCTCTCTCTCTCTCTCTCTCTCTCCTCTTTGCCCATGTTTGCCCAACCACGTACTATCATTAAGACCAAGATCATTTGGAATTGTTTCAATTATAGTTTTGCATGGGACAACCATGACTTCACATGGGGATGCCTGGCATTTATTCCATGACTGACGTCATGGGTATGGATCAGCTTTTCCCTAGCATTTTTCTTTACCAATATCTGGTAAATAAATATTTCAAAACATAAATGCCACTGGTGTGACACATAGGGAACATTCCTTGTTATCAAAATGTGGCTCTAAAAGAGGAGGAAGAACTGAATTGGATCTTAATAAAGACGGAATTGACGCTATAATAATGACAGCAATGTATTTTAAATTAAATTATTTTGAGTCACGTTTTCCCCTTCAGGGCTTGCAGAGGAATGTGGAAACAGCTTAAGTTGAATGCAAATCTTTCTAGACCTTGTTAATATATGTGCCCTCTTCTTCTGTTCTTGCTGCCGCTGTTCAATAACGCTGGTAAGTGTTGGTGCCTCATTGTAAGTAATCTTTGGCTTCAAAACTGCTCAGATATAGTGTTTCCAAAACAACGGTAAACATGCTCATCAGGGTTCTTGCAGAATTTTTCTAGTATTGTCCACTTTTATTCTGAATAATGGGTTGCATTGACATGACAGTTCTTAGCACATCATCACAGTTTCCATCTTTGTTCTTGTTCTTGTGGTGGCATGGAGGCTTAAATGAGCAGAAATAATTTAAAGTTTGCTCGGGGAAATGGAGGCTTCAGCAGTTCCTAGCTGAATATTTTCCAGGTTTTAATGCTTTTGTTTTTGCCTCCCTGCCCCCATACATTTTCTATAACAAAAAGAATGAATACATAGGACAGGATGCACAAAGTGTCCCCTGCATTTGGTGTCAAGTGCCGCTGTGTACAGAGAGTTTGTTGATTGCACAGAATGCTGCAGAGTTCCTTAACTAATACGTTGTTTTCATGTATGCTTTGGTCTCCCATTCACTCATCCGCAGTACTGCATGAAACTACATGTGGCCCTTTGGAATTTGGCCGCAACAATCAATGCCTGCATTTTTATTGAAAAGAGTTAACATAGATCCTTTTTTGACAAGCGGAACCAGTGAAGACATACAATCAAGTATTACTATGAGCAAATTCCTAGACAAACTGGGAGTTGAGTCATGGCTACTGGACTTCTTTTTTGAGAGATAGAAACGTTTCGCTGTTCATCCAAACAGCTTCATCGGTTTGAATACAGCTAGTGCAAGTAGTCCTTCTTATAGTCAGCTTGACCTCTTCTCCCCTGGTCTGATTGACTCATAAGATGAACAATAGCCTGAATAGGCTCGTTAGGGAGACATTAGTGTCCATGGCCTTAAGGTAAACAATGGCCTAAGGTGCTGAAACCCATCAAGAATGGGTCGTTAGCTGTGACCTTGGTGGTGAAGGCTCTTTGATTTGCCTGGGTACTTTGGAAAGTACAGCCTGATAAGTAGCAGATAGACTATGCCGGAGCCCCCCACCTCTGTTGAGGGAGGGATTTTCAATGCTCACATGAATGGCTTCCCTTACTCCTCTCTCAAACCACCTCTCTTCTTTGTAAAGTGGACTTGTCTGATCCTCTATCTGCTACTCATCAGGCTGTACTTTCCAAAGTACCCAGGCAAATCAAAGAGCCTTCACTACCAAGGTCACAGCTAACGACCCATTCTTGATGGGTTTCAGCACCTTAGGCCATTGTTTACCTTAAGGCCATGGACACTAATGTCTCCCTAACGAGCCTGTTCAGGCTATTGTTCATCTTATGAGCCAAATCAGACCAGGGGAGAAGAGGTCAAGCTGACTATAAGAAGGACTACTTGCACTAGCTGTATTCAGACCGATGAAGCTGTTTGGATGAACAGCGAAACGTTTCTATCTCTCAAAAAAGAAGTCCAGCAGCCATGACTCAACTCCCAGTTAAACACACCTGGATGACTGAGAATCTTCACAGACGTATTCCTAGATAAAACAGAACTTGCAGTCTGCCTTGATGTATTAAGCAGAATATGGTGTTAACCTCATTTCAAAGATTCTCGGGAATGTCAACATGTGTACCAAAAAGTTTCATATGTTACCAAATAAGCCAACCATGCATTGTGTATAAGAAAGGTGTTTCTTCTTTTATTTTACTGTGTTCGAGTGATTTAGGAAGCAGTTAGAGAGATATCATGTGTTCTGTTCATCTGTCATAATGCCAATTTTACATCTCTGTAACCTGTCTTTGGGTTTTCTTTTCCTCCCTGCCGAATTCTCTTTCACAGGTCCAGGGAGTAAGTGGAAAAGGATGGCGAGATGTAACCACTTTTTTTTCTGGAAAATCAGATGGGCCTTCTGAAAGGTATCCTCTCTGTTTCTTTTTACTAGATGTGTCTGCTTTAATCTTTCCAGTTGACTGCTGTTGTGACAAAGGGGATTGGCATATATCTACCTGTCTTTTTAAAAAGTTGTGAGTGCACTCCAGTTCAGTGGAAGTTAGACTCTTTTATTTGTCTATTTGTTTATCATTTAGATTTTCCTCTGCAGCCAAAAGGGTTCTCAGAACAACTTACACATATTTTTCCATCTATAAGACGCTGTCATGTATAAGATGATTCCCCACCCCCAAAAAAATGTTTCTAGCCCAGAATTACTGTTTTGCAACAGCAGTTTACTCCTTGGCTTACTTCCATGTATAAGGCAACCCTCAATTTTTAGTTTAACAATTTTGTACAAAGCTATAGTCTTATACATGGGAAAATACTGTACTTATCCCAAATGAGCCCTCTCCTACTTGACTGTGCTTGAGTTTTCTAAATGCACAGAAGCAGCTGGCAGCTTTTTACTTACCATAAGTACAGGCATGGAAAATAAGGCCTGCATATACATTTATGTATACATAGGGTAGCAGTGATTCCCAACTTTGGGTCCCCAGTTGTTACTGAACTAAAACTCCCAGAAGCCTTCATCACTAGATGTGATGGCCAAGATTTCTGAGACTTGTAGGCCAGAAACATATGGGGTCCCAAGGCTGGGAACCACTGTAGTAGGGAGTTGAAATGAATGATATTTTCACAATAATAATTTCCCATGGATTTCAGTGGGTCCACTCAACAATTATAGCATTAATATTCAATTCCATAGGTATGAAACTTCATTATCATGCCTCTCAAAGCTGGACACTGGAGTTTGCATTTCTTGGGCCTTACAGCATTCTCAACCTAGTTGCTGGTATTATAGGGATACAATAAATTAGGGCTTTCACCTCTAACTCCCCTCCTCAGTGTGTTCCACCTGTTCCTCTTATTCAGGAAAGCCTTCCACCACCACCCCGCCGCTGGCCAGCGCAGTCCGTCCCCCCACCGCCTGCCCCCCACGCCCATCGCCGCCCCCCGCGCCCGTCGCGGGCCCCCGCCACCCCCCTCGCCTAGGGCTCAAAAAAACCTAGCACTGGCCCTGGTCAGAGCAGATGCCTCTTCATCCCTACCTAATAAATTACCTGTAAGAATCACATGGATGGAACAGGAGAGCATTTACAGTCTCCTGCTTATGCTCCTAAGCAGCCAGCATTGTGGGGCAAAATGGAAATAATACATAGCCAAGATGACTAGTATTGATAATGTAATCTTCCATAATCTCGTTAGCTGTCCAAGTCAAGAAGGCTAAATACAGTAGCAGCTGTTGTGTTTCAGTCTTACAGTGAACTCAGCTAGTCCCTGTTCTTTTGTTATTTCCCTTTTCAAAAGGTCCGCCGAGGCAGAGAGCTATCAAAACAGCAGAGGCGAAGGCTACCAGAACAACACAGTCGAGCACAGCTTTTGGGAGACCTTTGGCAACTCGGAGCCACCCAAAACGCACAAGTCCCCAAGCAGCGACAGCTGGACGTACGTGGACAATTCCATGGAGAAGAAGAGCTCCGATAGCTGGGATGTCTGGGGGTCAGGGACAGTTTCCAATAACAAGAACAGTAACAGTGACAGCTGGGAAAACTGGGAGACCAGCTGGGAGAATGCCACGGGGGAGGGCAAGGCCAACAAAGCTCCTAAGAAGACAGCGAAAGAATCTTCTTCAGCTGCTGAAGAAAGCTGGGATAACCAGAACTGGTAGGACTCCATCCCTGTCCAGGGAATCAGAGGAAAAGTTATACCTCTGGAAAGATTTCCTAGGTAACTTGATCCATTGTCATTCGGAGGCCTCTTTAAACTTCATGCTTAAAAGTTTCATTCTTTTTCCTCTCTGTTTACAACGACAACAAAAACCACACACATGTGAAGACTATTATATTTACCATATGAAGACCCATCTCCCATCGAAATGACCTTGTGCATTAGATATATTCTCACTGTGCTGCTGTTGTACGTGGAGCATGCCACAACTTTCCTAAAACAAGAGTTTGGAGCGAACGAGCCCATGCAAACATACGTTCATAGGACAATATTGCATGTTCAGTCTTTCAGGATCGTCCAGCTTCTCTTGGAAGCTTATGCTGAAGTTCTTGAGAACTGAAGAATAAAGAGATACCTTCAACTAATTAGTGAACTATGACTGAAGATGCTGGGATGGCTTGAAATAGAGCCTAAAATAATAATACTCTGTCGAAGCAGTTCTGAGACTGATCAAGGTTTAATATTTTTAAAAAACCCATTTTAATTATATCATGACAAAAAACCCTCTTGAGCTTCTCTGGAGAATCAAGTGTTACTTATGTTTAAATAACACATAATCAAACATTCATTTTAAACATTAACCTGATTAAACAGCAAAACATTAATTTGATCTCTTGAATGCACTTATGAATGAAATTAATTGAAAAAAAATCTGTAATAGGGTTTTTCACCTCCCCCCATCCCCACCCTTCTCATTAACAGAAGAATGTTAATCAAGAATGGTTAGGCTGCAGCTTTCATCATGTTGGGCTGTTCTGCATGATATCTGAGAAGAAGTCGGGTATTTCTTTCCACAGGGTCTTGTGCAAAGTATATTCCTAGTGCCTGTCGTCAGTAGTCTCTGTCATCTCTATGTTGACAGCCCGTTGTGTCTGCTAAGGTGTGAGAACCTGCTAGGAAATTTTGAATGACAGACACTTGGACTGACTGAAGCCCAATATGAATGTCAGTATGGATTTTTCACATACTCTTGTTTTGCTGGAAGATACCCACTTCAAACCTTTGGTTCTCTGTCCAGGAAGAACTTGGCATGGTCATCTCAGCTCCTTGGCTGCTGTCTTGGGTCTTCTCGGGTGAGATTTGGCACTTCTAAACACCCATGTGCTCATGACTCAGTGAACAGTATCTGCTGTATATAAAGATATACACACATGTACAAACTACCTACTAAGTATTAATAGTATCCTAGGATTTGTGTGTGTTGTTCAATACGTCAGTATCTGCCTTGTGAAGAAATATGATCTTACTGGCTTGTTCTGTTGTACTTCACTAGTCTTTCAGAAGTCCAACTAAAATGTTCCTCTAGATTTCCCCCCTTGTTTTGGCGCCGCTGTTTTAAGCAGACCATCGCCTCATGCCGTTTCAGTCTATGGTGACAGCAATGAGGTGGTCCATGCCTTTTCTTCAAGATCCCTTAGAAGTGCTTTCTTTGTTGCAGGTGGACTCCTGTGTCTTACTATGAGAACTCTAACCTTGTACAGTTCTTCCTTGCAAAAATAAATCTGGACATAGTTCAAGTTGAAACGCTCGTCCTAAATGCTGGTTGGTTCTGTCTTTGCCAACTCTTTGAAACCTTCCATGTGATCTTCCCTCCTTGCAAGCCTTTCCATTCTACAGATTGTAACATGGGAAATTGCATGTAACTCTCTGGTACCTAGCACTAACTTGTCTTTCCTGATCAGTTCTCATAAGGATACTTTTTACTGCCTGGGTTTTGAAACCAACACATGTGTTATGCAGCCCTTCCACTTACTTAAGTGTGAACTATTTTTGTCCCTCCCAGAACTTGACAGTAAATCTTGCAGAAACCTTTACAAGTAACAAGGAAGGGAAAACTTAACTGAGCTGCTTCCTGAAGCGGTCTGTCTGAATTAATGTGATCTTCTCGTTGTTACCAAAAATATTTTGCTACTCCGTGTACTGTCACTTAATACAATATGTTTGAACAAATGAATTTTATATATGTAAACATCTACCTTTTTTACTTCTCCATCCTGGTTCTCAGTTTAGTCAAACCTAGCTTTGTATTCTCTCCTTCCCACCACGTGGTATCTTGTCGTTTGAAACCATGCACCCTTTGAGATCAGCTTGTTGCTTTCCAAATTCTTCAGTGGGATCACAGTGATGCTGCTGGATTTAAGTATTGCTATTTACTTATCTGAAATCATGGTCAGTACATGGGGTGGGAAGGGGTGTCATAAGCTTGGCCGAAAAGTGATAATGAGCAGTTTTGCCTTGAATGTAGATTATTATAGCAGACTAGGAGGACAGCTATTTTTCTGAGCCCACACATGGGGAGAGGGGATAGCAGTTTCTGATTGCCTTTTTGTAGATTGAAAGCTTTTCTTCCTGGGATATAATGGGGATAGATGAGCCACAAGGTTAATATTTGGTGAACTTAAGGCTTTGGACTTCACCCATGGCCTAGGAATCTTAAGCGTTCATGGAAGTGTGTGGGTCGGTCCATAAAGAAAGTTAAATAAGTAAAGAGCCTGCAACATTACCCACAAACTTTTTAACTACTTGCATTACTTTCCTGATGAGGACAGGTCTCTCTTGAAATTTGATTTTTTTTCCCTGTGTAAACAGAACCGTAATTTTCTTTACACTCTTAAGTGAAAGATCTATGTATAAAGAACAAAGCTATTGTTCCCCCCCCCCACACACAAACACATATAAAGACTTAATTGGTAGGGGTTTAAAAAAAATCAAGGCCACTCATAGGATGCATATGAAGTAAACTAGGAAGCCAATATATATATTCATATATGCTCCATTTCAGTAAGTGGTACTTAGCTAACTTTTCTAGAGATCACAATTTAAGCACTTTCAAATGGGACTTGACTCTTTCAGTACCTCAATCTTTGTCACTTTCACAGTGTTGGGTATTTATATCATTATGTGGGGCAATTTGGAGGCATACCCATGAGTCCTGCATTTTTTTTAGACATTCAAACTTTCCGTATACCCAACTGGGAGCATTCCAAATACTAGTTGTATCACTCTTACTTAACACTATGCTTTAAAGTAGGAAATAAGCCTACAGTGCAGTGTTCAAGTCTCAGTACTCCATGTTAGTTGCAATAGCGGAACAGGGTGTCTGACCTATCCAACAGTTTTAAATCTTATACACCAACTTCACTACAATCAGTCCTTCCCTATTTGGACTGTTGAGACTTCATTGTATCCATATGTTCCAGTTTTCCTTCTTGAGTTGAGTTCCGTCTGCTGTTAAATCCAAGTTTTTCATTTCCAGGCTAGACACGACTTTCTTCCCACTGTGAAGTGAGAAATAAGTCATGAAATTATTCAGTTATTTTTCTGGAAACATCTAAGAGCATCAGAGTGATTTTAAAAGTATCTTGGGTCAAGTGGAGTGGTGTCAGGCTGAACCAGAATCAGCTCTCTGAGATGAAAAAAAAATGTTAGCCTACAGAGCTGTAACCTAAAAAGAAACCAAGGTCATTGTTGGGATGTCTGAGAGTCATTCATCAAAGCTGAAGATGATAAAATTACAGAACCACATATGTAAAATGATAGTGTTCATGACATCAGTCATCTTACTGTATAAACATGTTGGAATATCATTTTGATTCTTGTAAGAACCTAGCACCCCTCAGTTCCTCTAACATTCCATTGGTAGATTTTTTTAAAAAAAATGCTATAGTAATTTGTGCAATAACTTAAGCTGTCAGGTGAACTGCTTCTTAATTAGTTAAAAATGAGATTTAGAGACTCAAGATTCTTTTATTAAAATTGGGAAAAATATTGTCAGTGCTACTTGAAGGATTCTTCCAAGAGCCACGAATACGGATGGCTTCAAGAAACGTTAACTAGATTTTAACTCTCTTTTTCTGAATTCACAGATGGAATAAATCATCTTTGGAACTCATTTTTTTTTAAAAAAAATATTATTTTGGAAACGAGAGAAGGACTATATGGATCAATCTTTCAATGTTCCTGCTGTGTGTTTGTGAAGTTCACAGGAGCTGTGAACAGCATTTCTTGTCTTGTAAAGCAGTACTGTATTTGAACCTACAATGTCATCTTGAAACAATAAAGCAAGAAAAATGGAGCAAAATAATTCACGATGCTTGAAGGCTGGTTTCACTTTGTTTTATAAATTAGAAACAAAGAGAAGACAAAACAGCTCAGCATCCTGTGTACAAAAACAAGCCCATGTGTGTCTGTCATCTTGTGTGGTTTTTTTTGTGCGGAGTGGTGTATTTGCATTTCCTCTGTAAAACTGCCTCTTGAGTGTAATCTAAATATTATTACTAGCTGTGGAATGCCCAGAGGTGGGAAGTCACCATTAAACTCCTCCACTGGAGATGAAGTCCTGAGCTCAAGGGCCCTTTTAACAAAATGCAGGAAGGAGGACAATTCTGGAACTAGATACATTGGGCCATTGTAGAGACGACAGAATATACTTTGCCCTTGAATTGAATGGGTAAGAACAACAAAGTTTTAGTTATACATGGATTTCCCCCCAATTACCGAATGAATGTTCAATAAATAAATAAAATAAATATTCATCATATTCTGTGCCTCCTCTGGCCACCCAAACCCCCGTGAGTTCAGTGCTGAAGGTGTCAAAGAAGTCTCCCTGACCCTGAACACAACATTAGATTCAGCTTCTCGTTTAGATCATAAGGACCTTCAAGGCTCATTACACACAGTACGCAAAGGATTGTCAACAGTGGAAGAGAAGCCCGACAGAACAAACGATTCTGTCTTTGTGTGATTCAACTGTTAGGGCAGGCATGCCCAAACTTCGGCCCTCCTGATGTTTTGGACCACAACTCCCAGAATTCTAAGCTTAGAGTGCCAATGGCAAAGGACTGTGGGAGTTGCTGTCCAAAACATCTGGAGGGCTGAAGTTTGAGCATGTGTTAGGGTTTTAAATTCCATTTTTGGGGTCATAAGAATTGTACACAGATTTAGAATTACACAGAAGTCGAGCACCCCTAATCCTTATGTAGTAAGAAAAAAACAAATAGTAAACCTATGAACATGCAAGGCAGACAAGGAATTGTAAGCAAAGGCTCAATGTACCTTGGAACAGTCACCAAAACACCATGGATGGAACGTCACAGATCGGTGAAAAATAGATCAAGAAGTAATGGCTTGAACTGAATGCAGTGGTCAGGTTGTTGAACTGGGTCATCTAGACTCTGCTTCTACTGACTCAGATTTTGTTGGGTGACCTTGAGCCAATATGAGCCCGACTGACTTCACATCTGTTTTGTGTGGATATACTGGGGAGTGCAACAAGGGGCACTTTTACACGACCCCTAAGCTCCGCTGGCAACTTAAATTCGGACCAGAAATCTTGGGGTTTGCTCCTCTTGCTGTGTTCCCACCCCTCCTCACTCCCTTACTCCTGTCTGCATGAGGGGAGGGAGAAAAAAAAGGGAGAAAAGAATGCAGGCTCACCTCCGTCTGCCCGTCACCCCCCGAAGCAAGGATTTCAGTCTCTTAAAGGGGTGGGGCCCCCAAAAAACAAACAAGCACAAGGGAGGAGAGCCCGGCACCCACTGCTTTACATCCGCATCAGAAATTTTTCACCTTCGGAGACCAGGTACTTGAAAACTGCACTGGGATGCACTTAGGTGGGCATGGTCGTACTTAATTTTTTTTAAAAGTCCGGAACGGGTGGGAAAACAATTTTAAGCTCCGCATCTGGGAGCCCTTTGCCTTGGATTTTAGGGATCGTGTAAAAGCGCCCAAGGATGATCAAAGGACTGGAAAGATGGGAAGAAATGGGCTTGTTTAGCCTTAACCACAGAAGACTGAGAGGAGATACAGTAATACCTTGGTTTAAGAGTAGGGATGGGCATTTTGTTTCGGAACCAGTAGGTTACAAAACAAACCACGCGAGCCCAGGCGGTGCTCAGAACCGTCTGATACATGATACATGTGGAGCCAATTGCTTTACTTTCTCTGGGCTCGAATGGGGTTAAACTGCACTGTAATTTCCTCTTTCCTCCTGTCCCTGCAAAGCTCCAAATTAGCCAGCACCCACAGAGGAGGAAAGATGATGTCACAGCGTGCTTCCTCATTGCAGCTCAGCTCCATGCTGGCGGAAAGGTAAAGCAGTTGCCTCCGCGTGTATCAGACGGTTGTGTGCAACACCTGGGCTTGCGTGGCTCATTTCACAACCTACTGGTTCCGAAACGAAATGCCCTTCTCTGTTTAAGAGCGTTTTGCAAGACAAGCAAACATTTTGTCTAAATTTTGCCTTGATCAACAAGCAATGTCTTGATATACAGGCACTGGAGCAGGTCACATGATCACAAGTGGGCCAATGGTGGCTCTCCCTCCTCCTGCTGGATTGTTTAATATATTTTTTATTTAATACTACATACAAACAAAATAACAACTAACAACTAACAATACAAGTGTACCCCCACCCCCCAGGACCATCCATAAGTTCTTCTTTGTTACTCCGCCTTCTGTTGTTCTAGTATTCTTCTTAAAGTCCTCTTCTCCAGAACTGTCTTGAAGTATTTGTTGACTCTTTCCCCTTCCCTTCAACTAATACATAGTCTATAAATTTTCCCCAAATGTCATAAAAACATCTTTTTTTATTTCTCCTCGTTTAACTTTTAGGCTACAAGACAATTTATCATTTATGGCTATATCCCAAAGTTCATTATACCAATCTTCCATCTTGAGATCTAGTTTAGATTTCCAGTTTCTTGCTATAGTTAATCTGGCAGCTGTCGTGAGATTTGCTATTAGTTCCTTTGTTGTAGCATCATAATCTTTACTAGTTGACAAGGATAATAGTGCTGTCTCTGGATTGCAATCAATATCTAGCTTAATCATGTCGCTTAGCTCTAAGAACACCCTTTTCCAGAACTTTTGAACTATTTCACATTCCCACCAGAGATGTATATATGTACCTATCTTTTTTTCACATTTCCAGCACACCTTAGAGTATAGAGCATTCATTCTATTCAGCTTAATTGGTGTTAAGTACCATCTAGAAATAATTTTCTTTTATCCTGACCGATAATGATCTCAAGATTCTCATATTCCAAATTCTCACCCAGTCTTCTTTCTTTATCTCTACATTAAGATCTTGATTCCAAAGCTCTCTAAGAGAATCTAACTCCTTCACTTCCAATGAATCCCCTAATATTTTATATATTTTGCCTACTATTCCTTTCTCTATGTTATTCTGGTCAGATTCCAACGACAGTAAAAACTGTTCAAACTTTGAACATTCTCTAATTTGACTGTTTCTTCTAACCCAGTCGTTTGTCCATGCTGGATTGTGGGTGACTGTCTGGAACGTTCCATCTCAGGCAGCCTCCAAACTAGAGGGAGAAGAGAGGAACAGAGGTTTCCCTTGCCCCAGCCAGGAACATGCAGGTTAGGTTTTTATTTTTCTTTATATTTAACTTGTTTTCAATATTCTATCTTATTTTTTCAACCCATTCCTAATCATGGGACAGCTAGTCAAGTGGGTATAGGGCTACAAATTGCATTTTATTATTGTCACATTAAAAATAGAGTAAAAGCAAATTGTTAGTCCCAAGCAGAGAAGATTCCACAGCAGGGTATCTGTGGAATCATGGTGCGGATGTGGACTTCTAGCTACCTTCTTTTGTGAGTTTTGGCATGTGTATATAGTATGTGGTCTATAGGACCCCAGAAAGAATCATCTGAGTTTCCATTATTTCGTATGGGGAAATCTGCTTTGATATAAGAGGGTTTTGGTTTACTAGCATGTCTCCAGATCGGATTATGCTTGTAAACCAAGGTATTACAGTATGTTTATTTTCAAATACTTGAAAGGTAGTCATGGAAGAGGGGTTTTATCTGCTCTTGATCATCCCCAAGTCCAAAACATAATAATGAACTCGAGTTAAAGGAATCTAGGTTTTGACTGAATGCCGGGGGGGGGCGGGGATTCCTTATTGTTAGAGTAGTATGACAATGGAACCAATTACTTTGGGAGATGGTAAGTGCTCCAGTGTTGAAGGCATCCGAGAGAAGATGGGGCAGCCATCTGTCAGAGGTGCTTTGATTTTCATTCCAGCATTGAGCAGGGATTTGGACTCAATGATCTTATACGCCCCTTCCCATTCCTATTCTATGCAAGTCTTCTGCTGTTTGTAGGAAAAGTGAATATACATGTAGTTAGTAAAGTAGGACCCCCGTATCCATTGATTCATTATCCATTGATTCAGTGATCCACGGTTGGCAGAGAAAAATAAATAAATAATTCAGCAGCCACAAAGCAAACTATTGTCACAAACAGCAGCTGTAAAACAAGCTATTTATCACAAATAGCATCTGTAAAGCAAGCTACTGTCACAAACAGCAGCCATAAAGCAAGCTTCTGTCTCAAAACAGCAGTCATAAAGCAAGCTACTGTCAGGAAACAGCAGTTTAGAGATGGCTGGGCAGGTGTTTTCTCTTATCCACAGTTTTCATTATCCACAGGAAGGCCTGGAACCAATGCCCAGCAGATACCGGGGTCCTACTGTAACATCAAAACCGGCTGAGTAACATGGAGATACTAGGAGTACCAGTGGAAATGTTGGGAGGTTGTATAATATTTAAATATTTCCAAGTAGACTGAGTTGTTGGGCTACTAAGCAATCATGGAAAGTTCTCAAATCTTCAGTTTTATGAAGTGAAAGGCTTTAAAGATGCATGAAATCATCATAATGAAAATGTTAAGGAATTTCATTTTACTTGGTGGGTTCTGTAACGTAAAGCATATGTAGTATGCCATTATGAGGAAAGCGGTGAGGAAAATCTAACACTCCCATGCCTTATTTCCCACCGCTGAAGTTATTTGTTTACAGTAATTTTGAATTAATGTTCTAGGCCACCCTACCTAGGCATTGACATTCCAGGCAATTGAGGTGCTGTTTATCTGTTTATTCAGCTGCCATGCAAAGCAGGAAGTAATGGAAAGGTCAGAAACTGCAAGAGGGATGTGTATAATTAAAATTATGAGGAACTCTGAAAAAACATTGAGTGTTTTGCCAATTTACAAAGGGCTGGAGCTGCATTTTAACTGCCTGATTGCATCAAACCAAAGATGGAGGGAATCAGAGAAAATTATCCTATAGAATATAGTAATGCCACAAATTGACAAAAAGGTATATTCTGAGTAAGCCATATAACTGCTTTGTTTCTAAGTAAACGTTAGATGCATTAGCAGTCATGAATCATCCTGAAAATGAATGCAGACTTACAAAAAAGAAGTCACCTGTAACTAATGAATTTTGGTAATAATGAGGTTATTACTACATTGTATTTCAAAAAATATTTAATAACAGGGAAAATTACTTTATTGGTATAATGAGTAACATCTAGTGGGTTTTCAAATGCTGTGCTGTAAGAGTATTTTAAGGCATTTTAATATAGTGTCTAAATGTTTTATACTCTGTTTCCAATTCTTTTTTCCCCCTTAGAAAGTAACAAAAAGCTACAAGTACAATATACCAAGTTACTTATGTAACCAGCTAGTTTGTTAACACTGCTTCAAGTTAACAGTTAACTTTACAAACATAGTAAAGAATAGCAGGATCAGAGGAACCTTCAGCAGTCCAATCTAAGGTATGAATTTGTAAAGTAGCCATAAACATTTAAAACAAAAACCCTCTCTTGTAGTTTGTTTATCACTAAAACAAAATTTCACTCAGACAAAAACATTACATAAATTCAAAGCAGTTAAAAACAGCTCAAGACAAAACATCTCCATCAAGGAATATTAGAACAGTTTATCAATACAGTGGGCCCTCGTATAACAAGCAGTTTGTATAACATAAAATCTGTACAACCTAAAAATTTTTGGAGATAGGGGAAATTTGCTTAACAGAATCGCCTATGGGGCGAATCCTTGCAACATAAAAATGGCTGTGATTAGGGATTACTCCATTTTCAATGCATTCCTGTGGAAAATTTGTATAAAGAAAAATCTGCTTCACAGAATTTCATTTGGAATGAATTAATTCCTTTATACAAGGTACCACTGTATTAATAAGAGCAACTTAAAAGGCTTATGTGAAAAGGAGAGATGGGCACAAATTGATTTGGCTTGATTCGTCATAATTTGCAGCCAACCAGTCAGAGATGAAGCAGGACGCGGCTACTTGCTGGACAGCCACTGAGTGGACAGCGGCCTAAGGATGGATATGGGGAAGTGAAGCTCTTTTCTGGACTGGACATCTGGCCTAGGAGGACGACCCAGCCCGTGCACACTGGCTTGTGAGTGGGGCAGCCAACCAGAGGCGGGATGGGGATAGGGAATGTGCATCTCCTGTGATGCCCCTTGTATGTATGTAGACAGACTGGGCAAAATTAATAGATACCCATCTCTAATGAAAAAGACGTTTATTTGTCCCCTTCCTGAAAGCAATAAGGACTGATAGCAATTATAATGGGAGTGGGTCTGACACTCTTGCAGCCACACAAATGCTGAACATCGTCCTTTTTGTTCATTTAGAGCCTTTTCACACGACCCCTAAGATCCGCTGGCCACTTAAATTCGGACCAGAGATCTTAGGGGTTGTCGCTCTTCCTGTGTCCCCACCCCTCCGCACTTCCTTGCTCCTGTCTGCGTGAGGGGAGGGAGAAAAAAAGAAAGGAAAAAATGCAGGCTCACCTCCGTTCTGCCTCTCGCTCTTGTCGCGGCAACATTCCAGTCTCTTAAGTAGCTCTTAAAGGGGCGGGAGCCAAAAAACAACAACAAACAGAAGTGAGGAGAGCCCCGCACTCACTATCGTTACACCGCATCGAGGAATTTTCACCTCCAGAGAGCAGGTACTTGAAAGGTGCGCTGGGATGTGCTCAAGTGGGCGTGGTCGCACTTAATTTCCTGTAAACTCTGGAGCTGGTGGGGAAACATTTTTAAGCTCCGGAGCTGGGAGCCATTTGCCCCGGAGTTTAGGGGTTGTGTATAAACGCCCTTAGGCAGCTTCTACAGGTCGTAAGAGGACTTTTGCTAAAGATGCATCTGGAAAGGCAACCAGCTGTTGAGAGCAGTAAACGTTAAAGCCAAGCCGTTGAATCAGGCAACTATGAAGGACATTCTGTGTTAGAGTAACTCAGTCTACACATTGCACTACCTTGCAGCCTAAGGGCAGCATTTGAAGCAGCTGAAACTTCTGTAGTCAAGAACTGTGGGGTGTTTCTTATCTCATTCAAAAGTAATTTATTTATTTATTTATTTATTTATTTAGAGTATTTTTACCCCACCTTTCTCCTTTGGAAAAGGACCCAAGGCAGCTTACAGTAATGAGGGACAATGTATAGTCCAATACAATTAAGACATATTCAAATTTCAGAAGAGGGAATTGAGAGACATCTTACAGTATTAAAAGGCAACATTAAAGCCACAAGAGATTGCAAGCACTTAAAAGAGAGAATTAAAATTCCATGTAAAGTTATGAGGGATGGAAACTAACATTGAAAACATAGTATCAATGCAATCACACAAGGCTATAAGTGATTATAAACACAAAGTCTATGTGATCATGTATGGTAGATTCATATAAAAGACACATAATAGGCAGTCCATCATGCAGTGAAAGCTTGCCTGAAGAGGAAGGACTTTGCCTATTTCTGGAAAGTCAGCAGAGATGGGGCAGTCCTGGCCTCCAGTGGGAAGGAGTTCTGGGCTGTATATTGTCCCTCATTATTGTAAGCCACCTTGGATCCTTTTCCAAGGAGAAAAGCAGGGTAAAAATACTCTAAATTAAAATAAATAAAAACAAATAAGATATCATGGGGCTGAGCCAATGGTCTCAGCTTTAATCATTTTGTATCTCCCAGGAGCAGAAACAAATACTTTTGCTTTTTTAAATATAATTTTGTATTAAAGCCAAGTTGTATTGTATATATAATTTTGTCTTGAAGTGAAGTTGTAGGTTGCCTCTGATTTTCCTTGGATGGAATGGATGATGGAGGGATGTCTTTTGTATTCCCCATCTCCTTGGAAGAAATATGTCCCGTCCATAAGTAAAATAAAATAGCAGAGTTGGGCCATTCTGTTGTTGTCGCAACATGTTTGCCTCCAAAGGTAATTCAGGCCTGATTTGATCGGGGACTCACTTGTTTGTCTTTCTGGCATGCAAGGATATCTCCTCCAACAGCCCACTAAAGGGTACTCGATAGTGGGTTATAATAGTAGGCACATCCAATCTCGCCTGATCTGGGAAGCTAAGCAGGGTCGGGCCTGGCTAGTACTTGGATGGGAGACCACCAGGGAATGCCAGGTGCTGTAGGTGCCTGGAGTAGGAACTGGCAAGCCACTCCCGTACTCCTGTCAAGAAATTCCCATGGATATGGGGTCACAAAGAGTTGGTCACAGGTGTAAAGACACAACAAATAGTATTAAAAATATTAAAGGGGCAAGCTTTGGAGTCTTCTCGAATTGTTCATCCTGCAAGGTATTGCAAAGCCACTTTCCACGATGCAGGACTGAAACCAAAATTAAGCAGGGTGGGAAATGAGGGTTTTGAAAGAAGGATAATTAGGGTACAATTTACAGAGATTAACACTCCCTACTAGAAGCCTTGGGCTTGTATTGAAAGAATTGCCACGGCTTTCCCTTTCTGGGCCACCAGAGGGAGAATTTTTACCATCAGAAATGTGTAGGTGCTAACTTGAAGAGGTTTGCAAAAGCGTCAGGTTTTAATGGCATCTTAAAGGCTAACAATCATTTTTTTTTTGGCATAAGCTTTAGGGGAAATGAACTCTAATCTCCAGAACCACAACATAGTCGTTGCATACACCAATAAACAACAAATACAGTGGCTGTTTGGCCAAATATTGTAGCTGTTTAAACTCAGAATTTACAAAACCTACAGGCGCTTGTGGTGCATCCGGCTGTGGCTTTTATCACACCCTTGTAGAGCTGAGATATCCGTTTGCTCAACACATGGGGGGCCATAAGGAGACTTTGGACTGCACATGCCCCAACCAGGGCTGGCGCTAGGTTGTTTTGCGCCCTAGGCGAGGGGTGGGGGGTGGGGTGGGGTGGGCGAGGGGGGGGCGGGGCGGCGGGCGGGTGGGGGGGGTGGGTTGGCAGATCAAGCACCTTTTCTGAGCTGTACTACTGGTGCTGCAGAATGCTCCCACGTGTGGTCACCCAGCCCTTTTCTTATCCAGAGTGTGGAGTTGGCTCTTTTTTAAATTTTGGTTTTCCATCCTTCTACTTCTCTTGCTATGGTCTAATGCATGCATATTGGGTTTTATTGCTGCTGAAGCTTGCGGTTTTTGTACTTTTCAAATTGCTTGCATTAACATACATGTCTAGCAGCTTTGTTGACTATGATAGGCAAACAGAGTGGTTTTCTTTAAAAGCACTAGGGTCCTTTTGAAGATTTTGTTTGCTAGCCTTGATGTGTGCACTGACTTGGACTAACCACACCATCTCCATTTGTTGTTGCTGGCGGGAGGCTGCTCACTCTTTCACTACTAAGGCAACCAGGGCCTGGTGGGCATTAGCTGGAGTTAATATAATTAAGATGAGTATCTGCTTTATAGCTTCTATATTTGTGTGCTAATTGAGAACAGTGTACCCAGCTAACATCAGCACAATAAACACACATTTTTTTCCTGAACGTTGTTGCATTTTCTTTTTGCCACCTAGAAAATCAAAGGATGCTCCTCTGTAAATTCTTATTTTATGCATCCAAGCACCTGAGGCTTTTCTGATTGTACAGATTTCCCCTCTGTCTGCAATGGGTAGCGGTTGCAGATTCAAAGGCATGAGGGAATGTTCCAATCCCATGCTCTACGTGGCTCTCTAGGATTCTTTACCATCATCATCATCATCATCATCATCATCATCTTAGAACTGCACAGCTGGAAAGGATGCTCTGGATCACTGAGTCTAACGGTAGAACTATCCAACACTTACCCTGCCCTACTTGAAGATTCTTGGTGGTCCCAGAATCTGGGCCATGGTGCACATGTAACTCTTGAGTACAACTACATCTCTGCAGTATAAATGATGCTTTATTTTATATGTGTTCAGCTCCACTGACCTGAACAGAGTGGAGAGCAGAAGATGGAACAAGAAGGATTCTGCAGGGAATATCTGCTTGGGAAGATGATTGTCACCAGTTCCTTTATTATTTCTACTCAATAGTAGAACAACTCCATAGAAGAATAAGACGGACATGGCAAGAGAAGAACAATTTTGGCTACCATCCCTTAAAAAATGTTGAGCCCTGTCATTTTTTTCCAGGTGGATTTCATCAGGTGCAAACAGGGACAGAGAGGGTTATTTTTGTCCCTCTGTATGTCATGAAGAACATTTTCTACTTTGGCTGGTGAGACCACCTAAAGCAACGCCATAATAAATAAGAGCTTCGTGGCGCAGTGGTTAAATGGCTGTTTTGCAGCTCAAACTGTGCTCACGAACTGAGCATCAATCCCAGGTACCTGGCTCATGCTTGACTCAGCCTTCCATCCTTCCAAGGTCAGTAAAATGAGTACTCAGCCTGCTGAAGGGGCAATGTGTAGCCTGCATAATTAAACTGTAAACCGCCCAGAGAATGCTTGAAGCACTATGGGGCGGTATATAAGCAGAACACTTTCTTTTACACAATTTGTTGCACCGCAACAAGTGCAATAGGATCTTAGCCCACGTGGAGCAAGGTGGGTTTAAGACAGTCCCAGATGGAGTGAACCCACTGATTCAGTTGCTGAATGGTGAGTCAATACATATATAAATACCATTTGTTCAGTGGGCCAACCTGCTAGGATTTAGGCTATGATGGCTTAAATATATAGGTGGGTCTCAAATGTGGTCTTAAACGGGGCAGCCTCCTGGAGCAACTCACATGGAATCCAAGGAAGACTACGGATGTGAGGTAGCTAAGGAGAAGTTCTACCATCCTCAGCGCCCAGTGGGTTTCTCTGGCCAAGCAAGGATTTGAAACCAGGACTTCTGCACCACAGCTAGTATGCTACACCAGCTCTATTGTTGGCATCTGTGACATTTTATGGAGTCTAGGTTGTGCTGGCAAAAGACACACTGAGATAGCAAGAAAGGCAAGAGGGTGGAAGCCAAAATTAACATCTGTAGGGCCAGTTCCCTGATGTGTGGAACTTGGTGGCATGACAGTGGTCATGGAATCAGAGAATCATAGAGTTGGAAGAGACCTCAAGGGCCATCCAGTCCAACCCCTTGCTGTGCGGGAACACCCATCACAGTATTTCCAACAGATGGCCATCCAGCCTCTCCTTAAAAACCTCCAAAGAAGGAGACTCCACCACCCTCCTTTGTGGCAGCATATTCCACTGCCGAACAGCTCTTACTGTCATGAAGTTATGTTCAAATGGAATCTCTTTTCCTGTAGTATGAAACCATTGCCCCGAGTCCTAATCTCTGAAGCTATGGAGAGCAAACCAGTCCCCTCTTCAATATGACCTCCTTTCAAATATTTAAACATAGCTATCATATCCCCTCTCAGCCTTCTTTTTTGTAAGGCTAAACATTGCCAGTTCCCTAAGACGTTCTTTGTAAGACATTTTGTCGTAAATCACTTCGTAAGTCACTTCAGCACAGCCTTTCTCGTCAACATCTAAATTTCCAGCTCCTAAAACAAGCACAGTTTGTTTTCAACTGGTAATCATGGGCTCCACATAATACCTCCATGTTTAATGGCAGTCCTCCTATAAGTGCCATTTGCTAGGGAGGTGTAGTGAAGATGTGTCAGCTGTATATCTTACTTTCAGTCACATCCCGTCTTTCCTGCAATGAATCTCAGACGCCAGATGACTACCTATTATGCAACTTTTATATGGACTACCACGCATGATTGCATTAATTGATTTCATAAGAACACTAGTGTTTTCCATGTTAGTTTCCATCCCTCATAATAATGGATTCCCCCCCCCCCCGCCTTTTTGCATGCTCGTTGCAGCTTTGGTGTTACCTTTTTGACATTCTAAGATGCCTCTTCTAATTCCCTCTTCTTAACTTGAATATGTCTTAAATGTTCTGGGCTGTATACTGTCCCTCATTATTGTAAGCCACCTTGGGTCCTTTTCCAAAGAGAAAGGTGGGTTTAAAAATATTCAAAATAAATACTGTAAATAAATAAAATACCTACCTTGCCACCGCCACAGCTTGGAGCCTCACATGGATCCTGAGAGGGGAGTGAGGCTGATAGAGAGCCCGTCATGCAAGGTCAGTGGCTTTCATGGCTGTCAGTGGAGGACAGAACCTACCTCTTCACAGCCCCAGTCCAACAACCTAACCACTACACCTCACTGCCCTTCTCTTTGTGCCACTGTTCTAGAGGTAGTGGGGAAAGCTGTTTTCCTGGGAAGCAATGCGCCACCTGGAAACATCACTCCAGAATCCTTCCCACCCAGCATGGGCAGTATCCTGGAAAGAGTGTTCCCCCACCCCACCCCACCCCCAAACTGGGGTAAAACATTTCCGAGCACCAGTAGATCCCCCGTTGCTCTGATCCAGCAGGATTTCTCTTGTGGCCTTTCTCTTCAGACCGGCTTTTCCTGAATGTCTGGCTGTCTGAGAGAGATTCTTCAAACAGGATTGTTCTGCTCGGTTGCTTTTAAAAGTGATTTTTTTTAAGTGTCAATTTTATTTACTCTCTTGAATAGAAAACCTGTATCATTCTTCTTCTTTTTAAAGAGTAGTTGTCTATTGGTTTTTAACTTTTAAATATTGTCATTTTAATGACGTCTGCCGGCTTGGGTGGGACACAAACAAACAAACAAACAAACAAATAAATAAATAAATAAAGCATCAGACACGTCACCCTTCTTCAATAGCCAGAAACCAATGTTTAACCTGTGACAAAAAGCCAATGAGGCGTGGGGTCACACACACACACACACACACACACACACACACACGTCATCTGCACAGACTCTCCTAGCCAAACTTTTGCGGGCTGTAGTCCATGAATTAAATAATAATAATCCCATGTTCGGTGTCTACCTGCTCTCTGCTACAGCGGAGCAGACTCCGGGGAAAGTACTGTAAATAATAATAATAATCCAGGCCTTGTTCAGCCTCTTTCCTTTGGACCTGCCTCTCTCTCTCTCTCTCTCTCTCCCCTCCTCCTAGGCGAACCATAAGCCTGCACTGGCGCTTCTAAGGAAGTACTAACAAGATGATCCTGGCAGGAAGCTGCTCTATAGACAGAAAGGGGAAGAACTGCACGGGAAGCTGCCAAGAAGCCGGCAAGGCACAGCCGGCTTTTAACCCCCTCCAGTGCTGCTTTCCTTGACGGGACGGGATGGAGAACCACAGCAGCATCCTGAAGCCAAAAGCCACCGAGAGGCATCACAGAGCCGAGGTCATGATTGCAGGAGAGCAACTGAGGTATGCTTTGTGCAGGGTTCCCCCCCCCCTCTTCATATCTAAGTTTCTTGTCCTCTCTCTCTCTCTCTTTCTGGGCAGGCTTCTCATCTTCCCTTCTGAAAAATGGCCAGGGGCCACTTGCAGTATTTGATGGTTTTCTGTAGAAAAAACAAACACGAGTCAAACTCCCAGCTTTAGAATTATCCTTGATTCTGCTCTTGGGAGAGCTTAGAGAAATGCAACATATAGCATTGATTTCTTGAGAATGTAAATTTTCTGATCTTCTAGGCTAGGCACAACTCACTGGGAAGAGTGAAGGCCAAATGTCCTCACCCATATTCTGCATGTATTTGAGAGAACTTTCCAAAAACATGTTCACCTCCTGCATTGTCGTTATGTGCTGCTCAAGAGCTTCCAACTTACGGCAGCACTCATAGGGATTTCAAGGTATGTGAGGCCAAAGGAAATGATTTACAGTGGACCCTTGTATAACAAACAGCTTGTATAACATAAAATCTGTACAACATAAAAAATCCCAGAGATAGGGGAAATTTGCTTAACAGAATCATCTATGGAGCAAATCCGTACAACATAAAAATAGGATTACTCCATTTTCAATGCATTCCTATGGGAATTTGTATAAAGGAAAATTTGCTTAGCAGAATTTCATTTGGAATGAATTAATTCCTTTATACAAGGTACCACTGTACTTTTGCCATCCGGCGAAGTGAAGGTGCTGTCAGACAGTTGCAAAAGCTCGCAGTTGACCTCACTGGAACGGGCGGCTTTAGTGGACATGATCTCCTTTAAAGCAGCCCTTTCATATGGCAGGGAATTGGTCCAGGATGACCCCAAAAGGCAGTAGCCCTAGAGTTGGTGAACAAGGTCCAGCCTTGATATGGATTATGAGCGATCTGGAGTGCATTGCCTTTTAGGTGTGACCATCAGGAGAGAGATGGTGCCAGTGGTCCAAATTGTGGTCCATTTTCCCCATGTGATCACACCCTGAGTTTCCATGAACCGGGATTTGAACCCTGCTCACCTGAGTCCTAATCTGACACACTGTCCACTAAACCGCACTGGACCAAGCCAGTGGTGCAAGCTTCCAAGCTGTTTCTAGAGTTCTGCAGTTTTCAAAGGATGGGCGTCCCATCATGGCTTCCTTCATGGCTACAAATGGGTTGGGGATTCTGTAGCCTGAAAGCAACTTTTCCAAGCCTTTCACTCAAGCAGTCTCTTCCTGGAGCAGCAACTGAGGGGTCATCTATGGAACCAGCAGAGCGGCCATTTGGGGGGGGGGGTCTGCCAGTGGTGGCTGATGCTGGTGGTGGAGGTGGTGGTGGGTGGAAAGCATCCAAGAGCTAGTGGTGACAGGGAGAGCCTTTGAATTCAGTCCTATTCAGGACAGGGGTAGGCCAGCCTTCCCACATGCACATGATGGAAGGAAGGAGACTAGAGATAAGGTTCTGATACTCTGATTAGGGGAAAGATGAGAGGGGCTGATGTAGTGGGGGAATAGCCTGAGAAGGGGTAGGCAGCACCCCATCTCCCTCTATAAGCCTGCCCAGGAGTCACAATCTTCAGGGGAGGATCACAGGAGCACTTAGTGGGGATATGGGAAAGGGCCTTCTGTGCTGCTGCTCCCACACTCTGGAATTCCCTCCCATAGGAGGCCCACCTGGCCCCATCTCTGTTGTCCTTATGCAAATAGGCCAAAGCCCTTCTCTTCAAGCAAACTTTCTCTTAGTAACTAAGATGATTCATTTTAAGCAAATTGTTGTGCTCTGTTGTTTTTAAATTGCCTTTAGTATTGATTTTATTGGCCATTTTAAATATACTACTTTTTAACTTCCATTTTTATTTGTATACTCATTGTTTTTAGCTTTTAAAAACTGTCTTTTAGTTGTTCCAAGCTGCCTTGGTTCTGAAGTGCAGGATAAAAATATTTTAATTAAATTATGATCAATTTTGCCTATTCAACCACTACTGTAATCCATCCCTTTTCTTCTGATATCCTGAAGATATATCTTCGGTCCTACCATTCTCAACAGAGGGGGAAGAACTGACCTCCGGACCTAGGTACCCACTAATCAAGAGCTGCCCATTCCCAAAATATAGTAATCGTCACTTAGTAAAGCTATGTATTCAATAAGAAAAGCTGTTTTGGTCCCACAGCATAGCTTGGACGAAAATATGGGTCCCCATTAGAGATGGGCATGAAACAATTTTTTGTTTCATTTTTCATTTTTCGTTTTGTTCCCTAACGAAACAGAAAAAGGAACTGCCTCTTCAAATAAAAATGAGATGAAACGAAATGAAGATTTTATTTTTCGTTTTCCCAAATGCATTGAAGGAATGAATTCCTATGGGAAACTGCTTAAAGAACTTCGCACTTTTCCCCTTCCCCCAACGCGCCCAATCAGGTGGCAGAATGGCAAGGGGGTATTAAACTTTTTTTTTTTTTTTGGCTACCAAATGATCGGTGCTTGCTTCGGTGGCAAAAAAAAAAAAAGTTTTAAAAGCCCACGCTATTCCCCCTAATGTGCCCAATCGCATGGGTGGAAAGTGCAGGCTTTTAAAACTTTTTTTTACTCTCCAAAGTGAGCACCAATCACCACGTGCACAGGCTTGCTTAAGGGACTAAAAAAACATTTTAAAAGCCCCCACTTTCTCCCCCATCATGTCCGATTGGGTGTGGGAAAGCTCAGGCCTTTTTAAAAAAAAAAAATTAATTTTTTTAAAAATAATATTTTTAAAAAATATATATTTAAAAAAATTTATTTAAAAATAATTTAAAAAATACTAAAAATCTTTTTTTTTTTAAAAAAATAAAAAGAATATTTAAAAAAATCCCCACTTGCTTTGGGGACTAATAAAAAGTTTTAAAAGCCCGCACTGCCACCCACCTCCGAAACACATAAAACAAAGGTAAAAAACAAAAATACACATAAACTTTCACACACAGTTGTTACGTAAAACACACACATAAAACACAAAAAATGAAAAATGAAACATGAAACAAAACAAAACAAAAAAAACAAAATGAAGTTTTTTAAAAAAATCATTTCAAATTAAATGAAATGAAGATAAAGAAAATGAAAAATGAAA
>JAHTLZ010000017.1:493755-505741 GCA_023846285.1 Phrynocephalus versicolor
GGTCAACTTATTCTTGAATATATATGGTATTTTAAATATGCATCGAAACAAAGGATTCAATATCTATCTATTTATTTATTATTTATTAATATTGCAGTACTCATCAGAACTCCTGGAAGTGCCTTAAAGTCAAGTCAGTTAAAAAACAACTGGTTGAAATCATGTTCTGAATGTAACAAGCAGTGAGAACAGAGTGGGAACAGACAAAAAAATTTTTTTTTTACCCAGCGTGTTGTTAATCTGTGGAACTCCCTGCCACAGAATGTGGTGATGGCATCTGGCCTGGATGCCTTCCAAAGGGGATTGGACAGATTCCTGGAGGAAAAGTCCATCACAGGTCACAAACCATGATGGAGATGTGTCATCTCCAGACTTAAAACCAAGGTACTTCAAAGGACAGATGCAGGGGAGTGGCATCAAGAGACAGATATCTAGTCTTGTGCTCTCCCAGATGCATTTGGTGGGGCCACTGTGAGATACAAGAAGCTGGACTAGATGGGCATTTGGCCTGATCCAGCATGGCTCTTCTTATGTTCTTATGTTCTTATGTTCTACTGCACAGTTAGAATACTGCAAATTGTGCAACAGACAGCTGTGCTGCTGTTTGCCTGACTGGTATTATGACTTCCAACTCTGCACTTCTGAGATGATGATGATGATGATGATGATGATGATGATGATGATGATGATGATGACGACGATGATGACGATAATTGTGTTAACACAACAGAATTCATACCAGTGTTTTTTGTTTTAAAACTATAACACAAAACTCATGTCCTTAGAGGGCAGCAGCTGAATAAGGCGTTCTTTGCCTTTGGGGGGAAAGACATCATGGAATGAGCCAGCTAAGCAATCCTTGGGAGGAGTCTTGTAGTCTAGAAGCAACCACCAGGAAGGTGCAAGCCCCCTCTTTCAAATAAAGACCTTGGTAAGAACTGCAGAACCTCTCAAGAAGGAGAAATGCCTGTGGACTTTTCTGAACTGTAGGGACAATTCATGATGAATTCTCTCTTGCCGGAGACCGTGATGAGCAGGGAAGCTTTTGTAGGTGCATGCAAGATAAATGCATGCAAGAATGACCACCAACTGCCGTGGGTTGAAGTAAATGAGCGTGGTCTATAATTATGTGGCAGGAGGGAATGAGAGTCCAACAGAAAATGGATAAAACTGTGTTTGCAAGACTGGGTTGGGAAAAGCTGTAGCGTTCCCATGCTTTCCCCAGACCTTCCAAAGGCTGCTGACAAGCACCACTTCTAATTTTTCTCATTCACTGCCACCAACTAGTTTCCCTTCAGACTGGTTTTCAACTGAATAAAGATAAAAGGAGTTTAATGTATTCTCGAAGGTTTTCACGGCCGGGATCTGATAGGTGTTTGGCCGTGTTCTGGAAGTTTTTCTTCCTGATGTTTTGCCAGACTCTATCCAGCATCTTCAGAAGGCAAGGAGCTCAGGGAACTAGGAGTTCTCTCTGTGCTCTGAGAACTAGAAGTTCTGTCTGTACCCAGTCCCTGCCAACCTAGCAGTTCTAAAACATGTAAAATGCAAGTAGATAACTAGGTACTGCCGCAAAAAGTGGGAAGGTTAAACAGTGTTTCCTTTCAGCCATGCTGGCCACCTGGCCACGGACTTGCACAACACTGGCTCTTTGGCTTGAATTTGGAGATGAGCACTGCCTCTAGAGTCGGACATGACTAGCGCACATGTGCAAGGGGAAAACTTTACCTTTAATAAAGTGCAAGCACGATACCAAAGATCTGTCCATTCCAACACTGGGTTTCAAACAATGACTAATTACACTATATGATTAATTTTAATTAGAGATGGGCAGCATAAATTGTAAATATGATGATTTATTTTGATTCGTGATCAAGGTGGATGAATCATGAATCACAATGTTATGATATTTTTTCTTACAAATCGATGGATCGATTCATTAATTTATTTTTGACTTGACAAACAACCTATAAAATGTCCCCCAAGGCATCTAGAAACACTATATTTTTCAGGAAAGCTTTCTCTGACTCTCCTCCACCGGCCCAGCAAATTTGAAGTTTGTGTTCTGGATGTCTGAGGCATGCACCCCCAAAGAACCCCAGCTCAGAAAGTGCCCCCACCCCCAGGTACTTAGAGACACCAAAATTGCATGCAGACACTTCTCCCAGTACTCCTTGACAATCTCTCCAGGTTTGGTGTAGACTGAGTTTCAGACATCTATGTTATACACCAAGGGTGTCCAAACTTTTTGCAAGGAGGGCCAGATTTGGCAAGGTGAAAGTGTGAGGGGGCCGACCATTCAGCTGCATTTGGCCCCCGGGCCGGACTTTGGGGTCATCTCTATAACATGTAAAGAGGCAGGGAGGACGCTGCAGCAGAGGAGCCAGGGGGTGGGTGGGGTAGGCTGGGCAGGTGGCTGGGGGGGATGGACAGAGGCAGGGAGGGCAGGCAAACCATAAAACTGCAAGCTGGCATCTCCATCCGGTATGGGGAGGGGCCAGCTGGCGAGGATGCATGACAGGCTGAGCTGGTGCAGAGAAGAGGCTGCGGGCCGCTTGAAATTTGAAAATGGGCCACATTTGGCCCCCGGGCCTGACTTTGGACATGCCTGTTATACACTCACAAATTCCCCCCACCCAAAGAAATTACCCTGTACCAAATGGCTTGGGGAAATCTAAACTTCACCAAACTTTGAGGGATTTTAGAGGCTCTCTCTCTCGTGGGAAGATTCTCTGTAAGTTTGGTGACTCTAAGTAGCTGGGGGGGGGTCTTTGAGGGTGCATAACTCAGACATCAGAAATCCAGTCTTCACCAAACCTGGAAGGACTGTAGAGAGTCAGGGGGAGCTTCCTTGCAAACAAATCAATAATGGACTACCTATTATGTTTCTTTATATAAATCTATCATACTGTAGAATGTAGATGATTACACAGAGTTTGTTTTTACAACCACTTATAATTTTGTGTTTATATCTTCCTTGTGTGATTGCGTTGACACTTTTTCTCCATCCCCCATAACTTGTGTGTGTGTGTGTGTGTGTGTTTGTTTGTTTGTTTGTTTGTGTGTGTGTATAAAATTTATTTTCTACACTAAATTACATAGAACAAATATATTGCTTGTCTCCTGTCATGTAACCGATTCAATCAGTTTGCCCCAACATTTGAGCTCAGTATAATTTATATCTCCTTTCCCACCTTGAATGAGCATACTTTCATACTTAGTTTCCTTACTATATCATCTCTATTCTATCTAACTTTACTTACATCTGTTTTAAATACAAAGCATATAGCCTATCTAATCTAAACAATCTATTCAATCTTGCTATTTAGCTCTTTGATAGTAAGCAATTAAGGATAGATTTGGCTAACTTTATATATTCTCTATATAATCCGCATTATATTTACCTATTTTTCCAAAAAGTGCCTAATTTCAGCAATCATCTCTAATTCAAGTTAATACTATTATAAGAGAGCTACCTCCTGGTCTATATATTTCACTTTATGTGTAGAAATTCTTGACTATACCTAACTGCCTCTATTCTTTTAAAAATCTAACAGATTAACATTTATTTATATATCAGGAAATATATAAATGGAAATTTATATATTTCCATCTCCCATATCATACCAGTTAACCAGTAGCCTTGGACAATCAGAATACAGAAAGCATTTTTATGTAATAAATTTACTAAGCCAGAAGATTGCTTCCCTCTTGCCAAATCCATCATCCCCATGGGTTGTTGTGTTATCTTGATAGTAATCTTGATGGCTGCTCTGCCACTGAAAAAGTCCCAAATTTTCCTCTTTTTGGTGCCCACACCGTAAGACAGATGCACCCATCATATTCTGTGGACTTGGCACATCCAAGGGCCCAGCCTGCACCATTCCTGTCACATTTGTGTTCATGTTAAGATCCGCCCTCTGTTCTGGTTCAATCTCTTGACTTGAACTGATTTCAGTAGATACGTTGCTGATATTTTAGAAATTTGGCATATCCAAAGATTTTTATCCTGGATCAATCTTGTTGTGTTTGTCTGTAGATTACGATCAGATGTTTGTTTTAGCTCAATCCCCTGATCAGAGCTAATTTCAGTTTTTTCTAGAGACCCAGTGTTATCCACCACTCCATCTTGAGGTCTATCTTGCGGAGTTGCAGTGGTAGTAATCTGCAACCTGCATTCCGGTCTCTGTTTTGCCTCTGTGTCTTTATCAGAATTGCAGATCTCTGTCTTCAGAGATTGAGTCAGTGTAGATCAGTGATGGCGAACCTTTTAGAGACCGAGTGCCCAAATCGCAATTCAAAACCCACTATTATTTTTGCAAAGTGCCAATACAGTAATTTAACCTGTATATAGGTGGCTATGGAGGGGAGATGTTGGGTGCCCACAAAAAGGGCTCCGAGTGCCACCTTTGGCACCCGTGCCATAGGTTCGCCATCACTGGTGTAGATAATCTATAATTGTTTTATAGAATTATGTTGGCAAAATCTTCTGAGATGTTTTCCCAATCCATTGTGTTTTATAGCTTACAAGAAAGAGTTAATGTTGTTTGTAATATTTTCTGCTACTTAATTTTGAAATAAGAGAGATACTGAGGAAAGTAACTAGACTAAATTGAAGCCAAAACAGAGAGGAACAGCCTTCAAGTTTTGTTTTCAAAACATGCAGTTATTCCAAGGTCAGATGATGTTTTTTGAAGAAATAGCTTTCCCAACGCTGCTCTTACAGTTGCATCTTTAAATTCACCATATAGAAAGCACAGAGGCATAAGGTAGTTTCCTTTAAGTTTTGTCTTTTAATCCACCTCATATAAAGAGCAGCAAAGGCATAAAATATTTTTCCACAAGAAGGCAATAGGCAGGAAGGCAAGTTCGTGAAATAATGTGAAAAACAATCACTTATATTCTTATATTTAAGCTTCACATTAAGAGAGATAGAAGCATTCTACTCATGACACACCAAGTATTTATAAGCTTTAATGTCTGGCATCGACAGCTCTGCCTTTGCCATAGCAAAGGTCTTCCTCTAGTGGAAGATGAAGCATTTTCATGCTTCTACAAAGTTTGCTGCTGCTCCCTTTGTGGTCTGTAGTTGCTGCCTCTTCTTTGTTTTCCCTCCAAGGAAACGTTACCCTTATTTGGGTCCTTTTATCCGGAGGAATTTAACTTGATAAGCTGGAGCACTTACCAAGTTGTCTGGCTGCAGTGTAGCCAGAACCATAACTTTTGGATGGTTTACCATGCATGATTAAATGGAATGTATACTCTCTCTTTAACTGCTTGCGTTCTCTTGTAGCTTTAATGCTGTCTTTTAATGCTGTAAGATGTCCCTCAATTCCCTGTTCTCAAACTTGAATATGTCTTAAGTGCACCGGACTGTATATTGTCCCTCATTACTGTAAGCTACCTTAGGTCCTTTTCCAAGGAGAAAGGTGGGGTGAAAATATTCTAAATAAAATAAATAATAAATAAACCATCACCAAACAAATTATAAATTCATATTCATTGGGGAGTTATCAGTTTGTACAAATATGATTCAACAGCATAGGGATTTCTGCAATTCATTTTAAAATTCATGCCCGTCTCTAATTATAATGCTATAATAAACTGAGAGGGGCATATAAGGCCGTCAAATATAAGATGGCAGGATAGGGACTTTGTTGTGGTTCAGTCGTTAAGTTGTGTTTGACTCTTCATGACCCCATGGAATAGAGCACGCCAGGCCTTCCTGTCTTCTACTGCCTCCTGGAGTTTGGCCAAATCCATGTTGGTTGCATCGATGACACCGTCCAACCATCTCATTCTCTGCCATCCTCTTTTCCTTTTGCCTTCAATCTTTCCCAACATCAGGGACTTTTCCCAGGACTCCTCTCTCCTCATGAGGTGGCCAAAGTATTGGAGCCTCCGCTTCAAAATCTGTCATTTCAGTGAACATTCGGGGTTGATTTCTTTCAGGATGGAGAGGTTTGATGGCCTTGCAGTCCACTCCAGCACCACAACTCAAGAGTCTCCTCCAGCACCACAATTGGAACTTAATTTGCCTTCCCAGCCAAGTCTCCTGAAGGAGAAATGAGTTCTCTGTCAAGCTAAATTCTGCGACAATCAGCCTTCTTTATGATCCAACTCTCACTTCCATACATAGAATGGAAAAACCTACTGGAAAAACCATAGCTTTGACTATTCGGACCTTTGTCAGCACTATCTTTTTAAAAATTACTGTACTGGTCTTATGTGAGCACACCAGTTGAAGAGCAGGCTCAGCTCAAAGTTGTATACAGGGAAGCAAGCAAATAAGCTGGAAATTATTTTATGGCTCGCTTTAAAAAAACCACCCAGATAATCTGAGCTGCATAAATATTTGGGCTTTTAACCTTATTTTTGAAGCAAGGTTTAGCTGCCATCTTATGTGTTCCCAATCAGTATTGTTTGTGTTTTCCAGATACCTTTATTTATTTATTTATTTTTTATTTATTTGTTTCATTTTTATACCGCCCATCTTCCAATATGGAACTCTGGGCAGTTTACAAGATTAAAAAAAACACAGTACAAAACAATACAACAAGATGGGTTGATGGGCAGTAGGCAACAAAAGAAAAGAAAAGAAAAGGAAAGGAAAGGAAAGGAAAGGAAAGGAAAGGAAACAAATAAAATAAAATAGATTTAAATAGAGAGATTAAATAAAAAATAAATTAATTAATTAAATTAAATTAAATTAGGTCACGATATGCCTCCCTGAAAAGCAAAGTTTTCAAAGCCTTTCTGAAAGGCTTTGAAAACATATATAACATGCAGGAAAAGTAGATCACAGGGGTGATCTCCACACAGATTCCCTGCGTTTCCTTAGAGATCTCTGCCTTTGCTCACTCTAAATAATTTTCTGATGAATCGGTGGAGAAGCAACATGAGCTGAAGTACCTCCAAGGTGCCAAAGTATGTTTCTCAGTTGTGTACAGAGCCATGGGGAGGGTAAATTTACTGGCTGGCATACCTGTCTTGTGACTGGTCTCCCGCAGTAATCTATGCCAAGCCATTTGGATTCCCAGTTTCAGTTAGTATGTGTTTATACCTCTGTCTCCCTGCCCTGCCCTTCCATCAGTTTTGGCTGGAGGAAGCCTAATTGGAACTTAATTTGCCTTCCCAGCCAAGTCTCCTGAAGGAGAAATGAGTTCTCTGTCAAGCTAAATTCCTTGGCCAGCAAGAACTGTCTACGATATTTAAAGAAACACCTCCAGACTTTGTGCCACCCCACCCCACCCCCCAAATGAAAACAAGCCTGGGCACAAAATTACTTCAGAAGGTACCTGGATATCAGAAGGTGTTTTTCATCATGACCCCCCCCCTCCAAAGCAGGGCAATCAAAGGTATGAGATTTCCATGCCTGATGAGTGTACCAGGTTTGGGTAAGGTTGGCATAGTGTCAAAGCCACCCCCTGTGTATGGAGACCAACTTAACATTGGCAATGGCAACAAGAACATAAGAACATAAGAAGAGCCATGCTGGATCAGGCCAAAGGCCCATTGAGTCCACCTTCCTGTATCTCACAGTGGCCCCTCCAAATGCATCTGGGAGCACATGAGACTAGATATCTGTCTACTGATACCACTCCCCTGCATCTGGCCCTTGAAGTACCCTGGTTTTAAGCCTGGGGATTACACATCTCCATCATGGTTTGTAACCTGTGATGGACTTTTCCTCCAGGAATCTGTCCGATCCCCTTTTGAAGGCATCCAGGCCAGAGGCCATCCCCACCTCCTGTGGCACGGAGTTCCACAGACTAACAACACGCTGGGTGAAAAAATATTTTCTTTTGTCTTTTCTTACTCTCCCAGCCCTCAATTTGAGTGGATGTCCCCTAGTTCTGGTATTTTGTGAGAGGGAGAAGGACATCACAAAGTCACATTCCAAGAGACCGTGGGTGAGGTTGGGGGAGATTCTTCTTCATTTCTTAGTTCTGCTATCTACTACTTAATTTTGTAATGTTTCTTCATATCTCAATAGCATTTTCTCCTTGCCCAAGCTACCGGTACATGTCAGGTTGTGAAACATTGTTTTTTTCCTCCTTCCTCCTTCCTCCCTAATCTTAAACTTGCTGGATAGCACAGTGGTTTAGCTCTCTGGTTATGGAGCCAAAGATTGGGTGTTTGATTCCTCACTGTTCCTCCAGAGAGAAAAGCCAGCCCCCTTTTTTTTATTAATCCTAAAATGAAATTCATCCACATTTGTTCTTCTCCTGTAAATTGGATATAATGTACAAATTATGTACATTAGGTGGTCCCATTTGGGCAAAAAACAGAACGAGGAATAGGGATGCCGCTTATGCTAGATCCCTATTCCTTACACTCTCTCTGAAAATGCTGGATCCCTGTTCCTTACACAGAAAATACAGGTGTGCAGCTTGCGTGCACTCCTGGATTGGCCTTTGAACCTGGATGCCCAGGTTTCAGTGGTGGCCAGGAGTGCCTTTACATAGCTACCATTACTGTGCTTTGAGCTATGGTGCTGGAGGAAACTCTTGAGAGTCCCCTGGAGTGCAAGGAGATTAAACCTATCCATCCTGAAAGAAATCAACCCCAGATGTTTACTGGAAGGATAGATTTTGAAGATGAGGTTCCAGTACTTTGGCCACCTCATGAGAAGAGAGGACTCCTTGGAAAAGGCCCTGATGCTGGGAAAGATTGAAGGCTAAAGGAAAAGGGGATGTTAGATAATAAGATGGTTGGATGGTATCATTGATGCAACAAATATGGGTTTGAGCAAATTTCGGGAGGCAGTGGAGGACCGGAAGGCCCGGCAATCTCTCGTCCTTGGGGGTCACGAAGAGTCGGATACGACTGAACGACTGAACAACAACAACTGTGCTAGCTGTGCCTGTTCCCGGAGAAGTCTGAATTTGGCCATGATGAGACATGCCTTTGTTACAGCCTCGTTGGATTACTGTAATGCAATGTACACGGGGCTGGCTTTATTTATTTATCTATTTTTATTTTAGAGTATTTTTACCTCTCCTTGGAAAAAGTGTTGCAGAAACCTCAGCAGGACCAAAAGGCTACATTCAGATCGTTACCCAAGGCTGGTCTCAGGGATCCACTGCTGATATGTTTCTGGGCACAATTCAAAGTGCTATAAGGTCCTAAATGACTTGACTCCAAGTTAACTCAAGAACTGGAGGCCTTTTCACACGACCCCTAAGATCCGCTGGCCACTTAAATTTGGACCAGAGATCTTGGGGGTTCGTTGCTTTTCCTGCGTCCCCACCCCTCCGCACTTCCTTGATCCTGTCTGCGTGAGGGGAGGGAGAAAAAAGGGGACAAAAGAATGCAGGCTCACCTCCGTTTGCCGGTCCAAGCCTCCCCAAGCCCCGTCCGTCCTGATTCCTTCTCTTAAAGGGGCGGGAGGCAAAAAAACAACAACAAACAGAAGCGAGGAGAGCCTGGCACTCACTCCTTTACATCTGGATCTGGGATTTTTCACCCTCCAAGAGCAGGTACCTGAAAAGTGCGCTGGGATGCGCTTAGGTGGGCGTGGCTGCACTTAATTTTCTGTAAACTCCGGAGCAGGTGGGGAAACAATTTTAAGCTCTGGAGCTGGGAGCCATTTGCGGTGGAGTTTAGGGGTTGTGTACAAATAAGGTCTCCTTTTATGAGACGGCCAGGGTGTTGGGATCATCAGGGGAGGCCTTTCTCTCAGTACTACATTGGAGAGGGCCTTCTCTTTCGATGCACCCAGTCAGGAGGCCAGGCTGGCCCCATCTTTGATGTCCTTCTGCAAACAAACAAAATTTCTCTTTGTGATTGTCTGTCTGAGATGCATTGTCATGCCTTGTTGCTCTGCATCTCTGCTTGTTTACCATATTTAGTGTGGTTTTTGTTTGCCTCTTTTTAAAATGTTTGTATACTTCCTCTTTTTAGCCTTTGAAGATTGTTGTTTAATGATGTAAGCTGCCTTGGGTCCTTTTTAAAGAGAAGGGAAGAATAAAATGTTTTAAATAAATAATATAGAAATTATTTGGGACTTTTAACAATTGTACCCATTTATCCATGCTACTTATAGACTGCGAATTTTAATTTTATCTAATTTAACACAATTCTCCCATTAATTAGAGTGCACACATTTCAGCCATTTCTGTAGTCTAACATGTGATGATCTGAAAGCCTAGCATATATTTAAATTCTCGAAAAGAAGCACCCTTGTTATTTTTTTAAAAAAAATTCAGCTTTCTAAGACATAGCTGCTGCATTTGTAATTCCAATACTATGCTGCCTTTTTACACTTGGTCCAGTGGCAGGCAGTTCTGCCAGCAGTTTATAAAGACAGAGTAACAGACATTTCAGGAGTTCTGCAATTCTGGTTATCTAAAAACTGAATAAGAAAGTAGACCAGTCAAGAACCTGAGCAGTGCTGGCCTGCCAAGTAGGGTCAGAGTAAGACCCTGTAGTCCCTCTTACAGATGGGAAAAATATTATACAGATGGATGGATTTTTATGCTGCTTTTTCTAGGACCCAAGAAGCTTGCAAATAATTAAAAACAATAACAAGCAATCTAAAAAAGCTTATTTTTTGTTCTTCCCTGGCTTTTTCTTCTTCTACTCTCTCATAGCTTGCTCGGCTTCGATCATCTTCCACCACCGAAACAGGTGCTGCCAGTTGCCAGAAACATTTTTAGTTTAGTGGTAGCTGGTGATATCGCTGACATGCTCGGTTAAGGAAATCAGCTCCCAGTATCAGTGGAAACACTGAGTAATCGGTGGTGCCGTTAAAAGGGAAACTTAAGGTGCTCGTTACGCACAAGGTTTTGAAACCGCTCGTTTTGATGCCAAAGAATAGTGCTCCATGACACTCAGCCTGACAGGCACCCATATTATAGGGCGCAGGTGCGCATGCACAGAATAAACAACGCACAGGGAAAAGAGCAAGAGTTGGAACGTGGTCAAAAATATTTGGAACCCACCTCTTTAAGCTCAACAGCAGTGAACTACTTCGCTGTGTGCATAGGCTTTCTTTGTTTAAATGAAAACAAGATTTGGAATGGCTCCGGGGCCTGTTTTGTTGGCAACCAATATCTTGAGATTTATTTTTGTTTAATGTGCCGAGACCTTGCCTTTGAGTGAGACCATGGAGAATAGTTCTGCCCTTTTGCTGACCTTGACGAAAGGAACACTGTCGGCCAGGCTGTTCCAATGCCACGTTTTTTGAGAGCCATTGTGCAATAAAATCCTGCTTACCCCTGCCAATGTCCATGTCCTGAATCCTTGCTAGAGCTTGAGGTATGACTCAAGATGCTAGCACAGTGATGGCAAACATTAGGAAGAATTTCATGACAGAGCTGTTCGGCAATGGAATAAGCTGCCACGAAGGATGGTGGCGGCTCCTTCTTTGGAGGTTTTTCAGCAGAGGCCGGATGGCCATCTGTCAGGAGTCCTGTGATGGGGGTTTCTGCGTGGCAGGGGGGTTGGACTAGATGGCCCTTGGGGTCTCTTCCAACTGTTATGATTCTATGATTCTATGAAATCTTTTAGAGACCAAGTGCCCCAAGCTGTGATTCAATACCCACTTCTCACCAAGTGACAATACGGGAATTTAACCTGAATACAGGTGGCTGTGAAGGGGCCATGTTGGGTGTCCACAGAAAGGGCTCCAAGTTCCAGGTTCGCCAACACTGTGCTAGAACCTGGGGCAAATGATACCATCTCTCACCCACTCCACACTGAAGCATGGGCATGAGCTCCCAACAGGAAAAAGGAGGGGAAGATTTTGATCCCCTGCTCCCAAAGAAAGAGAAAATGTCTGCTTTCAAAAAAAAATATATATGAATGGGGGCCGTAGGTTCATCTGGCACTTTTGTGGTTGTTCAGAAGTTGAGTCATGGCAATTGAACTTCTTTTCTTGTTGGGTTGAAATGTTCCACTGTTCATCCAAGTAGCTTCTTCAGTCTGAGGCCTCCCTTTGTTGTTGTTGTTGTTGTTGTTGTTGTTGTTGTTGTTGTTGTTGTTG
>JAHTLZ010000017.1:505751-517445 GCA_023846285.1 Phrynocephalus versicolor
TGTTGTTGTTGTTGTTGTTGTTGTTGTTGTTGTTGTTGTTGTTGTTGATGATGATGATGATGATGATGATGATGATGATGATGATGATGATGATGATGATGATGATGATGTGCTGTCAAGGCTCTTCAAACTCTTTGACAGTTGTAGCTCCTCTAAAACTTGGTTCCTTGAGTCAAAGCCAGCATGCCTTAAACTTGAAAAAGATGGATCTTTTTAATCATACACATGCACATGGACACACGTGTGTGTGTGTGTGTGTGTGTGAGAGAGAGAGAGAGAGAGAGAGAGAGAGAGAGCAATCTGTAGGCAAATGTGAGTGATGTCTGTTTTAGACCTGCTATGTACCTTTGAAGTGATTTAGTAGGTCTCATTTTGGGGGTTGCTTTAAAACAGAATATGCATGTAGATCTAGCTATGATTTTTAATATGTCTTTTACACTGTTCTGAGTTCTGTGAGGCTGACCCTGACAAAATCTTCCATAAGAATCATAGAACCATAGAATCATAGAGTTGGAAGAGACCTCAAGGGCCATCCAGTCAAACCACCTGACATCAAGGAGCCGCCATCACAGTGCTCCCGACAGATGGCCATCCAGCCTCTGCTTAAAAACCTCCAAAGAAGGAGACTCCACCCCCCACCCCCACCCCCCACCCCCGTGGCAGCATATTCCACTGCCGGCTCAGACAGCTCTAACTGTCAGGAAGTTCTTCCTAATGTTGAAATCGAAATTTTATATTGTATCTCTAGGTAAGACTAGGAAACAATCTTGACTCAAGTCCTGAAGACTTGCTGTCCTTCCACGTTACATCAACAGAGAGTGATGTAACACTAAAGGAGAGCAAGTTTTGTATTATCTGAAGAGTACAGTGGGTGACACTTTTAGGAGACCATTAAAATATCAGAGGTTTAGGGATCTGGCTGCAGTGCCAAAGGTTGGGAGTTTGGTTCACCTCTGTGCAGATGAGCCAGCCTGTGTGGCCTTGGGCAAGCTGCACAGTCATCCCAAGGAGATCCCAGAAGAAGGGAATGGTAAACATCCTCTGAGTACTGTATTCTCCTACCTGGAAGTCAGAATTCTAATTTCACAAGCTAGCTTTTATTTGAAAGGATGTCACATCGAAGAGAAGGCTGGCTTGTTTTCCATGGCTTCAGAAACTAAGACTTGGAGCAATGGTTTAAAACTACAGGAAAATATTCCATTTAAACATTAGGAAGAACTTCCTGACAGTTAGAGCTGTCCGGACATACCTGTTTCTGCACAGAAAACACACAGTCCCAGTGCCGCCATTTCTGTCCAGCCCAGTATGGACAGATTGCCATTTTCCCCAATGGTGATTGTCTTCTTTTTAAAGACATATGATCGATGGAACTTGGTTTAAAAAAACAAACAAACCCTCCTTTATTTAGATCAGTGGTGGGTAACTTTGGTATTGCTTGGGATTGGCTTTCTCTCCCCACCCCCTGCTGAGGAGTTCCACAGGTTGCTTCAAGGGCTAAAAACAAAACCAGAAGTCTACATACAGAGTTTTTTGGGGGTCGGGGGGGGGTCGGGATGGCATCTCTGGTGGTAAAATTGCCGAGTGCCCACGGAGAAACATTTCATTCAACCCTAATCAAGATTAATTTAAAAATATATATGGAGGGAGAGGGAACTGAGATATTATTAAGCACTATGGTGATTGTCATTAGATGCACTACAGTAAGTTTTGGAGAATTCTTGTAAGGTTGTTTTTATGGCTACAAAAGACAAAAGGTCTTTGGGGGAATTTCAGCATTTGGCCGAGTGACAATTTTAGAAGACATGACCCAGAATCCTGCAGCCAGTGTGGTCGGTTGTGGCATTGGCTGGAGAATTCTGAAGATTATCATCCAAAATTGAAATGGCTAGTCCAAAATTATAATTTTGGATTTTCTGTTTCAGGTAGTCAGGTCGTCTGGTTTTAAATGAGCATGTTTGGCTAATGGCTATGTATCTTGACATGTATGTGCATGGGGAACTGGGATTTGCTGTGCTTCCTCAGGCAGCAAAATGTCTTCAACCAAAGGGGGCAAAAAAAAAGACAAGGGCAAAGAACATTGACCAGTGAGGAATGTCTCCAGATGACCGATAACAAAATCTTCAGAAGCTATTATTGTTTCCCCTTTTTTGAGAGCAGCTGGTCTTGTGACGAAGCTTCAATCAGCACTAGTAATGACTGAAGCATTGGCCACTGACTAATAATAAAGGCTGGCCAATGCCTGTGGGTTTACTCTATGCAGCAGGCAAGGTGCCAAGACTTGGACTTTAGAATAGAATAGAATAGAATAGAATAGAATAGAATAGAATAGAATAGAATTTTATTGTCATTATGCATATGCAAGATATGCACAACGAAAGTAGAGTGCTGTTCCACTACACACTCAAAACAACAAGGCACCATATAACACATAAAATACCATACAAGATATTAAAAACTCTTAAAACCACTTGCAAAATTTAAAACACAACTTGAAAACTGCTTAAGGTGATGCTAAAACCATCACATTTAACTTAAATACCGCTCTAGAATAAAAACTGTTCTTTAGTCTATTTGTCCTTGACCTAAGAGTCCTATATCTCCTGCCAGACGGGAACAGTTCAAAAAATTGGTGGCCAGGATGCTGAAGGGTCTGTCAGGGCCTTTAGATGCTTCCTGTGTCGTTTGTTGCCACCAGCTCTTCTGTATTTTTCCTTCCCCTTTTAGACTTCGTCTACATGATGGCAAGCTTATTAAAGACAGGCGCTATCACCTGCGCACCTACCCCAATTGTTTTGTGGCCAAGGAACTCATCGATTGGTTGATCGACCACAAAGAGGCACCGGATCGAGAAACGGGCATTCGACTCATGCAGAAACTCATGGACCATTACATCATCCACCACGGTTTGTGAGCTCCTCAGTTTTGGTATTGCTTGAAGACTCTTGGCTCAATCACATGGGCTCAGTTCAAGCTGCTTTTGAGCCTGCCGGCTCAACAGAGCCCAGCCAAGGATCAGAAATGTCGTGGCAGTCTTTGTAGAATTTGGGGGTCAGATGAGCTCTGTAAGACAGGGGTTGGCGGCCCTCAAAATTGTGCAGGTTTTGGAACTCCAATAGTGTTGTTGGGTAGCCAGCTTTGACTGATGGTGGGATCTGCAGTCCAACTGCCTTTAGAGTAGCCACCCCCACTTTATAGAAGAGAGCCAATGCAAGTAGCAGGGCCTCTGGAGACCTGGTTTCAAACCCCTGCTCAGCCATGGAAATTCCCTGGAGGTTAGGAACGTCTGTGAAGAGTCTCAGTCATCCAGGTGAGGTTATCTGGAAGTTGAGTCCATCTGACGAAGCTACTTGGAAGAGTAGCGAAACATTTATGGCATCTAGCTTGGGTGCCTTCAAAAGCGGGTTGGACAGATTCTTGGAGGAGAAGTCCATCAGAGGTTACAAACCATGGTGGAGATGTGTAATCTCCAGGCTTAAAACCAGGGTACTTCAAGGGCCAGATGCAGGAGAGTGCTAGCAGGAGACAGATGTCTAGTTTCATGCGCTCCCATAGGCATTTGGTGGGGCCACTGTGAGATACAGGAAGCTGGACTAATTGGGACGTTGGCCTGACCCAACATGGCTCTTCTTATGTTCTTATGTTCTTATTTCAATCTCACAAGAAAAGAATCCCAGTTATCATGACTCAGCTTCCAGATGGAGGCAACAATGGTAAAACTGTTCCTTAAATATATCTTGAAAACCCTGTTAAGGTCATGACATATCAAAAGTGACTTGACAGCACATTGTACATACACACTTGATACAAAGTTTGGTCAGCAAATACAAACAAGCCCAGGTGGATTTTACAGCAAATAAATTTCTCTCTGTGTGTGGTTGCACTCTTAAGTGTCAACCTCTTCAGCCTTCAGGCATGTTGGTTTGTTAACTGAATTCTATGAAGCAAAAGAAAAGCAAAGTGTGCTGCTTTATGAACCCCCCTGAGTGCTTAAAGTACTCTCTGGATGGTCCACAAATAATTATGCAGGTTACATGTTAATCCACACCCACAGCAAACTGAGTACTCGTTCTACCAGCCTCTGATGGATGGAAGGCTGAGTGAACCTTGAGCTGGATACCTGAGATTGAACCCTGGGTGGTGAACACAGTTTTGACTTCACTACAGCAGTTAAACCACTGTGCCAAGAGGGTCCTAAAGAGAATGGAAGAAACCAAGATGTATGAGGAATGGCTGAAGGAATGTGGTGCATTTAGTCTGGAGAAATGAAGGTAGAAAGTGTCAGATATCTGAAATAATATGTGATAAATAAATAGAACAGTGTTCTTCCCCTCTCCTGCTTTCTAGAAAGTAGATCTGGGACCAAAGCGTTTAAATTGTAATGGAAGAAAATCTGCCTGAACTTTATGAAGATCTACCTGACAGTGTTGTTGGACAGTGCAAGGCCGTGGGATGGACACCTTCACTGGAGTCCTGTTCATATAAAGGTTGGCCCTCTATCAAGGATGCCTTATTGTGGATTCCATTGATGGTGGGCGAACCATGTGACTCTTGGGGACCCCCCCAATGCAAGAGGTTGTGTGATGGGGAGAGGCCAGAGAGAGAAAGAGGGAAAATCAAAATCCTTTTGCTTAAACCCCCTTTCCTTAAAGAAAAAAAACCATTCATTGATTGAGTTAAATAAACATCACAAAAGTAGAAGACAAAGATGACCAACTGATATTGCAAATCTGTAACCTATCCCATTAATGACAATCCCAATACGGTAAGTATTTTCAGAATCAGTATTACCTGAACTTCCTACTGATCCCCTCTCTCCAGTGGCATCTGCCTGGCCTACACATTCTAAAGAAGCAATCCTTGAACTTACAGCCACCATGAAGCCTGGTAAGGCACCTGTATCCCTGCCCCTATCATATAAAAAACAACCTGCACTGGTGGGCTGAACCACTAGCTTCTCTGTTCACCTTAGTTGATAAATTTGGGATACTTCCAGAGACTCCTGGTTAACTTCAATCATTATTCCATTATTCCACTTTTTCAGAAAGGCAACCCAGAAATCCGCAGTAACTATTGCTGCATAAGTTTACTCTCAGTGATTGAGAAATTGCACTCTAAATATCTTTTGAATCATCTGTATGACTGGATACATAAGAAGAGCCCTGCTGGATCAGGCCAAAGGCCCATCTAGTCCAGCTTCCTGTTATCTCACCGTGGCCCCACCAAATGCGTCTGGGAGAACATGAGACTAGATATCTGTCTCCTGATACCACTCCCCTGCATCTGGCCCTAGAAGTACCCCAGTTTTAAGCCTGGAGATTACACATCTCCATCATGGTTTCTAACCTGTGATGGAGTTTTCCACCAGGAATCTGTCCAATCCCCTTTTGAAGGCATCAAGGCCAGATGCCATCACCACATCCTGTGTCCAGTTCCAATCTAACCTTAAGAAATACAGTTCCGGAATTCATATTCAATAGACTGAAACTACAGTGGTACCTTGTAAAAAGGAATTAATTTGTTCCAAATGAAATTCCCTAATCCCTAATCACAACCATTTTTATGTTATATGGATTCGCCCCATAGGCAAAGCAAAGCAAAGTGTTCTGCTTATATACCACCCCATACTACTACAAGTAGTCTCTGGGCAGTTTACAATTTTAATTACAGTGTGCAGGCTACACATTGCCCCCCCCCCGCAAGCTGGGTACTCATTTTACCGACCTCGGAAGGATGGAAGGCTGAGTGAACCTTGAGCCTGCTACCGGGGATTGAACCCAGGTCGTGAGCACAGTTTTACCTGTAGTACAGGCATTTAACCACTGCGCCATGAGGCGATTCTGTTAAGCAAATTTCCCCTATCTCTGGAATTTATTATGTTGTACAGATTTTTTTGTTATACTAACCGTTTGTTATACAAGGGCCCACTGTATTTATTATTTCCTGTATTATTTATTTATTTATTTATTTATTTTTGAATTTATACCCCGCCCATCTTCCCACGGGAACTCTGGGCGGCTTACAGAGCTGAAACAGATCAGCAAATGCATAACAGTCAATAAAAACACACAACAAGACAATCAAAACATATAATTAAAATTGCAGCATAGATTTAGATTTAGGCGCCCTTGTTAAAGTCTAACCTCGCTGCTAGGTCAGTACGCTCATAGTGTGAGAGTCGATGGCGAAAAAAAAAAAAGAGAAGGGGAAAAAAAAACAAGAGTGTCTGAATCTGAAATCCTCTTGCTTAGCATACTTAAGTCTCAACTGGAGCAGTCCCATTGAATCAGTAGGCATTTGGTGTGTTCACTCATCTGCAGATTTCCTTCAAGGGGGTCTACTCTAGTTGCAAGTTACTATACTAAGCAACAGGATTTCAGCCTCTGGATTTGTGACGGAACAGAGTGACGGGCTCAGCATGCAATGTTAGACAAGAATCAGCGAGTGCTCCAAGGATAGCCAATAGAGATGGGCACGACTCAAAAAAATTGTTTTTCGTTTTTCGTTTGGTCATTTAGGGGTCCGTTTCGGTTCGTTTTTGTTTTCGTTGGGTTTTTCCACAATTTTTTTGTTTTCGTTTTCGTTAGGTAATGAAATGAAAAAACAAAAACAAAAATGAAAAATTGCTGTTTCGTTAGCATTCTTTTCAGTTCAATGCATTTGCCGTAACGAAAACGAAAAACACGGCAAAAATTTTCATTTCGTTTCCATTTCTGTTTTGTTTTTGAAAAATTTTCATTTTCGTTTTCGTTACGTAACGAAACGAAAAAATGAAAACAAAAACGAAAATTTCGCTGAGTCGTACTCATCTCTAATAGCCAACAAAGGGCAACAGAGAGAGGATTTGAATCTGGGTTGCCTACCCACTAGGTCATATTAATTTTTATGGTTGTTTAGACTGGTGCAATAGAGACACAAAGAAAGCCATTCTATGTTTTTGTGTGTGTGTCCTGTTATCTACAGAGAATGTCAAATCAGAGGAAAAGTAGCAAAAAGAACAAAAAATGAATGCTTCTTCCACCACTATGTGGCATAGTGGTTAAATGCCCATACTGTAGCTAAAACTGTGCTCACGACTTAGGGTTCAATCCCAGGTAGCCGGCTCATGGTTGACTCAGCCTTCCATCCTTCCGAAGTCGGTAAAATGAGTACCCAGCTTGCTGGCGGCGGGGGGGGGGGGAAGGGCAGGGGCAATGTGTAGCCTGCATACTGTAATTAAACTGTAGACCACCCAGAGACTCCTTGAAGTGGTATGGGGAGGTATATACACAGAACGCTTTGCTTTTGCTTTGCTTTTACTTTTCTTTAAAGGGCATCTTATTTCATGCTGGCTGAGGATTCTGGGAATTGAAAATGAATGTTCCCCAGTCTTGGTATAATACCAACCGATAATCATATAGCTTAGCAAGTTATAGTTAATGCTGCTCAATGTGAAACAAAACATGAATGTACTGTGTAAAAAAAGAAAAAATAGAAGCCCCTTTAGGTTTTGTGAAGGCTGAACTTTGTTGAAGGGCAGCTCAATGTTCTTGACAGAAAGGGTGTGTGGGGTTTTTTTTAAACCAGCTATCATACTTGGGTTCTCTAAGAGCGTCCATGGCTGTTATGAAGCGTGCCATTGAGGAGGAGACGGTCATGTGAGACCTTGCGGGGAGTCTCGTGTGGAATGAATGCTCCCTTTTCAGATTTATCTGGCAGAGCCCTCGCTGCACAAGGCCTGGGTTTGTGTCTGCCTGGTGTGCAGCCTGAGGCTGCCAGAAATTAAAATATACAGAGGCTTTAAGGGGGTTGCTTTCCATAGATAGACTGAAGTAGCGCTGCGAAACGAGAGAAAAGGACTTTGAGAAACGCACAGGGAACAAGGACACAGGAGAACAAATTCATTCCTTCTGAGTGTGTGTGTGTGTGTGTGTGAGGAATTACCTTGTCTACATGGCACACACGTGTCCACTTCTGAAAATACACCCTCCAGAGACTGAAGCATGATTGTACTGGTTTTCTTTCATGTATATTTAGAAAAATCAGAGTCCATCAAGTCCATCGAGACCACATCAGTGGATATCTTCCCTCCCCCCCCCCAATTCTGGATGCACACTGGCCCTCTTACAGTGTTTGTGTAGGTTGTCTGTGCATTTATTTATTATTTGCACGCCAATGCCTGTCTACCCCCACCCCCACCCCCACCCCTTGTGCTCTTGTCTGGATTATTTGAGCATCTGCAGTTTTTAAAAAGAAGGTTGTAGCCTTATTTAATTTAATTTAATTCAATTTTACCCCTTACAAAGAACTCAAAGTGGCTTTCATGGTTGCGAGACAACATTAAAAGCTGAAAGCAACGAGTATTCAAGGGTGGATTACACCATGAAAAAGGTAATATACGAAGCAAAGAACAATGAGTATTGAAAGGCGCCTGACATGCATGCTTAAAAGACAACGATAAAGCTAAAAACAACACACATACAAATATTAAAACAATATACTGTATTGGCTATATAGCTTTCTGTAGCCCCCTCCCATGTCCTTCAGCCAGTCTTGAGGAATGGTGGAAGATGCAGCCTGTCCGTTGCCTACATGTACTTTTCCGGTGTCTTTATTGTACTGAATATGGCTGCAGCCATAGCACAGGGCCTTGGAGCAGTGCTACAGATGATCAAACAGGGGATTGAAAATAAAACAGCCAACATTATAATGCCATTATACAAAACAACAGTAAGGCTACACCTGGAGTATTGTGTACAATTCTGGTCACTGCATCTCAAAAAAGACATAGTGGAACTGGAAAAGGTGCAGAAGAGAGCGACTAAAATGATTACTGGGCTGGGGCACTTCCCTTATAAGGCAAGGCTAAAACATTTGGGGCTTTTTAGTCTCGAAAAAAGGCACCTGAGGGGGAATATGATTGAGACATACAAAATAATGCAGGGCATGAGTAAAGTGGATAGAGGGAAGCTCTTCTCCCTCTCACAAAATAGCAGAACTAGGGGACATACACTCAAATTGAGGGCTGGGAGAGTAAGAACAGACAAAAGAAAATATTTTTTCACCCAGCGTGTTGTTAGTCTGTGGAACTCCCTGCCACAGGAGGTGGTGATGGCATCTGGCCTGGATGCCTTCAAAAGGGGATTGGGCAGATTCCTGGAGGAAAAGTCCCTCACAGGTTACAAACCATGATGGAGATGTGTCATCTCCAGGCTTAAAACCAGGGTACTTCAAGGACCAGATGCAGGGGAGTGGTATCAGGAGACAGAGATCTAGTCTTGTGCGCTCCCAGACGCATCTGGTGGGGCCACTGTGAGATACAGGAAGCTGGACTAGATGGGCCTTTGGCCTGATCCAGCATGGCTCTTCTTATGTTCTTATGTTCTTAAACCAGAAAGATCCTGGTAACACACAAATACCTTGCACATCTCTAAAGACGAACATGTACTTTCAAATCTGCAGGTCACTATGGCTCCATGTGTATCTTGGGTGTGCTGAGTTCACCTGAGAGCTGGCATGCCCTCAGGTCTGTAGCAGTAGCAGGACATTGCTTTCACTTGACTTTTAATTCTGTTTGAGGGATCAGATACAAGACAAATCAACAACACAGGCATACAAAAAGTCAAGGGAGAACAATGAGAACATTATCAGACTTCCATTCCTTTCCTGGATTTACTTAATTACTGAATATACTCGAATATAAGCCTAGTTTTTCAACCCTAATTTTGGACTGAAAAGGGGGCCCCTCGGCTTATAGTTGGGTCAATACTTTTAGCTACTGAGGCAAGTCATCTGTGGCTAAAAGTCATTTTAAACATTGCATGCTGCTTCTCATGACCCCCCTCTGCATCACAGGGGAGCGGCACACAATGTTTAAAATGACTTTTAGTCACTGAGCCAAGCACTTGCATCAGTGGCTAAAAGTTATTTTAAACATCACACACTACTCCCAGTCAATATGTTTTCCCAGTTTCTGGGGGTTAAATTAAGGGCCTCGACTTATACTCGGGTTGACTTATACTCGAGTATATATGGTACTCGTTATTCCCCAGCGACATAAACAAATCAGTTCAGCTATACAGGTTCCATACATATACCAACACAGATTAAAGCACCTTGGAGGCTTATCTAAGGAAGTGTGTCTCTTGTCCATTGTTAATCGGACCGGGGCTTTCAGTGTCTACCCACGTGATTTCTCTGCTTTGAGATATATTAAAAACAAACTGCATTTTCGTCAACGCTGGTTCTTTCTGACCCTTTGGTGTCTGGATGGCGTCATTATGTTTCTAGGCAGTTAGGTTTTCCACGGTTAACTCTGTTAAAGACAAATCCATTTTGGCCAACGTAGTTAAAAGAAAAGTAGGTGATCTTTATAAATTCAAATATTGAACAGGCTCCGCATATATTGGCAGAGCAAACACAGTCCAGATCAGCCTGTTGTGATCTGGGAGAGGAGGACTGGCCCTCAGCCCCTCCCTCCTATTATTCCTACGTGCAAGATAAAAGCTTCCCCCCCCCAGTACAATATATCTGACGCAGAAATACTACCACGCACAAGGGAGATATTTTGGCTTCACTCCACTGAATAGAATTTATGATTTTGTTTGGAAATGCCAAGGGCAATGCTTTCCAACAAGGTCCTTTGTGGGCGCTCCATTTCCCCTAGCCCAGTGGTTCCCAACCTTTCTAATGCTGTGACACTTTAATATAGTTCCTTGTGCTGTGGTGACCCCCTTGCCCTGCTTGGAAGAGGCCACAAGCCCCCTTTGGCAGGCCACTGCCACAGGTGCCATAGAGAACTTCCCTCTAAGCAGGGGTGCCCAAACTTTTTGTAAGGAGGGCCAGATTTGGTGGCTGAGAATGTGTCAGGGGCCGGTTGCTCCCCAACCCTGCCACCCCACTGCAAGCCCCACTCACTTTCTTTTAAAAAAAAACATGGGGTGAAGGAGGGGGAGGGAGGGGTGGGCCAGCCAGCCGTGGGCCACTCAGAATGGCCTGGCGGGCTGGATTTGGCCCCCGGGCCGGACTTTGGGCAGGCCGCTCTACAGGCACCCTCAGCCAATCACGGCCTTCGTTGCCATTGACGGATATCCCCTCCAAACTATCAAGCTGTAACTCACTCTTTCACCCACTCCTCCTCCAGACCAAAGCTGTTTGTGTCTTTTTCTTCACTGGCTCATGGCGACCCCTGTGAAATGGTTGTTCGACCCCCAAAGGGGTCCTGAGCCCCCAGGTTGGGGAACCACTGCCCTAGCCTAAAGAGCTAGTGATGGTGGATCTGTTAATCCATTCACTGAGAGGGAGGCAGGGTACAAACCTTGCTGGATCCAACTCTTTGGCAAGTTACATTGTTTTGCTTGGTTTTTAAATTGCAACTCCCCTATACGTTGAACATCCAGAAATTGCCATTCAAAAAAGTAACTTGCCCAGACTCTGGCAGGAATTGACCAGAGACTTGTCTAGCCTAGAATTCCAACAATGGAGGCATTCAAGAAAAAAAATAGACAACAGCCTGTCAGATGTTTGTATTTGTGTTTATTATATTTATACCCCAGCCATCTGGCCACTCTGGACTTTGATACGGATTCTTCTATTGAGAAAGGGGGTTGGACCCAACTCCACCATTCTATGATAGGTGGTATAAAATTTTAATTGATTAAGACAGACAGACAGATAGATAGATAGATAGATAGATAGATAGATAGATAGATAGATAGA
>JAHTLZ010000017.1:534119-548208 GCA_023846285.1 Phrynocephalus versicolor
TTCCATTTCATGGCGATGTGTAGCAGCTTTTTTGTCAGTTTTACCCTGTACTTAATAGCAAAAATAATTAATTATAATGCTCAGTCCTTTTATTTTGCCTTCTTTTTAAAAAGTGTTCACATCTCTATTGACATATAAAGCCCTAAACGGCTTAGGACCTAGATACCTGAAGGACCGCCTCCTTCCATATGAACCTACCCGACAATTAAAATCTAGTCAGGGAGCCCTCCTGAAAGAGCCATCCCTCAAGGAGGTGAAGGGGATGGCTTGCAGGAATAGGGCTTTTTCAGCAACTGCCCCCAGACTATGGAATGCCCTCCCAAATGAGACTCGCCTGGCGCCGACGTTGATAACATTTCGGCGCCAGGTAAAAACCTTCCTATTCCAAAAGTTTTTTAACTAATGATTGTGGGTCCTGATGGCAATTTTAGTGGTGTGTTTTTAATGTATTGTATTTATTGCATTTACATGTTTTATTGTTCTAATTTTATTGTATCTTGATGTTTTAATTGTTCATTCTGATTGTGAGCCACCCAGAGACCTTTGGTGGCATACAAGCTATATAAATAAATAAATAAATAAATAAATAAATAAATAAATAAATAAATATTGGTAACAAGTGCAATAAATAAGGTATGTCTGAAGTATCGTACAATTACAGCAGTGGCTCTCAACCTGCGGGTCCCCAGATGTTCCTGGACTGCAACTCCCAGAAGTCTTCATCACTAGCTGAGCTGGCCAGGATTTCTGGGAGTTGCAGTACAGGAACATCTGGGGACCCACAGGTTGAGAACCACTGAATTACAGCTTCTGTTCCCCCCGGCTTTAAACTATATTAATGAGGGATGGGCAATTTGTTTCGGAACCTACCGATTCTGAAACGACCCATGAGAGCCCAGGTGGTGTTCGAAAGCCTCTGACACACAAGCAGCCAATCACTTACCTTTTTCTGTGCCCACAAGGAGCTGAGTTCCAACAAGAAAGCAAACTCCGAGGTCATATTTGCTTCTTCGTGGTGCTGGCCAATCAGACAGGGAGGTGGGATGATGCCTGTCCCTGCACAGCTCCTGAGTGGCCAGCACCACGGAGAAGCAAAGATGATGTTGGAGCCTGCTTCCTTTTTGGAATTGCCCATCCCTAGTATTAGTCCCAAATACAGCTTGGAGAAAGTAACTTTCATGGACTACTGCTTCCATAAGCTTATTCACTGGCTGGAGGAACTCGCTGAGGTATATCAGAAAAATATACGTTCCACTCCCCAACCTTGATCCAAAGTCCATGCTGAGTAGGAACAAAAGGGTGCATTTTGATATATTTCGATTAAATTGTTTTAAAAATGAACTAAAATTAAATTTTCAGGCACCCTCGGGTACTCCCTCTCTCTGGGGTTAAGCAGGTTTTCTATAATCCTAGCCCACTGCATTGATCATCAGAGGCAAGGCGGTCAGCTTTTGATCATTGTGGTTGCCACAAGATTCCATTCATCTTCCTTCCAAAGAGCCATCGGCACTAAACCTTTCCCCTTGCATTTCAATGACTTCTTAACATTGTAGAGGCCAAGGTTGACCCCGCTGGGATACATTTCTGTCTCTATAAATTGCCTCTCTCCTCGACTCAGGGGTGCGTGCATTTTCATCTCCTGACAGAGAGCCACCTGTGCTCGGGGAAAATGCTGATCTGTCTTATCTGGTTAGCGATTCCGATTCATTGCTCCTTCACTCTGCTAGGTGGCTCTTTTGCATAGTTGACTCTCACGTTAGATCTGTCATCCTTCCTTCCCCCTCTGCACAAGTGTTGAAGAGGCCTGTCACCAATGAGGAGCTTCTGACCCCTGGAGCACCATATATCAAGAAAACGCTCACGGTGAGTGACCCCGGCCACCAGAATGTTACATGGACATTATTGCTACAGTCATACCCTTTGACCGCTCGTGGTAGATCACAGCCCTACTTAAAGCCAGCATGTGCAAGTAGAAAAAAGGAATGTGTTCTGCTTATATACTGACCCATTCCACTTCAAGTAGTCTCTGGGCGGAACTGAGCACTCACACTAACAATGAGCACTAAAAATTTTGATTTCTAGATGGAGTAGGTAAGCTGCTGGTAGATTAGCCAACCATTCATAGAGTCCCCAGGGACTGATCTTTTGGAAAGCTCACACCCAAGAAACGAGCCTTTTCACACGACCCCTAAGATCCGCTGGCCACTTAAATTCGGACCAGAGATCTTAGGGGCTTGTTGCTCTTCCTGTGTCCCCACCCCTCCGCACTTCCTTGCTCCTGTCTGCGTGAGGGGAGGGAGGGGGAAAAAGGAAGAAAAGAACGTGGCTCACCTCCATTCTGCCTCTCGCTCTTGCCGCGGCAACATTCCAGTCTCTTAAGTAGCTCTTAAAGGGGCGGGAGCCAAAACAACAACAAACAGAAGCGAGGAGAGCCCCGCACTCACTATCGTTACACCGCATCAAGGAATTTTCACCTCCAGAGAGCAGGTACTTGAAAGGTGCGCTGGGACGCGCTAAAGTGGGCGTGGTCTCACTTAATTTCCTGTAAACTCCGGAGCTGGTGGGGAAACATTTTTAAGCTCCGGAGCTGGGAGCCATTTGCCCCGGAGTTTAGGGGTCGTCTATAAACGCCCAAAGTGATTGATCACCCATGAGGTTTGATCCCAACGGCTCTCATCTTTACTTTTTATTTATTTTATTTATAGAACCCTGGGATAAGGAGATCTAAGTTGGCTCACAATATTATGAAGCATAGAATTACAAATATAGCCGTCATCGTATCCTTCAGTTGGAAGGGGCCTATAAGGCCGTTGAGTCCAATCCCCTGCTCAATGCAGGAATAAACACCAAAAGCAGATCTGATGGCTGTCTACATTTCTCTTGAATGCCTCCAGCATGGAGCACTCGCCACCTCTTGATGTCACTGGCTCCATCGTCATACTGCTCTAGCGTGTGTGCGTGTGTGCGTGTTGTGTCGTTACAGTCGTGACCGACTCTACGTGACCCCATGTCCATGGAGTTTTCTTGGCAGGAGTACTGGAGTGGCTTGCCAGTTCCTACTCCAGGCACCTACTGCTCTAGTAGTCAGGAACGTTCCCCCGATATTCAGCCAAAAGCTGGCTTCCTGTAACTGGAGCCCATTGTTACATGTCCTGTATTCTGGGATGGTTGAGAACAGATCCTGCACCTCCCCTGTATGACCATCTTTGAAGTAATTGGTTCAGTGGTTTAGCACAATAAAATAAACATTAAAGAACAAGAAAGCTATTTAATGCTTGGTTCTGCAATCAGCGCAGCCTGACCGTTATTCTGCAGGATTGCCAGGTAGAACTGAAGACTGAGCTCTAGAGTAACTTGGCTCTATCTTGGGTAGAGGGACAGAGGTATATGAGCTGGTTTTGATTGGCCTGTGGGTTTTAATTGATATTTTCCATCCTGATTTTTAGCCACAAACATATGGTTCTCAGCTTGGCATCCCTGCTGTTCTACAGTGGTCCCCTGCCCATTCGTGGTTCATATACTGCAATCCCACTATATCACAGGACTGCAGTATATGAAAAAATCCCCCCTTGGGATAAGGGGAAAAGGCCTGTTTCAGGCCTCCCATACTTAGCCCAGTATTGACGCTGCCCTGAATGGGCCTGCAAGGGCCTTCCCGGGCCTTCTGGAGCTCCCAAAAATGGATTCTCTGTGAACTGGAAGTCACTTCTGGTTTACCGGAAGTCACTTCCGGTTCGCAGGGAGGCCTTTTTGGGGCCTCCAGAAAGCCCGGGAAGGCCCTTGCAGGTCTGTTTGGGGCAACACCAGGCTGGGGATAAGGGCCCCCAAGCCTGACCCAACCTGCATCTGCATATCACGGATTTTCAATTTTCCCGGGTTGGGTCGGTTCCCTAACCCCCCCACAATAAGCATCACTTTATTGCCAAGCTTCAAGAAGGAATCCATAGTCAGTTTAGCCACTTTGAGTGCCTACAGCAGAGAATGGTCTCTATCCTTTCCTTGGTTTATGGAGAGAGTTGTAGTCCATTGAAGTCAGGAAAAATTCCAAGGAGGTCTACTATTTTGATTTCCAGATAGTTATATCTATGCCACTTTGTGCTATTCAGGATCTGTTCCTAAAAGTAGAAGAAGACTGTGAAGCTTTGGGCAGGGTGTACAAGTCCTAGGATGCCCCCAGAAGAAGGCAATGGCAAACCACTTATGAGCAATCGCCACATGAAACCTCTCCCTGGAAAGGGGTCAACATAAACCAAAATTGACTTGACAGCACATGACTGCAGTTGGACTCCCATTGGCATTAGTATCTTCTGATTCATCTACAGTCACCCCCCACCATTTCGCGGTTCAGGTACTGCGGTCCCACTACATCGTGGGATTGCAGTACCTGCACCGCGGGGGTGGGGGGTGGGGCGATTGGGTCGCTCCATGCCGCCCGGGGGGATCACATCGCTCCCCGACACCCCCTGCCCCCTCCGAGAAGCCTCGGAGCCGCTCAGGGGGGCGGCGGGGGGCGATCACATTGCTCCCCACCCACCCCGCCCCCTCCGAGAAGCCTCGGGGGTACGTGGGAGGGCGGCGGAGGGCAATCAGGTTGCTCCGAGCCACCCCCAGGCCCCTCCGAGAAGTCTCGGGGCCGTGAAGGGGGCGGCGGGGGCGGGGTGCAATCTCCATTGAAATGCATTGAGTCAATGGATTTTAATGGAGAAATTTTCCCCATTGGAAAGCATTGAGCCAATGTTTTCCAATGGAGAAAATTTTCTCCATTGAAATGCATTGGCAATGCATTTCAATGGAGACGGCCCTGGACAAGAAGTCTCAGGTGGCGCGGGCGGGTTGCAGCGGGTGGCCAGATACCCCTGCTGCCGCATGCCCACGCTGCCCCAACACTTCTCGGACAGGTGTGCGATCGACCCCTGCCCCCAGGCCCCCCACCCGCTTCTGCATATCGCAGATTTTCATGGATCGTGGGCGGGGTGGATCCTTAACCCCCGTGATCAGTGGGGGTTTACTGTACTGATGGCCTTAACACAGTGGTGGCCAAACTTTGTCACTCCAGATTTTGGACCACAACTCCCACAGTCCTTTGTCATTGGCAATACAGACTTGGAATTCTGGGAGATGTGGTCCAAAACATCAGGAGTGACAAAGTTTGGCCACCACAGCCTTAACGTATTAACATTAACAACATTAAAAGAAAAATCTTAGAAATAGAAAATTCTAAAGGTGAAGTGACCAGAGCTGGCCACAAGAGGGAGTGAGAGATCGTCTTGTGTAGGGCATCCACTGTTAAAATAGCATTCACTACAATCAGGATTTTTCAGCATCTGCAGGGTAGTGGTGGCGGCTTGGATCCAGTTCCCCACAGATAGGAGTGTCTGGATCACATGCAGGCTTTAGGGCTGCCCATAATGTGGACAGTCCTGAATGATATCCAAAGAGAGGCAGAGAAAGACATGGTCACTGTGTTTCTTTTCTGCTTGCAGATTGTGGGGGATGCCGTCGGTTGGGGCTTTGTGGTCCGTGGGGGGAGACCCTGCCACATCCAAGCGGTGGATCCAGGAGGGCCAGCGGCTGCTGCCGGCATGAAGGTATCTTACGCAGAAAGTTGATGCAGTTTGCCAAACATTCCCTGTTGGTAGTCCTCGAAGCATTTCAGGTTAGATTCTACTCCCTCAGGAGAAAGGACCACCCATGCCTTACCCACCCATAGATGGGTAATGGAGCCAGGAAAAGCTCAACTATTTGAAAAGTTACTTTTTAAAATGACAACTTCCAGAGTGTTTCAAGCTGCAAGGCTGGTGGGGAGAAATATGTTTTTAAAAAGAAGAGAGGACCTTTTCTATGGTCTAAGCCAGTGGTTCTCAACCTGGGGGTCGGGACCCCTTTGGTGGTCAAACAACCACTTCACAGGAGTCGTCATGAGCCAGTGAAGAAAAAGTCACAAACAGATTGGGTCTGGACGAGGGGGGAAGAAGGGGGAGAAAGAGTGAGTTACAGCTTGATAGATTGGAGGGAATGTCAGTCAATGGCACCAGAGGCTGCGATTGGCTGAGGGTGCCTGTAGAGGGAAGTTATCTATGGCCCCTGCGGCAGTGGCCTGCCAAAGGCGGCTTGTGGCCTCTTCCAAGCAGGACAAGAGGGTCGCCACAACATGAGGAACTGTATTAAAGGGTTGCAGCATTAGGAAGGTTGAGAATCACTGGCTTGCCCTGGAGGAAACTACAGTATCTGTATATAAAAATCCCAGCATGGACAGGAAGTCTTTATTGTTCCTCTTTCAACATGTTCTTAGATGGAGAGAATGGCTTCAGTTTCTGGGAACAGAATCTGAGTCTCCAGATGGAGCCACACCTGGGTCGGATTGCAAATTCCATCAGCTGCCACACCCAGGGAAGTTGGGAGCTGCAGTATAAGATCGTCTACAAGGTTGCATTTTGGCCACTGCTTGCCTTGCATATAACCTCTGGCACAGAGACGTTCAAACTCAGTTCAGGTCCATTTGGCCACAAACCATGAAATTTGATCATGGTGGTGGGTCATTTCTCAGCCATCCTGAGCAAGCAATAAAAACCGAAGTCCTTTTTGTCTGCGTGGACAAACCCTGCTTTGGATGCCTAGCTGATTTGCTGAATCATGTAAAGTAGAGTTGGGCACGAACCAGAAAACTAGTGGTTCATGACGGTTCATGGTTGGTGCCAACCCATGAACCCTTCTCCATCAGGAATTCCCTGAAAAAATGAACCAGATTCTGTTTCATTTGGGGGGAGCTTGTGCCTTGGCAAATCTTCTAAGCCTGACCTCCCTCCCAAGGTGGTCATCATGGGGATACAGTAGAGAAGTGGAAAACAGTCAGCCTTGCCATGAACTCTCTGGAGGAAACCCTCCTGAAATAAGAGCTGCGTAACAGATGGGAATGATTTTTTGACTTGTACAAGGCTGTATGGAATGCCTCCCAATAGCACCTGGAAGCTGGTGGATGGGTTTGGGCTTATAATGGTAGAAGCGTATGGCTTAATCCAACAAGCAAAATCTCTCCGCTAGCTACTCAAGCGTGAAAGGCGATGAGCACCACCTGAGAGCAACGACCCAAAAGAATAGGGGGTTTGCACTTCTTGTGAAAGATCAGTTGCTTAGGAATGGTGGCAGGTTTGATGGTTTTGCTGCTTGAAGGCTTTCCAGGATGAAGGGCCTTCAAGCAGCAAAAGGGGGGCGGGCGGAGCGATTTAAATAAATCCAGTTTTACGATCTTTCTGATAACTTTGTTGGACTGTGTCAACAATGAGATTCTAATTAAACTGCATTCAAGGCAGCATTACAGGAGTCTCTTCCAACTTCTAAGGAGTCTGCATTTTTAAAAAATGATGGGGAAAATATATTTAACATGGGCCTTCTAAAATATTGAATTTGTGTTCCAGTGAAAAATAAAGGAGAGCATTCCAACCTACACTCAAGTGTGGGACATGGCAAATTAAGTTGGGTTCCTTAGCAAAATGGACCGAGTGAAATCCTAGCAGGTTTAAATCCAACCTCCTCCACTCGCCCCAATTTTAATTGTGCCAGGAAAATATTTAAACTTCAGCATTCTTTGAGAGCCTTCATGGGCTGAAATTCAAATTTCTGTTAAAACACAGCTTGGCCAAAGAAGTCTAGAAGTCCTCTTTCTCTCTTCTTGGTGAAAGCTTTTTAAGAACACAAGAATCTAGATCAGTAGTTCTCAATCTGTGGGTTCCCAGATGCTCCTGGACTGCAACTCCCAGAAGTCTTCATCATTAGCTGAGCTGGCCAGGATTTCTGGGAGTTGCAGTCCAGGAACATCTGGGGACCCACTGGTTGAGAACCACTGATCTAGAGGTAGTTCACCTCACCGAGATTCCTTAATTGCTTTCCTCCAGAATTTTGCTTTCTGCAGCACCTATTGAACCTCCATATCTAACTGTTCTTTCCCTCTTCTTGTAGGTATGCCAGTTTGTGTATTCTGTGAATGGGATGTACGTTTTACACCTGGATTACCAAACCATCAGTAGCCTCATTATGACGGGACCACGAACGCTTGTTCTAGAAGTTATGGAAGCTGTTGAATGAATGCAAAGGCACATGCTCCTTCTCAACCCTTCCATGAGACCCAGCAGGCACTTGGGGTTCTTCTAGATGGACACATTTGTACTGCCGGGCATTGCTCTTCTGTGTTCCACTTGTTCCTGCAAAGTGGAGGACATATCAGGATCTGTGTCCCCATTCCCCCTATAACAATGCTCAGAAAACCCAATGAGTGGAGACTTGAGGGGAAAAGAAAGAATCCTCCTGAACATCTTGGTCATTTGTCAAATAGTGGCTTCGGGGACAACAGTGAGGTTATCTGCCTCAACCCAGGCAGGTACTACCTCTCTTTCGGTATAGGTCTGGTGCTTTCATATCCCCAATGCAAAGGAGACTTACACAGTTTCTGCACTACTGAATGTCAGGAAAAGGATGTGCACCACCTCATCAGATCTTCTCCTGCCTCCTCCAATCTCCAACCCCCTCAATACACTTTCGGAGGTCAGCAAGGCCATGCTAGGGTACAGAAAAAAAAAAAGGAAAGGAAATCCCCAAAGGGAATAAGAATCCCTAAAAACTTCCAGATTGCAAATAAAAAAGTTGTACAGTCACACCCTGCCATTATGCGGTTCAGGTACTGCGGTCCCACTACATCGCGGGATCGCAGTGCCTGCACCTCGGGGTGATCGGGTCGCTCCGCACTGCCCCCCAGCCTCCCCCGAGAAGCCTCAGGGCAGTGTGTGTGGGGGAGCAGGGAGCAATTGGGTTGCTCCGTGCCACCCAACCAGGCTCCCCCCGAGAAGCCTCGGGGCCATGTGGGCGGCCGGCCGAGGTAAGATCCTGCAACACTGCCTGCACGTGCCGCCCCAAGACTTCTCGGACAGGCGCGCAATTGCCCCCTACCCCTCCCGGCCCCATCCCACCCCCTTCCACATATCGTGGATTTTCATGCATCGCAGGTGGGGTGGGTCCCTAACCCCCCGCGATTGGCGGGGGGTTACTGTAGAATGAAAATGCCATTTACGGAACAAAGAGGTAAAAAATAATAATAAATCTGGTTGGCAAAAAGATGAAAAGACACAGGAAAAGGGAAAAAAAGAAATGCAGGCATACCTCAGTTTGCGAAATTAATGCATCCTCCGGGATGATTCATATTCTAGGAAATTTGTAAACCAGAAATGCACGAAGGTACAATCCATCCTGGGTAGCTTTTTTTTTTTTTTGCAATGCCTTATGAAAAAAGTATGTAAACCAGGGTATTCCAGGAAAACAAAATGGTATACCTTTCCTTTCATGGAACTGGAAATTTTGTTAACGGAGGCATTTGTAAACCGAGGTATGCCTGTAAGATAAACCGGATGAGGGGAACATTTTCTAGATGTCAGGAGAATTGCCTTATGACTCATGGAACATAAAGGTGTACAAATGCCATGTCCAGAAGACTAAGCCCTTGCTTGCAGCCCTTCTGGATGAATCCCTCTGCATTACAGTTACTTTAGGCCCAGAAGGAATTGAGCAATTGACTCATCATTGACTCCATGGGAGGTTTGTGTCTTACAGACCTTGGGAAGATTTTACTGTCATAAACCTGTTTCTATAGGACAAAGGGTGTATGTGTGTCAAAGAACGTGACAAAACACAGTAGTATTGCTGATCGGAATATCTACAAAAGAATGATTTGTTCTCTCTTTCATATGAGATCAAAACCATAATAATTATTTATAGACTTGGCTTCAAACTTCAAAAAAATGTGATTTCCCTCTTATCTTCCCTCCCCCCCAATAAATATAGAGAACTTGTTAATTAGTTCTGTGTAGAGGGAATGTTTCTTCAAAGTAGTTCATGGCTTGGTATAGGTATCCACTTGCAAGTCCATTGTTTTGTGACTCGGAAAATGCCATTTTTCTCTCCCATATGGTAAGGGTGGGGATTTCCTCTCCGAAACATCTCCCATCTTTCCTTTTCTTTTGGGCACACACAAAGGGCTGGTGCTAGGTTTTTTTGTGCCCTAGGTGAGGGGCGGGGGGCGGGGGGCGGGGCAGGGGGCGGCAGGGTAGTGGTGGCGGGGCAGACGGCGACAGGCATGGGAGGGGTGGGCGGCAATGGGCGTGGTGGGCGGTGGGCAGCAGGTGCACGGTGGGGGGACAGACAGCTGTGGCCAGCAGTGGAGGGGCGGCAGGCTGGCCAGCGCCCTCTCTCCATTTTGGCGCCCTAGGCAACTACCTAGTTCACCTTAATGGATGTGCCAGCCCTGCACACACACTTACGCACAGACATTCACATGTGTGACTGCTAGCTGGTTATCTGAGCACTTATCATATAAATCTTGAGCAGGTCCAGAGGAGGGGCAACCAAGATGATTAAAATGTCTTACGACTCGGAGTGACTTAGGGAGCTGGGAGTGTTTAGCCTTACAAAAAGAAGGCTGAGAGAGGATATGATAGCTATGTTTAAATATTTGAAAGGATGTCACATTGAAGAAGGAACTGGTTTGTTTCCCATGGCTTCAGAGACTAGGACTTGGTGCAGTGGTTTCAAACTACAGGAAAGGATATTCAATTTCAACATTAAGAAAAACTTCCTGACAGTTAGAACTGTCCAGCAGTGGAATATGCTGCCACAAAGGAGGGTGGTGGAGTCTCCTTCTTTGGAGGTTTTTAAACAGAGGCTGGATGGCCATATGTCGGAAATACTGTGATGGGGGTTCCTGCATGGCAGGGGGTTGGACTGGATGGCCCTTGAGGTCTCTTCCGACTCGGATTCTATGATACTATGATTCTATGATTTTATGAAATGTTATTTTTTTAATCAACAATTTACTTAGCTACCAGGTGTTCCACCTCAGTAAAAAAAAAACACCTTGTAGGTCAGAGTTATTTCAATTTGCCTATCAAGTTTAGAAGGTTTGTGAGTCGATTTCCACCCTTGAGCCTAAGAGACCAGAGGCACACGTGGTATACATGTGCACCCATTTTTTCCTTCAAATGCATCATAATACAATACTTGCCTCCAGGATCCAATTCTGTATTTCAAGTCAGAACATCAGCTTGGCTGTAAATTATCTTTGGGGGACACCAGAGAGATTAAAATATTCTGCAACGACATACACTCTTACAGTCCTGAGAACACAACAGAATCAGGCACGCATGTTTGTGACTTAATTATCCCTTGAAATAGAACTGGCAGCACAATCCACGTTGTTGCCTTTAAAGGGAAGGAGGTGGGGAAAAAAAGATAAATATTTTGTAGCACAAAGTCTTCCCAATACTACACTTCATGAGTGCACTTTTTAAAAAATGTTTTCTAATAGCTGTAGCTTTCATTCCACTGTCCCACTGGGACATACCTCTCTGGGAAGAGCATTTGAGAAGCCCACCAGATTAGATCAAAGACCAAGTAGTGCAGGATCTCATCTTTTCAGTGCTTAGCAAGATGTCTGCGGAAAGCTCAGCCTTGAGACTAGGGATGGGCATTTCGTTTTGGAACCAGTAGGCCACAAAATGAACTATGCGAAACCCAGGTGGTCCTCGGAACCGGCGGATACACGCAGATCCAATTGCTTTACCTTTCTCTGTCTCGTGCAGGGTTAAAATCCAACGAGGAAGCATGCTTCGATGTCATCTGTGCTAGATCTGTGATGCTGGCCAATCAGGAGCTATGCAGGAACAGGCATCATCCCGCCTCCCTCTCTGATTGGCCAGCAGCACGAAGCAGGAAAGATGATGTCGCAGCGTGCTTCCTCGTTGGATTTTGTGACCTACTGGTTCTGAAACGAAATGCCCATCCCTAGTTGAGACCTGAGGACAGCAGCATGTCCTGCTTATACCTACGATGCCTCCTGGACCATGGACTTAGTGATCCTTAGGGTCTCCTCCCCCCAGCTCTTCAGTTCTAAGATTATTATGATTATTTCCTGAGAAACTGAGTCACCATTCATAGCCCTATTCCCCATGAACGGATGTGATCCATTTTTAAAATCTTCTACGAGTTTCCCCATCCCTCAATTTAAGTGCTCAATGGAGATGGGAGGGAGGACTCCTTCCTTCATTAAAGATGGCAGAATTTTGTGCTATTGGCTTCAAATTCAAGATACTCTAAGAATAGCACTCACAAAAAAGAAAGAAAGAAAAAGAGGAGGAATTTGAGGGACCGTAGGCTAGATTGCCTTTTTCTTCACTCCCCTGCCCTCCCCACCTCTTGCATTTCAATTCTTCCATGTGACCCAATCTTTTGCTGCTTTCAGTTAAGTCTGCCTTCCATATACCCATGAAAGGGGGGGGGAATCCACCCAACATCCGCAGCTCAAAGGCTGTGACCCTTCCCTGCCATTCAGAGGCTGCTGGGCCCTACTGAATTTTCATGAAGGGTCTATTCAGAAACTTGAAAGAAGCATTTGTTTTTTAAAAAAGAAATCCATCCCCGAAAGACTCTCCAGTGGGTACTGATGCTTTCCGTTTGGAGGAGATGTTGTAATAGCTGCACTTGGCGAGGCGGGGAGGGGGGCGGTGTAGGGAGAATGTGAGTCTGGCTGATGGGCAGTCCCAAAGAAGCAAGATGGTTTGAAGAAGGGCATAAAATAACAAAGAGGTATTGCAGCAAACTCTTGTTCTCGGTTCTGCAGAACTGATGATGACCCTGGTTCAGGGTCCTGTCCCACACTTCCATCTCCTCCGTCCTCTAAGAAGGCCTCCTGCCTTTTTAATGTTCAAGTGGCACGTGGAATCATTGACCCATTTATCAATGTATTCGTAGAAATACATGTTTAATGTCTTCCATCTTGGCAAGCAGGGAGAGGGTTGGTTTGTGATGACATTGGCACATGCCAGTTGGAATCTGTACACAGGCGGAGCCAGGATTTGGAGCGCCTGGGGACAAAGTTTGTTTTTGCGCCCTTCCTGCCACCCCACCACATCGCACCCACCCAGCAACGGGGGGTGGGGGTGGGCAAACCCTGCGGACATGGTGTGGGTGGGTGCGTGTGCGTGCGTGCGTGCGCACGAGCGGACAGACAGGCAGGCACATGTGTATTACACCTCTCCCACCAAGGTGAGGAAGAGGAGGAAGACGGCACCGTGGACACTGAGCTCCTACCTGCCTGCCTGCTTTGCTTCTCGCCTGGCGTGCAGCGGCGGAGGCGGTGCCGTTGCCAAGCCTTAGGGGAAAGGAGGACTCCACGGCTTCCTCCTCCTTGCTCTCTCTCCAGGTACCCCCAGATTGCTGTGCCTGGGGCAGATGTACTCTTCTGCCCCCACCCCCTAGATACGACGCTGGTTCCATATGGAGCCAGGTTCTACCAATAACTTTGTAGCCATTGGAGAAGGGAGGCTAGATCGCCTTACTGGGAAGCACAGTTATTTTTAGCTGTAGGTTGAAGAAATTTCCAAATAGATACCAGTGTTCTTGCATGCCATGATCTAGCAGGGAGCATGATGTGGGCCCCAGGATTGGTACACAGGCTTGGTAAACTTTGATTGTGTCATGTGCAATGTAGAGAGAGAGAGAGGATCATGCAGTAGGGAAGCCCTAGCAGGGAATATTTTACTACCCAAGTGTGAAAAAATTGTCGTTCCCCCCCCCACACTTCTGAGACACCATATTGGCTTCTGCTTCGTAATGGATGTGACCAAACAGTATGCAGCCACCTTTTATTGTTCTCAGCTCCTGTAGCACCACTCATTTCCTTTTCACAGACACCACAACATTTTAAAGGGAATAAATTACCGCCTCAATCTATTTGGGTAGGAGCACGTGGTAGAATCAGATTCTACACCCATCAAAAGCAAAGGCAAAGTGTTCTGCTTATATACCGCCCCATACCACTTCAAGTAGACACTGGGCAGTTTACAGTTTTAATTACAGTACCTCGGAAGGATGGAAGGCTGAGTCAACCTTGAGCCGGCTACCTGGGATTGAACCCCAGGTCGTGAGCACAGTTTTACCAGCAGTACAGCCATTTAACCACTGCGCCACGAGGCTCATCAAGCTGAGAATGTGCAATCCCACTCTTGGGTGGCAGACATCACATACATCTTGGGTGGCATCCTTTATCCCC
>JAHTLZ010000017.1:548248-563531 GCA_023846285.1 Phrynocephalus versicolor
ATTCTTCTTTTGTATGGTGTTTTGGTATCATAACGCTTAGTTATTGTGTACCTCCCCCCCCCACACACACACACTGTCGTCATGGCTAGCATCTTCAACTGCACGGTGCTCAGTGAATACATACAGATCCTTTCCAACAGGAATAAGGCATTGCTCTCATTTTTAATAATAAAGATATCAATGCTTCTCATTTCTGTGAGCCTGAGACACCTCTCTGCCAAGAAATCTGATTATGATTACCCATAGCGCTTCTTGTTATAAGCGGTTCAAAGCAATCCATTTGGGACTTGTTGGTGCTTGAGTCGGAGGCAGATGTAAGTCAACCCCAGAGTGCATCAAAACAATGCTATCCCGACCGAGCTCATTCAGTGTGGAGGAACCCTATCCCCCTTGAAGCCCTGAAGGCATTGCAACACCTAATGGGAGCAATTAAAGTTAATCAGGTGAAGAGTTCGGAGCAGGGCTTTAATAAATTAGTTCCACTTGACACTCATATTAAGGAATACATAGCAATTTGGCAGGTAGGTAAAGCACAGAAAGGGGAGATTTGTAGGTCATCTTGGGCTGATACTTCACGTCCCTCTCGCTGCAGTTTGCGGCCCTGCTGGAGACCGGTTCGAAGGAAGGTAACCTCACGTCCTTGTGGGGTCAATCTGAGTTCAAAGGAACGGAACCTCATGTCCTTGTGGGGTCAATCTGAGTTCAAAGGAACAGAACCTCATGTCCTTGTGGGGTCAATCTGAGTTCACCCTGACCACGCCCCCTGAACTGCGCTCCAAGCGGGGTGAGAGAGTCCCGTCCTAGAGCTCGGGAATCTTTTCAATCCACTTCTCAATCCGTGTTGAAAACCAATTTCAAAACGGAGGCAAGTTCACCTCGGCTTGAGGAAGGACGTGAAGTAACCACCTTGGATGCTGAAAGAAGAACCCGAGTAGAAGCAGATGGTTGAATCACACTGTTGGTTTCCCTAGTTTAGTTCTGTCTCCTTTAACTGGTGTAGAGACTCTGTCGGCCATTTACCCTGCCATTTGCATCAGATGAAATTGAATTAGAACCCAGAGGCTATACAACACACAGCTCCATGTGGGGGAAGTCCGTGGTTGAATTATCTCAAGTGTGGGACTATCTTTTGTCATCATTGTTCAGTTGCCAGGAGTGGTTAAATGTGCTCAAGTTGGGCTCATATCTCTTCTGTCCACATTCTGCCCAGTGAGATTACGTGATCTGATGTAAATGAATGCTGTCAGTTCCCTTCAACTGAGCATCATTTATTTCCAAATAGTTTATTTAAAAAAACAACTCAAGTCAGAGTGGTACTTAGGAAATTGAAAATAAAGAGAGCAAGAGAGAGGGGGGGAATGGAAACTGCCAATTAGCACCTTATTAGCACCTTAAGGCAGCTTCTGTTTCTGATACCCTTTGTAGATACAAGTCTTCTACTGACTCCTGAAAATTATGTGATGGCTGGACATCAAAATTTGTTTCAGAAAGGAGACATTTTTCTCCTCAAACCCATACTTCTTGAGATTTCACCCCATGGATACACAACTGCACATCACGGTGGGCCAAATATCTCTCCCCCCCCCCCGTTTAGTCAGACCTGGTTGTGGCAACTTAAACCATATAAGGGCCACTTCAGGGAATTGGGTACATTCAGCCTGCTGAGGTTTGAGAAGTGGTGTGATACTCATCTTTGCAAAACTGAAGGGCTGCCTCATGGCTCAGTGGTTAAATGCCTATTGTGCAGTTAAAACTGTGTTCACGACCTGGGGTTCAATCCCAGGTAGCAGGCTCATGGTTGTCTCAGCCTTCCATCCTTCTGAGGTCAGTAAAATGAGTACCTAGCTTGCTGGGGGAGGGGCAATGTGTAGCCTGCATACTGTAATTAAAAAACTGTAAATTGCCCAGAGACTACTGGAAGTGGTATGGAGCAGTATATAAGCAGACCACTTTGCTTTTTTTGCTTTGCTTTTGCCATGAAGAAGATGGCACATATATTCTTTCTGTTTCTCCAAAAAAGACAAGATTCAAGCTAAAATATTGACATTACAAGGTAGGAAATTGAAAATAAACGCTGGGAATAACTTCTTGATGACAAGATCTGTCCAGTAGTAGGACAAACTGCCTCGGAAAGTGATGGACTTTCCTTTTTCAGATTTTTTTCAGGTAGAGGATGAATGGTTATCTGTTATGGGTTTCCTCCATTAACCTGAGGTCAAGCATCAGATCATTTCCAACTCTACCATGAGACCATCCGAAAATATGGATCCAATGTCTTTAGACTTGAGAACTTTGTAAATGGATGTCTTCAGCATGAATATGAAGTTTCCTCTGGATTTAGTACCTTTTCACAGGTTCTTCTGATATCCTTCCTTGGATAGATCAGACCTGTGTGGGGCGTAACATTTTTTTAAATGTTTCCTTCTTTTTTTATGTATCCTCCACCACATCACCACATCCTACTGTGCTTCCCAAAGGGATAGGATGCTAAAGGCATTTAGTGCAAATTCCACAAGCCATGAGTGGGGGAATGCTGGACATCTCACTATCACACTCGAGATGTGTTTTCTTGCTTCAGTTGCAGAATTCCTAAAATGAACCCTCTACTAAGAATGAAAATTCAGCCAATTTTCTTCCCATCACTATGCCTGCTTTCATTGTTCAAATGTCCAAATTGGATTACAGTGGAACCTTGACTTACATGCTGCTTGACTTGCAACATATTTGACTTGCAGCAAGAAGGGGCCTGTTTGACTTGAGTCGCAGGCTTTGACTTACAGCGCGGAGCCCCGGCGCAAGGCACTGGAATCAGGCGGTAGCCATGACCCAGCATCGCGGCTGCCGCCTCCAAACTGCTCCTGCCTTCTTCCGGAAGTCGTGGCTTCGGCGAGGCCAGCTTCGAGCACCTGGAGCTGGTCCTCGGACTCACCGAAGCCGCCACTGCTGTCTGAGGAGAAGAAGGGCCGGGAGCTCGGGGCTGGCCTCGCTGGTTAGACAGTTGGCTCAGTCTTGTAAAAAATCTGGCTGCAGAAGTCTGGTCCACAATGGAAGCATTTTAGTTGGGGAGCTGTATAGTTGTGGGACTCTAATGGTAAGCATAGAGTTGTTCAGAACTTGGAACGGCAGGTTCAAAATCAGTAAAACTTAAATGTTAGACATTGTTGCTATGAACATTAAAAAGTGGAGGCGTATAACCTGTGGACTATAATTCCACTGCCTCCTCCTCTCTTTAAATAGACATTTCATTTACATTCCTGGAAGGAATCTCCTATCCCAGTCAAATTTGTGTTAAATTGCTGTTTTTGGGGGGTCTTTTTCATCATCTGGAATGGATTAATCCACTTTCCCATTACTTTCTATGGGAAAAGTTTGTTTGACTTAAGTCATGCTTGACTTATATCTAGACCTCTGGAATGGGTTAATAACGTAAGTCAAGGTTCCACTGTACATTAGTAATCCTAGGACCAAAAGATCACATATTTCCACTTGTAACACTCTGGGCCCATAACCCTGTTACAAGTATATAACCCTATTATTGGCTTCCATTTTGTCGGGTGATTCAGTTCCATCCAAACTGCTTCTGAAATTTCAAAACAGCCCATACCTGAACATCTGGCTTGAGGATGACCAAGTGACCCATCCTTCCATATCCGTATTGCGGGTGGTATAGCAGGTACTAGAGATGGGCACCTTATGAAAAATGAGATGCTGTTTCATTGTTTTGTAACCTTTTGAAGCATTACGAAATGAAATGAAATGGGAAATAGTATTTTGTTATGAAACAAAACAAAACACTTCTTTTTTTGCCTTTGAAAATGAAATGTTTCATTACTCTGTAAAATGGCTCCCTCGTAAAAAGCTAGGACCCAGTAGAGCCATTTTTAGAGTAACACATTGTTTCGTTATTTTTTCATTTTGTTACAATTTATTAACAACATTTTGTTTAAAAATGAAACATTTTGTTTAAAAATGAAACAAAATGAAATGCTAGAAGAAGAAAAATGAAACAAAACTCTATTTTTTTATTCTATGCTCATCCCTAGCAGGTACACATCAAAGACAAAGTAACAGGCCTATCTAGGGAGTGAAATTTCAGTGGTGTGATATGTACAACTTTGTCAGCCAAAAGAACAAAATGGCCAGAAGCAATGGCTGGTGGACTGCCTGCCACTGCTGGTCCCATCCCCTGCTCCTTGGGGCAGTTCCTTCATTCTGCCTAAATACAGGGTTCACCATGATCAGAAGTAAGACCTCTCCAGATGCGAATGCCCACATTGTAGAACAAACCACCAAGTAGCTTGGGGCAGTTAAAACAGACTGCTCTTTTAAGCCACTGTTGCCTGATAGAGCTGTTTTTAATCTGATGTTGGTTTTTACTGAGATGACCTATTTTTGTATGATTAGGTACCAGTTTCATGGATGGATGTGGTAGACATTGAAATCAATAAATGCAATCATTTCTTGGGAGTTCAGAAAGAAGCACATTAGATGCAATGTGTGGAATCATTCTCTTTTGCATTATATCATCCAATCTCAACAGCACAGGCAGGTAATGTTAGTGTCTGCAATGCACAAAGAACCCTTTTGAGGGATTACAGCACACAATGTGTTATTTCACTTACCTGAAAATGGGGGAAGTATTGGCAGTGGGTCTTTTGCTCTTTTTGTGAGCAAATCTCTAGGCAGGCATATCTACCAAGCCCCAGTGGGGTTAATATCCCCCCCCCCTGAAGGAGTGGGTCCACAGCTTGGGGCATTCTTAGACCTAGCTTTCTGTAGTATGGCCTGAGAATGCCTTGGCCACATCTTCAGGCTGTCATAGATGAAACTGATGCAGTTTAACATGGCTAAGCTGCACCCTGACCTGGATAAGAAATGCAAACATTCTTATCCATTAATTTTATTTTGTTTACTTTATTTTTACAATGTATATGCCACCCACTATCCAAAGGCACCTGGGCAGCTTACAACCAAATAATTAAAACAGTTAAAACACCAAGTATCAATAAATAATTAAAACAATACAGTAACCCCCCAGCCTATTGCGGGGGTTAGGGACCCACCCGACCCACAATGACCGAAAAGCCACGATATGCAGATGCGTGTCGGGTGGGGCCTGGGGGTGGGGGGGAGATCAGATCCTGCTGCCACCACCGGTGCACACCAGTCCGAGAAGTCTTGGGGCGGCGTGTGCCGGTGGTGCTGCGGAATCTGACCTCTCACCACCGCCCACCCAGGCTGCCCCAAGACTTCATGGTCCGGCGTGTGCCGGCGGTGGCAGAGGGATCTGACCTCCCACCGCTGCCCAACTGCACCCCGAGACTTCTCATCTGGGGCCGTCTCCATTGCTTTTTCAATGGAGAAAATTTTCCCCATTGGAATACATTGGCTCAATGCATTCCAATGGGGGAAAATTTCTACCCATTGAAATGCATTGAGCCAATGCATTTCAATGGAGATTGCGGGCCAGCGTGATCACCCATGCCGCCCGCCCGGGCAGCCCGAGGCTTCTCGGAGGAGTGCAGGGTGGCGGAGTGGGGCGATGCGAGTACCCCCTGCTGCCCGCCCATGCGGCCTGAGGCTTCTTGGAGGAGTGCAGGGCAGTGGTGTGGTGTGATGCGATCACCACCCACCGCCTGCCCACACGGTCCCGAGGCTTCTCAGAGGAGTGCAGGGGTGGTGGCGTGGGGCAATGCAACTGCCCCGCCGCCCTCTGCGCAGGCCAGCAGCAATGGGGGATCGGATCTGGGGCTTGGAGAAGGGGGGGAGGTTTTAAAAGCCTGGGCTTTTAAACCTCCCCCCTTCCCCACACCCTGGGCTCCAGCTCATTGGAACCCCACCCCACCCCACCCCACCCCAGCGCTAATCAGCTGGAGCCAGGGCAGGTACTGCAATTCCGCAATATAGTGGGACTGCAGTACCTGAACTGCGAAATGGCGGGGGTGACTGTAATAAAAACCTTACACTAAAATCATTACACTAAAATTGCCATAAGAGAATCTACAGTCTATATTGTACTAATTAAAAAAAATACACTTTACTGGCTCACCGCTAGCTTTGGTGTCTGTAGCAAAATATGGGTTCATGCTGCTATTTTGTTTAACCAGTAGGATGGTTTGTGGGCAGAGCTAGTGTATGTACACAGACACAGACACAGACACAGACACAGACACACACACACACACACACACACACACACACACACACACACACACCGGTTCTGCTCACAAACTAAATGCAAAGTAATTTTACATTTAGTCAACTAAATGCAAAGTAATTGTTAAATGTATTTTAATTTGTTGTTACGATAAACTTTTATGTATTTCAAATATAAACCAATGCTTTAGTAACAGAAATAACTTTAAAAAGGTGGCAGCATAAGTACCCAAGATTGTGACAGTGTCCAATTCAAGATGTTCACATAAAAGCAGATTTTATCATTTCAGCCAGTGACCAGATTTTTACTTTACAGTATATTGTGGTTTATGTTGCATGATTTGTAATTTATGTCTCAATGTGCTGTGAAATACCCAGATAGCGTCCACACTAATTGGGCACTATAGATGTTGAAATAACAACAACTACTACAACAGTTTTATATGTGAAAGAAAATATTCATTTTTTAAAATCATACCCCTGCCTCCCAAACCCTTGTGGTGCCAGCACCATAAAATAAACTTTACAATAAAACTGGATGTATATATCTACATTATTAACAAAAATAAACATGGGAATGCAAACATCTTATACCATAAAACTGCAGATTGCAGGCTTTCCCTGCTTATCCAGTTGGGCTCTGAGTGAACAGATGTCAGACTAGACAGGACGTGGACCTGATCTTGGTCAGACTTCAGTTGAAATACTGTGTCCTGTTTTTGTGCACTATAGCTTCAGGAGATCAAGAAATTGGAATATGCCTTGAGGAGGACAACAAGGATGGTAAAGGGGTTGGAAATAGAGGTGGGCACAAAACAGAAAACTAATGGTTTGGTTGGTTCTGTTTCGGGCCCACCCTTGGTTTGGTTTGGTTCGGTTCGGGTTCATACAAATTTAATTGTACAAACCCAAACTGAACTGAACCGGTTTGTCTTACCAAGACAAACCGGTTCAGTTCAGTTTGTCAGTTCAGTTTAGTTTGTCTTACCTCTCTTCAATATGACACCATTTCAAATATTTAAGCATAGCTATCATATCCCCCCTCAGCCTTCTTTTTGAAAGGCTAAACATTCCCAGGTCCTTAAGCCGCTCCTCGTAAGACATTTCTTCCAGACCCTCAATCATCTTGGTCGCCCTGCTCTGGACCCATTCAAGGTTTTCAACATCCTTTTAAAATCGAGGTGTACAGAACTGAACACAGTACTCCAGGTGGGGTCTGACCAGAGCAGAATAGAGTGGTAGTATCACTTCCCTTGATCTAGTCACGTCCCTTGATCTAGTCACTGTGCTTCTGTTGATGCAACCAAGAACTGCATTGGCTTTCCTGGCCGCCGCATCACACTGCTGAGTCTGACTCATGTTTAATATGCAGTCCACCCAGGCTCTGAGATCCCTTTCACAGGTACTATTCTCCAGCCAGGTGTGACTCCCATCCTATATCTGTGCAAGCTGGGAGTCATGAAATTGATACAGGACAAATGTCACACAAATATGTTGGCAAGTATTTGGGTCCAAGTCCAAGTCCAAGTCCAAGTCATTGGTACCAACAAGTTCCAAGTCCCTATTAAAATCAAGCCTTTTCCTTGATAAAGAAGGGAGGGGGTTCTGAGCCACGAATCAAGTTCAAGTTATAAAAAAACAAAGTGAGTCTGAGTCGTGTCACTGGTGGGACTTAAGTCTGACTTGAAAATAAGTCCCATGAGTTGAGTTCCCGTCACTGATTTTTATACCGTCTGTAAAGAGCATTCCTGTCAAAAATTACATTACGGTAACATCAAAGAGAGGACACATTTTTTTTTTTGCTAAGGACATTACAAGGATATCGACTGTAATCCTTTTCCGTTCTTGTCATATAGGCTGTAGACTTGTGGGGGAGGGGGAGAGAGCCAGATGATTAAAATTAATAAAAAGGGTAAGACTCCCTCCCACTTATTGAGTTTCACTCTGTGGGACTGATGTCTGGGTAAGAAATCTCCCACCCACCAAAAAAGTTAGAAAGAAGGAAAAAGAAAAAAAATCTCAAAGGCAGCAGAGAAGCTGCTGATTTCTTTCTTCAGATATCAAGTATGTACTTGGATCCTTCAGACCGTCCCAGACGACTCAGGGAAGAACCATGCCAAGACTCAAGGTTTGTGATTCTTCATTTGCATTTGTTCCTGGTTTGCATTTCTTTTGAAATATCCTTTGTAATGAGGTCTCCCAATATATGTTTTGCAGTCTCGAGCTGAGCTTCTGCTCCACTAGTGGAAGCCAGGCATGAGTCTTATACTGACCCAGCTCACGTACTAGTACAGGGAGCATGTTGTAAAGTTATAAACATTTTTTTTGGCTCCCAAATAAGCCTCCCTCCTAGTCAACTTGACAGGGCTGTTGTACAGGCTGAGGTAAAATGTTTGGAGCTTTTGGGGGAGACAATAAGATGCAAAGGGTGGTCGTCTTATTCTTACCTGCTCATACAGTTAATTTTATTCATCAGTTTTGACTAGCAGCAAATGCAAATGTTCTCCGGTCCCAAACACATGTAAATTGTTTTAAACAAAAATAACTTGCTAGTAACCATGAAGGTTAGTTAACTTCTGGAGGTCAGACGGTAGAGATGGGCACGACTCAGAAAAATTGTTCGTTTTCGTTTTCGTTTTCGGCTAGGGGTCCGTTTCGGCTCGTTTCCGTTTTCGTGAGCTAATTTCAAAATTTTTCGTTTTTGTTTCGTTACGTAACGAAAACGAAAAAATGAAAATGAAAACGAATTTTTTTCGTTTCTTCCCATTTAGATCCATTATGTGTTTTTCCAGTAACGAAAAACGAAAATTGGCTCGAAATTAGTCGTTTCGTTTCCGTTTTCGTTCCAGTTCTGAGCCGTTTTTCATTTTTCGTTTCGTTACGTAACGGAAACGAAAAACAAAAACGAAAACAAAAATACCGCTAAGTCGTGCCCATCTCTATCAGACGGTTGAGCGCACTTCTGTTTTATGTATGGGGTGGTGGTGGCTCTTTTAAGGTGGGGGTCCTGAATGGAACAATATGGTAGACGAAGAGGGATGTAACTCTTTGTCTTTCTTGTGCTTTTAATCTGCTGTGGTTATATCAGCGCCTAATATTTGCCTAGGGAAGAAAATTGCTCTTGGTGTCAACGTGAAGCCTAGATTCAGCTAAGAACCATAAGGTACCTTAAAGACAAATGGGCAGAAATTTTCCTACTGTTTGCACAGGAGGCTGTGTTTATTTGGAACTTATGCAAGGGGATGTTAAGGATAGTAAGGACACACCTGGAGTATTGTATACAATTCTGGTCACCGCATCTCAAGAAAGACATAGTGGAACTGGAAAAAGTAAAGAAGAGAGCAACTAAAATGATTACTGGGCTGGGGGACTTCCCTTATGAGGAAAGGCTAAAACATTTGGGGCTCTTTAGTCTGGAAAAAAGGCGCCTGAGGGGGGATATGATTGAGACATAGAAAATAATGCAAGGCATGAGTAAAGTGGATAGAGGGATGCTCTTCTCCCTCTCACAGAATACCAGAACTAGGGGACATCCACTCAAACTGAGGGTTGGGAGAGTGAGAACAGACAAAAGATTTTTTTTTTCACCCAGCGCGTTGTTAGTCTGTGGAACTCCCTGCCACAGGATGTGGTGATGGCTTCTGGCTTGGATGCCTTCAAAAGGGGATTGGACAGATTCTTGGAGGAGAAGTCCATCACAGGTTACAAATCATGGTGGAGATGAGTAATCTCCAAGCTTTAAGCCAGGGTACTTCAAGGACCAGATGCAGGGGAGTGGTATCAGGAGACAGATATCTAGCCTCATGTGCTGTCAGATGCTTTTGGTGGGGCCACTGTGAGATACAGGAAGCTGGACTAGATGGGCCTTTGGTCTTATCCAGCATGGCTCTTCTTATGTTCTTATGTTAAGAAATTACTATAGATCTGGTTATTTAGGGCCGCCTTTGGCAATCACTGAGGTTGCTTTGTTTATTAGTCTATTTGTTGCCTTTTTGTGGTTTGCTGCCATTGTGCACTTTTTGCATCTTTGCCTAGTTTTGACCTGGTTTATTTGCATATGCATATTTTAATATGTCTCTTTTCATATGCTGTTTACCATGTTGATCACCACCCACAGTTCCCTTGGGAAAGTTGGGTGGTCTATAAATATGAATAATAAACAATAAATAACAAATAATTTGGGTACAGTGGACAGAATAAAAACCTTCCCCCTGTTCTCTAAAACTTTTAACCAGTGGGCCATCCAAATGGAACTTGGTAGCAACACTTGAAAAAAACGGAGCATGTCTTACCTTGGGATAGAGTGAACCTGTGGAATTCACTGCCACAAGATGTCATGATGGCAACCAGCTTGGGCAAGTCGGAAAAGGGACTGAGCACATTTTTGGAGATTAAGGCCATTCTTGACCATCCATTGGGTTGACAATGCATCGTCTCATGCGTCGGCATGTCAGTCAGAGGCCAGGGAAGTCAAGGTGGCAGGCTCCCCAAAAAGACTTGGTTAGTCACTGTGGGAGTCGTGTGCCATGGCCCTTCAGTTTGGTCTTTGCCCAAATTGGGGCACACAGATAGGCCCCCACCCTGCCATGGGTCCCTTATGTTATGCTCTACTTTCATCCTTGCCTGGATCCATGGAAGTACAGTGGACCCTTGTATAACAAACAGCTTGTATAACATAAAATTTGTACAACATAAAAAATTCCGGAGATAGGGGAAATTTGCTTAACATAATTGCCTATGGGGAAAATCTGTACAACATAAAAATGGGATCACTCCGTTTTCAAGGCATTCCTATGGGAAATTTGTATAAAGGAAAAATTGTTTAACATAATTTCATTTGGAACAAATTAATTCCTTTATACAAGGTACCACTGTAATTGCACATTTCTGGGCCCCTTTGAAGCTTCTGGTGTCTGTGTATGGGGGGGATGCAAACAGAGGACTGGGGTGTGGTGTGGGGAGGGCAAGGCGGCGGGGCACCCCAGGTGCAGCAATTAGGGGGTGCTAAATCACCTACTGCCCCCCTGCTGCCACCGCCGCCATCTCCAATTAGTCCCAACTAAAGGCGCAGACGCCCCTGGTGTGCCTGGGCTGCCCTTCGCCACCGCCGCCGCACTTGGCCTCACCTCCCTGGCTTGGCGCCCCAATCTTCTGGTGGCATGTGAATGACCCTGAGGGCGCTGGGGGCACTGCTGTTGTTGTGCCAGGCCATAGAGGGGGAGCAGGGGACACGCTGGCCGGGGTTGCCTCTGCTCTGTCTGGAGGCAGAGTGAGCTGCCTAGCCTTGGAGCTGCCCGGAGGGGGGGCGGGCTTGGCAGGACAGTCTCACTCAGCCCGCTTGCCGTTGGGGGGCACCGCCGCCGTGTCCTGCTCCGTCTGAGGTGGTGGTGGGGTGGGCTGGCACTGCAGCAGGAGGGGATGCCCTCCGGGTGGCTTGGGCAGGCAAGGGGGAGTGGCGGTGGGGTGGGAGCTTGCTCTCCTGTGTGTTGACTGGGGGGGGGAGGCCGCAAAAACTGACTTTTGCCCCGGGGTCTGGAAGCCCTAGCTATGCCTGTGCCAGAGGAGGCATGATGGAGAGAATTGGAGCTCCAGTAATTTCAATGATGTGGCAGAGAGCAGGATTTCACCTCTTCACACAGCCACTGCCCTAACAGTGGTGGAAAGGCCACCTGGCAGTAGAGAATGCACTCTCAAAAAGAAAAAATGCATGACTAGTGAATCATACCCCATACACTGAGTCCTAATTGTGAGCTCTCCCATAAACCTGTTTAGTTACAAGTGTGTGACTGCACAGCAAGAGAAACACAAATTCATCCATGGTGAAGTTGCACATGGCAGATTTAGGTTCCCAGAGGCCTGCTTTAATTAACTGACCACAAAGGCAAAGGAGGAAATTGGCCATACAGCCTTGTTTGCAGCTTGTTAACATATCTCTTCTGCAATAGGGACAGTTACAGAACTGCTTTGATAAGCTTTAAACAAGGCCAGTGGCAATTTCCCCCTTTCTTTCTTTCTTTCTTTCTTTCTTTCTTTCTTTCTTTCTTTCTTTCTTTCTTTCTTTCTTTCTTTCTTTCTTTCTTTCTTTCTTTCTTTCTTTCTTTCTTTCCTGTGTGCCATTGCAGCAGTGCAGGTACTAAGCTGTTTATAAAGAAAGAAAGAAATTGCATTATTTGCACAGATCCAGCTCTCCTGAACTGGATCTTGACACACACACACACACACACACACACACACACACACACACACACACAAACCATGCCAACTGAAGCACACACTTTTCTGCTTCAGTTCAAGCTATCACAGCATCTGCACTGATGCAAATGGACCTACTGTGGAATAAAGTAGAAGCACCATGCTTTTCACTGCCTGGTGATAATAAAAACTAACCTGCTTGCAAGCTTATAAGTAGGATGGGTGCAAACAGCAGGCCTGACAGTTCACACTGGTTTGTTCATCAAATGAACAGGTGTTTGGCCCTTCCCAGCCTTGACTTCTCCAGTGGGTGTCCGCCCAAGAGGCATGGTTCAAAGGAGGCAAGGCAGTGGAGGCAAGGTGCTGCCTTTAATGAGCCTTTCCTGGAGGAGGCATGACTGGGAAGGAGTGAACATCTGTACAGCTCATAAACGAACCAGCACGAATTGCTGTACCAGTGGTTCGTGCCCATCTCTACTTGTAATGATGACCCCTTTCTAGAAGTGGCCAGTGTTTCATGATGCAGCCTTCAGGGGATCATTGTCATCATCATCATCACGATCATCTTAGACCTGCACAGATGAAAGGGACCCTATGAATCACTGAGTCAAACTCTTGCCAAAGGAGCACAGTGGAGGATCATCCTCCCAACATCTGCCTTCCCAATCAGATACCAAACCATCCTTAAGTTTTCTCGAAGGCTTTCTTGGCCAGGATCTGATGGCTGTTGTGGGTTTTCCAAACTGTTTTGACAAGTTCCAGAACTTCCTAACAGCCCCCAAACCCCACAACAGCCATCAACCTTAAGTTATTGAAGGATCAACATCTAGCACCAAGGTCAACATGCTGGCAATCCAAGTTTGGTTTGTTGGTTTTTGTTGGATTGGTTTTTGTGGTTTAGTGGTTAAATTGCTGTACTGCAGCTAGAACTATGCTCACAACCTGGGGTTCAGTCCCAGGTAGCTGGCTCAAGGTTGGCTCGGCCTTCCATCCTTCTGAGGTTAGTAAAATGAGCATCCAGCTTGCGGGGGTGGGGGGGGGGAACAATGTATAAGTGAATAATTGACTTATAAACTGCCCAGCAAGTGATTTATGTGCTATGGTGCAGTGTATAAGCAGCAAGCTTTTAAAAAACGACTCACGCTGGAAATTTTAAACTGTGGTTGAGGGCATTTGCTCTGACAACTGTATTTCATTATTTTGTTCTTTGTATGTACACAGGTCCTCCTTCTGGCACATGGTTGTGTCTGGATTTCCTGCATAATGCTTGCAACGCACATCATGTTACAGGTGTGTGGTCAAGGTAAGATAAAAACCCAGCCTCTCCGGCATCATGTGTAACATGTTATGTTCTGGATGGTCCCTGTTATACTAGTTATGTCAATGTGTCCGCCGAGAAGTCAATAAGGACTCTTTTGTGTTTTTGTCATTTATATTACTCATTTGTTTTGAAGCACAAGGAAGAAACACTTGGTCTGTTGTTGTTGTTGTTGTTGTTGTTGTTGTCGTCGTCGTCGTCGTCGTTGTCGTTGTCATGGTCACATGCTGTCAAGTTACCTCTGATTCATGGAGACCACATGAACAAATGCTCTTCCAAATGTCTAGTCCTCATCCACCCTCCTTAGGTCTTGTAGACTCATGCCTGTGGCTTCCTGTAGGGCAGTGGTGGCCAAACCTTGGCCCTCCAGATGTTTTGGACCACAACTCCCAGTATTCCAAGCCTGTGTTGTCAATGACAAGGATTGTGGGAGTTGTGGTCCAAAACATCTGGAGGGCCGAAGTTTGGTCACCACTGCTTTAGGGAGTCAGTTCATCTTGTCTTTGGCCTTCCTCTTTCCCTCCTGCCTTCCACCTTTCTCAGCATTATTGTCTCCTCCACGGAATCCAGTCTTCTCACAATGTGCCCAAAATTAGGACACCCTACTGTTTTTCTTTCTGACAATCTTGGATAATCACAAAGCTCTATTCCAGCACCACATTCTAGGCAAATTGTTATTATTTTTAACTCTCCACTTTCTTAACTCTTCAGCTTTCACACCCATACATGTTGATTGGAAACATGAGTGTGGATGATCTTGGACTTGGCCTCCTCCAATAACACGTCTTTACTCTTGATTATATTTTCTCGTTCCTTCATTGCTCCCTTCCTAGTTTCTTTGGACTACCACTGCAAATATTCTGGTCTATTTATTTATTTATTTATTTATTTATTTATTTATTTATTTATTTATTTATTTATTGCATTTTTAGACTGCCTGATTTCCCAAACAGGGACTCTTGGTGGTTAATAGGGACTCTGGACAGTAGTCGGAGAGAGACTGCCACTCTCATAACCCTTTACCACTGGTCGTGCTTGTTGGGTAAAATAATGTCTAAAACGTTAGGAGGATGAAAAGTCCCCTAGTCAGGTACAAGGTGGTTCAAGAAGCTCCCAGTTGTGTCACTTAGGGCACCGGCTGTTCCATTTAGGAGTTTTGAAATGCTTGGATTTGAGCGAAAAGGCCTTTTGACTGCTTTCTGTTGCAACAGAAGGAAGCACGAGGGCAGAAAGACACCAACAGCTAAAGCCCCAGTGAAGGCCCAAACCTTTTCTTGAAAGTCCAGACAACGACCCTTAGGAATGTTGAGATTGACCCAAGTGGATTCTTTTTGTTCTCCAGCTGCCTGTTTTGCATTTGGACATGGCAAAGAGAGGGTGCTGAATCTTCTTCTTCCTCTGTCTTCCCCTTCCTCCTGTGTATGTGTGTCCATGCGCACAGACTAGGGATGGGCAGGAAACGAAAAAACGAAATCTAATGAAACGAAACGAAACGCAACGAAATGAGGAAGCAGCGTTTTGTTCTAGACGAAACAAAACAGTTGTTAATCCATTGCAGGGAACTGTTTCATTCCATCATTTTCTGAGGGCTCCTGCCGAGCTGTCAATGGCTGGACC
>JAHTLZ010000017.1:566803-577245 GCA_023846285.1 Phrynocephalus versicolor
TCTCTCTCTCTCTCTCTCTCTCTCTCTCTCTCTCTCTCTCTCTCTCCCTTTCTCCCTCTCTCTCTGCTCTGCATCCATTTAGTAGCCGGCCTAGTTGCCTACTATTCTTTGTGAGTGTTAGGTTGTCACAAGCTATTGTTTACACTTCCTTTGGTTTTTGCACTCCTTGGGGAACAGGTGGTCTGCAGCTTGCAGCTGCAGTTCCCTGCCCAACAGAAGCCAGGGGAACCTCTGGAGCGGCCATTATCTCTCTGAAACATGTAATGATGTTGGAATTCTTGGCGTGACACTGATTCTGTCTTGCAGGCATCTGATGCCTCCCACCTGGTTATTTGCCAAACCTGCTTCTGGGCTTATCAGAATACAGGTGCGGGTCTCCTGGGAAGATCTGGGGGGGAAAAAAATCTACGCTCGCCTTTGTACAGTCCCTGCCCACCTTTATCTTAAGACCCTGCCTTTCAGAGATGTATTTGGTGACCATTAGGGATTGATTTGTTTTGTTTTGCTCTGTTCTACCATCTTGCTGAGCATATTTTATTAAATGGTTGCAGTGTTCGGGTTTTTAAAATTGTTTTATGTGATTTTTGTACACCGCCTGGAGTTCCCTTGGGAAGACGGGTGGTATAAAAATATATAATTATAAATAAATATAAAAAATAAAAAGGCAGAAAAGTTACTTTGTTGAAGTCCCCCCCCCCAAACCTCAATGGTCCTAGTGGCCATGCTAGTTTGGGGATTCTGGGAATTGTTGTCCATGAATGAATGGTTCCAAACTCAGATAAAAAGCTGGCTGAGCAGCATCCATTATTATACCGAACATAGGTCAAGGGTATCTATATTCATTGGTTGTGTGAAGTTGAGCTTGTCTTTCTTTCAGAATAGCCATATATTCTTCTGTAATTGAAGAAGACATCTGAGGGAACTCAACGATTCCAAACTGTTGAGAAATTTTGATGTTATGTGACTTTGCTTCTGCTCACATATTGGGCAGACTACTGTGCAATATGTGAGCATTTAAGCTCTGAGCTACTTCTGTTAAGACAGGGGTGCCCAAACTTTTTGTAAGGAGGGCCAGATTTGGTGGCTGAGAATGTGTCAGGGGCTGGTTCCTCCCTGACCCTGACACCCCACTGCAAGCCCCACTCACTGACCCATAAGCCCCACCCACTGACTCCTTGCAACCCCATTCGCAGGAAGGAAGATGGGGACCAAGGGAGGGAAGGAGGAAGGTGGAAACCAAGAGATGAAGGAAGGAAGGTGGGGAACAAGGAAGGTAGGTAGGTAGGTAGGTAGGTGGGGACCAAGGGAGGGAGGGAGGAAAGAAGGAAGGAAGGTGGGGACCAAAGGAAGCACAGGGAGCCGTGGCCACAGGTCACCCCTTGGAAGCGGTGACCTGTGTGACCTTGCATGCCCCCAAGCTCCCCAGCAGTGGTGACAGCTTGCCCACCAGCCCACCCCAAAGCTCCTTGGTGGTGTCAGAGGCCCGCTGGCCTGCCCACCCCCACACATTCCCCTGCGGTGCCGGTGGCAGCAGACTGCCCGTCCGCCCGTCCGCTCAAGCTTTCCAGCTGTGCTGGTGTTCCTGAGCTTCACAAGGTTCCCGGTGTTGCCGGTGGAGGTGGCCCGCCCGCGTGCCAGCCCGCCCGCGTTCCCAGCCTCCCATGGTTGCCGGTGGTGTCAGTGTTGGCGGAATATTTTTTTTTTAAAAAAATGGGGTGAAGGAGGGGGAGGGAGGGGTGGGCCAGCCAGCCGCGGGCCACTCAGAATGGCCTGACGGGCTGGATTTGGCCACCGGGCCGGACTTTGGGCAGGCCTGTCTTAAGAGCTGAAGATCTCTCTTTGCTTAGCACAATGGAAAGCTCAGTCTAGTAGAAGCCCTGGATCTGGGGGGTGGGATTGGTTCTAAGTTGTCTGAAAAACACTATTTTAATCGTGATGGCTATACATAGCATTTTCCTGGGGCTCCCTACAGTTACCAGTTCTGGTATTGACATCATAGTAATATATTTCTCTAGTTAACGCTATACATAGCATAGTCTCTGGTTCCTTCTAGGGCAGTGGTGGCGAACCTTTGGCACTCCAGATGTTTTGGACCACAACTCCCAAAGTCCTTTGTCATGGGCAATCTAGGCTCAGAATCCTGGGAGTTGTGATCTAAAACATCTGAAGTGCCTAAGGTTCACCCACCACTGTTCTAGGGGCTATTCCTGGTAAATTCATCTTTAGAATTATATATTTCTAGGATTTTTCTTTTAATATTATCATACCATGGATAAGAGAATTGGCCAATACTGATCCTGCAGGAATTTTGGGAGAGGTAGGCATGATAGTCTGTGCAAGAATTCCAGGCAAAAAACAAAACAAAACAAAACAAAGTAAAAGAAAAAAACATGTGGCACCTTAAAGACTACAGTAGGACCCTGTTATCCACTGGGGATTGATTCCAGGCCTTCCCGTGGATAATGAAAACTGTGGATAAGAGAGAACACCAAAAAAACCCCAAACTTCTGTTTTGTGACAGTAGCTTGCTTTATGGCTGCTGTTTTGTGACAGTAGCTTGCTTTACAGATCCTGTTTGTGACAGTAGCTTGCTTTGCGGATGCCGTTTGTGACAGTGGCTTGCTTTGTGGATGCTGTTTTATGATAGAAGCTTGCTTTACAGATGCTGTTTGTGACAGTAGCTTGCTTTGTGGCTGCTGAATTATTTATTTAATTTCCCCCCTGCCAACCGTGGATAACGGAATCAGTGGACAATGAATCAGTGGATACGGGGGTCCTACTGTATTATATTCTAATATAAGCTTTCATGGACACGTCCACTTCTGCTTCTGCTATATGTCTGAAAAAGTGGACGTGTCCAGGAAAGCTTGCATTACAATATAATAACCTTTAATGCGCCACATGTTTTTGCCTTTTATTTTGTTTCGGTTTGATTTTTGACCTGGCATTGTTGTAATCAGAATGGGAACCAATAGTGTCATTTTGTGCTCTGCTCTCTGTACGAGCAGAGAATTAAAGATATACCTTTTGGCCCTTAATGTTAAAGGTGTATGGTGATGTTTCCCCTTTAGGGTCAAACCGATTGAAGCTGACGGTCCTGTCAGAAGACAGGTTGCAAATGAAATGGAAAGAAACGGAAGGAAACTCAAATGGGTACAAAGTGCGTGTGAAGCCCATGGCAGGTATGTGTTGAGATGGTTGGGTTGTAGTCTTTCTTGGAAGGATTCTAAACATGGATCTGCACCTGTTTGGGAATATATGATATGTCATATTTAATGGGGGCTGAGATATGTCTCTAGGATTTGTTGGAACTCAAGCAAACCACTGGCCATACACTTGGTGGTCCCTCCCTGCCACCTTGGCATACTTCAGTATGAGTGGCTGTACTTGTCCAAAGCAGAGGACATATAAGAACATAAGAACATAAGAAGAGCCATGCTGGAGCAGGCCAAAGGCCAAACCCAGGGAGGTTTTTAACCGGTGCCGAAATGACATCATCGTTGGCGCCAGGCGGGTCTCAATTAGGAGGGCGTTCCATAGCCCGGGGGCAGCTGCCGAAAAGGCCCTATATCGATAAGCCATCCCTCTCACCTTGTATAAGAACATAAAAAAAGCCATACTGGATCAGACCAAAGGCCCACCTAGTCCAGCTTCCTGTATCTCACAGTGGTCCCACCAGATGCCTCTGGGAGCGCACGAGACTAGATCTCTGTCTCCTGCAACCACTTCCCTGCATCTGGCCCTTGAAGTACCCCGGTTTTAAGACTGGAGATTACACATCTCCATCATGGTTTGTTAACCGGTGATGGACTTTTCCTCTAGGAATCTGTCCAATCCCCTTTGGAAGGCATCCAGGCCAGATGCCATCACCACATTCTATGGCAGGGAGTTCCACAGACTAACAACATGCTGGGTGAAAAAAATATGGTTGTACATCCTTGCCAGCAACACAGCATCTACTTGGGATCGGTTGAAGTCTCTATGCTATTCCTTTGAGGCATGGGGCCATGCCAATGCAATGACTATATTCACTTTGACCCGTCCCTGACACGCAATCTCAAAAGGGGGAGGGCTATCGCTGCTGCCTCCTGCCCAAAACAGGAAGATGTCACCTGTGCCCCATTAAGCAGGTGGAGTCTAATGGTAAAGCCAACCCTAGCAGTGATCCTCATCTCACAAAGCCTTGGAGACCAAACATGAGAGACCACAAGTTCTATCACCCCCAGCCACAAGGAGGGCAAGTGTAATCCAACCCATCAAGGTTGGAGGGAAAGGTTGGAGAGTATATTCTGCTGCTATATGTCTGAAGAATTGGATGTGTCCACCAAACATTACATGGTTAGTCTTTAAGGTGCCACATGTTTTTTGCCTTTTCTTTTCTTTTGTTTTTCTTCCATTTTTGCTTGGAATTGTTATCCCCACCAGAGATGGGCACGAAACGAACAATTTTTCGTTTCCGTTTTTGTCTTTTTGTTACGTAACGAAATGACAAACGGATTTTTGTCTCTAAAATGAAACGAAACGAACAGAAACACCGGAAAATTTGTCGTGCGTTTCGTTTCCGTTACTGCAATATGAGTGAATTGCTTAAAATCCTAAAAAAATCACAAAAAATGAAATAAATGGTAACAAAATGGTAACGAAACGAATGAAAACAAAAACATTTTTTTTGCAAAAATTCACGAAAAACGGAAACGAACCGAAACAGACCCTCCAAGCAACAAACGACAAATGAAATGCCATTTTTTATTCGTGCCCATCTCTAATCCCCACTAGTAGAACAGCTCTAAATTTTTGCTCCCGTGTTGGCACAAACAGTGATCCTTCCTTTCCGCTTCATGCCGACAAGGTGGGGTGGAGGTAGGCGTGCTTGTCATTCCAGCATTTTAAGCTGACAAAAGGTTTTAAAAAATAAATCAGACATGAACCTATCCTGGAAGTGTTCCAAAGTTTTGGCAGACACCATAACATTCCTGATGGATGAAGCAGACACCTTGTGATGTAATTAAATGAACTATTTAATTATGCCTGGCTTTAAAAAAGGGGAAACACAAATAGATATTCAGAAAGTGGTGAAAGGAGTTAATGCTTTCTGTCCATCACTTTGGCCATGAAAGGAGAAAGCTGAGGGGCATAAATATACTAAGAAAGACTTTGCCGGATTAGAACAATGGTCCATATAATTTAGTTCTAAATCCATAGTCTTCTGGGTCTTATTTTCGCCTCTAATGCAGAGCGGGAATTCACACCTGAAAAGCTTTATAATCCTTCTATTTTCATGACAGCATGTAATTGCTCACATACACTTCTTTCCCCTCTGGTGCTTCTTCAGCTGGGAGTTTCTTTTCTCATTTAATTTTAATAAGCATAACCCCCACCCCACCCCCAAAAAATCCCCACCCTACTAATTGGCAGGCCTGTGCTATAAAGAATGGCATTAGAGCTTTGTAGGACCAGTCAGACATAGCAATGTGTTGACATCACAAAGGGTGCATGAGGAAAAATAAATGCTCCTTTCACTAGTTTGCAGACGGGACACTTCTGGACATCTCCAGAGGACTGCAGAGCCCACATCTGCTATCTCTCTCTCTCTCTCTCTCTCTCTCTCTCACACACACACACACACACACACACACCCACACACACACACCCACACACACACACCAGTTAATGGACCATGTTTTTCTAATTGCTGGTGTTGGATGCATTTCCTCAGAGGAATCCGGTAAGGGGTCAAAAACTAGACTCCAGGGCTTGCTGGAATTACCCACTCTTGCCATAGATCTGTGGTTCCCAACCTTGGATCTCCAGATGCTCTTGGACTGCAACTCCCAGAACCCCTTGCCAACATAGCTAGTGCAATGGAATTAGGATGATGGGACATAGTGTGATTTATAAGGCTCAATATTAACTGCACATTTTCAGCTTTTCGCCAAGCGCTCATCTAAGGAAAGCAACAGCCTAGCCGTAATAAGCCACGGTAGAGAAAATTGGACAGCTACCATTGGACCATTGTTTCACGTGACACCTCGAAGATTCTCAGAGCTGGGAAAAAGAAAAGTTTATACTTAAGCCTATGGGAGAGTGATTTTTGCTAAGAATCCGGCTTCAAGATGTAGTAAGCTAGCTTTTAGACCTAGTCAGCCTAGGCAATGTAATTTTCGTAGTATTAAGATAGTGAGAATACAATACACTTTATTATTTTCAGGCAATATTATATGATTGTATCTGATAGGCATTTTTATATTTTCCATTGATTTCCATTGTATTTTATGAAGATTCTTTTTCATTTTTGTAACTTAGAATAGTGAATAAAGGGATTTCATTAAATTGACGCTCTCAGGCCGTTTTGTTTTCTTTAAAAGAACCCACAGGAACTCAGGTGATTCTCGGCCAGAGACGCTCCTACCCCTGAGTTTCGTGACAGCTAGTATTGAGGATTTATGGGAGTTGACGCCCCCAGCCTGACTGAAATGGCGGGGCTTTAATGCCTCTGTAAATTCCAGTACCTCAATGGCTTTACCAATGGGTTTTTTTGTGGATTTCAAATGGAACATAATAGTTAGGGCACTAAGACCAAGTGAAATGGGAGCAACAGTGTGACTGTTATACATTGGTACCTCACTTTATGAAATTAATCTGTTCTCTGGGATGTTTTGTACTATGAAGTATCTGTAAACCAAAGCACAGTTTCCCATAGGAATGCACTGAAAACCAATTAATCTGTTCCCCAAGTCAGAAACAGTATGTTCAAAACTCTTTAGAAAGTGTACTTTTAAAGGCGTAGATAGTGTACAGGGACAAGTGCCATGACGCCACTGTCACTAACTGAGCAGAAAATTTAAAAAATGCTTTATACCCACACCCAAAGCAAAGCAAAGCAAAGTGTTCTGCTTATATACCGCCCCATACCACTACAAGTAGTCTCTGGGCGGTTTACAATTTTTTAATTACAGTGTGCAAGCTACACATTGCCCCCCCCCAGCAAGCTGGGTACTCATTTTACTGACCTCGGAAGGATGGAAGGCCGAGTGAACCTTGAGCTTGCTACCTGGGATTGAACCCAGGTCGTGAGCACAGTTTTACCTGCAGGACAGGCATCTAACCACTGCACCACGAGGCTCTCAATGCTCCAGTCCAAGAGCCCCAAATCTATCCACCGAAGCTAATGAACCCCCCTCCCCCGCCGCCGCAATTTGTCCATATGAGCTGGCATGGAACCCCTCCCCCCACAATTCAGAACACCCAGTGAGAGTCATGCACAGCATAACCCCCCCCCCACACACACACACAATGCATAACACACAGTGAAAGGCATGCAAAGGACAAAGCTCAAGCCCTTACCTTTCCACTGCTTGAGGAATGCACCCAAAAAGTTCAAAAAAAAAGTCCAAAAACCACTGCAAAAAAATCTAGAATGGCTCCAAAACTCAATGCAAAAACTGCTCCACACCTCACACACCACCATGCTTGATGCCACGTGCTACCTACAAACTATGGGGGTGGTATGTATCCTGGGTACATTTTTTCATAATGCCTTACCAAAAACAAACAAACAAACAAACAAGGGCTTCCAATACAAATTTTCATAAACCAAAAATTTTGTAAACCGAGACGTATGTAAACCGTGGTATCACTATATTGATCACGGGTAAATGACAACGGCATTTTAAAGGTTACAATTGTTCTATTGTAGTGCCGACACCGCTTCAGATTTCATGTTAACAAGATAACCTTTTTAAAATGTTGGACAATGATAAAAAATATGAATAGATATACCGTCCCTATAGCTAACATTAGGGATGGGAGTGGTGTAGAAATTTTTGTTCTACTAGCTTTCTACCGTTGTGGCAGATTTTGTATGTGATATGCTCTGCATGGGGAAAAAAAATCTCATCAGGAGATTCAGGAGAATCAGGAAGGCTCCTTTCTCCCTAGGTAGACAGCTAAGGTGTCCTACAATGTCACAAATCTCCCTGCCAAGATTATAGTTTTGTAATCCAGTAGATTCTTACTCTGCTCTCTAAAATTGTTCATTCCCTCAATTAAAGGTGACTCTGAACAGGAAGTCATGCTGAAAACGAAGACAGCCAAAGTGACAGTCGGGGGACTGAGTCCTACCAAAGAGTACACCTTGCAGATCTACATCCTCAATGGATCTCAGGAGACCCTTTTTGTCAAGAGGAAATTTGTGAGTAAGTGTGCCCTTTCTAGTTGTTGCAGGGGTGTGGTGCTGCTGAGCCTGGCTTCAGGTCTTTGCTAGCTCATCAAGAACTAGATCAAGACTGATGTTTGCCATACAATTAAAGAAGGCCAAACAATCAGGGTTCTACAAAGCTGACCAAGAAGGAGAAATCACTGATAGATAGCTACAAAATTCCAGCAAGCTAGAATGTGAGCCTACTAGTCCTGTTTCCTTAGCAACTGTCTCTGTGACTGGAAGTAATCCACCATGCCATTTTGGTTGTCAGTGATACTCTTATCCTCCAAGTGACCTAACAGACCCACTTGTATCAGGAATAGAGGACAGGGCAGCACAAGGTAGGCAGTACGTTCCCATGAAATGGAGCAGGACTAACAGGCTCACACTTAATCCGGAGAAGACCGAGGTTCTGTTCTTCGGGGCGCCTGCCTCTGGATACAATGCCCCCCTCCCCAGTCTGGGGGTTGTTACCCTCCAGCCTGTGGACAAGGCCAGGAATCTGGGTGTGGTCTTCGATCCAGCCCTTTCCCTTGAAGCTCGGGTGATAGCTGTTTCCAAGACCGCTTTTTTCCATCTCCGCAGGATTGCCCAGATCTGTCCTCCCTGAGAACAGTTGTGCAGGCCCTTGTGATCTCGAGGATTGATTACTGCAATGCCCTCGACGTGGGGCTGCCCTTGACCCTTGTCTGGAGATTCCAACGGGTGCAGAATGCAGCAGCCAGACTGGTGGTGGGTGCGCGTAGATCACCTGCATGGATTGCCCGTGGCCCTCCGGATAAGGTTCAAGGTCCTGGTTTTGATTTACAAAACCCTTCACGGCTTGGGTCCTGAATACCTGTCGGAGTGTATCTCCCAAAGGTCAACTGAGGCCCAACCCACTAGAATGGTGCTCTCACTCCGAGTGGCCATGCCCAGGGAGGTGCGGAAGTCGCTTACACGCAACCGCGCCTTCTCTGTGGTTGGTCCCTCGCTTTGGAACCATCTTCTGAGTGAGCTGCACCTCGCACAGTCCCTGACCACCTTCAAAAAAGCACTTAAAGCCATGCTTTATAGGGAGGCACTTGGCGACCTTTAATTTACCGTTCCCCCCTCCCTTGACGCCTCTTGCCAATGGTTCTCTCTCATTATTGTATTGCCTTTATTTTGACTTTATTTAGTGTTGTATTGTTGTTTTAATCCTATTGTTAACTGCCCAGAGTTTCCCCGGAACATGGGCGGCATAAAAATAAAATAAAATAAAATAAAATAAAATAAAATAAAATAAAATATAAATAAATAAATAAATAAATAAATAAATAAATAAATAAATAAATAAATAAATAAATAAGGAATGCAAGTAATATATGAGCATCTCTAAAAAGCAGACTGCACATGCACTCTTTGAAAGCTGTTCTTGGCAGAAGAAACCAAACTGTACTGTTTGGAGTTAGTAAATTACAAATTGTTAGGATGATTTGCAATTTTTTAAAGTGGCCAGGCACAGCAATCAGATGTTGATTCTGAGATGACTGAAACTAAATAATTGTGGAGACTGGTCGTAAGGTAAAAAGAAAAACAACACTATTATTTATTACTGTAGCAAGGGCATTCACTCAAGGATAGTGAAGGAGGGGAAAGGAAACTTAAACTTGGTTACACAAGTGTTCCTGCATACAGTCTGGTAGGAACCATTATATTCCATTCTCTGCAAGCAGAAACAAAATTGACTTCAGATAATCAAGAAAGAACACCTAGGAATATTAATCTGCCTGTAGATCTAAGAAGATCTAAATACCTGAGCAATATAGTAAGAGATGATCCCCCACCCCACCCCACCCCCCACATACTGTGCTGGTCACTTACAGCATGCAGTGGTACTCTATTCAAATAGAAAACTCTTTCAAGGGTTTGATCTACCCCGAATGTGGAAGAGAACTGTGTGTTACAGGAAAATGTCTTCATTGTGAGAAATACTTTAGTGCCATAGTTAAGATGCTCAGCTCCAATTCTAGTCCCAAACAATTAGGGCTTTCAAGAAACACATGGACCCTTCAGACCTGACCCTCTTGGCTTTGAGAGGAGTTCGGAGGTGGTAACAAAAGAAATTTTGGTCTGTAGCTATTAGTCATGGGAATGAAATGGATTCTGTATTCAGTGGGATATCTTCGGCCTAGGAAAATACAGTGGCACCTCTGTTTATGAATTTAATAATTCATAATAAATAAATAAATAAATAAATAAATAAATAAATAAATAAATA
>JAHTLZ010000017.1:577255-593741 GCA_023846285.1 Phrynocephalus versicolor
GTGTGTGTGTGTGTGTGTGTGTGTGTGTGTGTGTGTGTGTGTGATATCATTCCTCCATACAACCTGACAAGGTTTCAGCAGTGGAACTGATAAATACATGGATAAAAATGTGTTAAGTGTAAGCAGTAATTTTACCTCTGGGAATAATATCTCTGCTAATCCTTGAGTTTTGTTTCTCCTCCTTGGATGACACGGTGCTTCAAATACATTGTTTCATTCAAATCAGATTTTTCAGATACTTATCCTTTTTTTCTCGGTGAAATCATATTTTCATAGCTTCCCCCATCCACTGTGATACTTCTGCCATGACTGACATCATTCTGCTCGTGGATGGTTCCTGGAGTATTGGACGCAACAATTTTGGACTTATCAGAGAATTCCTCGCATCTTTGGTTGCACCTTTCAACATTGCGCAGGACAAGATAAGAGTAGGTGAGTAGGTGAGGGTCTTTAAAAAACAACAGCCAATCTCCAAAACTAGGAAACATAGAAACATCCACATCTCTTATCTGTGGGGAATTTGGATTTATAATCTATAACTCAGTCCTAGAAATTGAAAATGACCTGTTAAATTTAATTCTCAGTCATTCAAATTATTACTTTTGAGTTAAGCAGAAGATAGTCATCACTGAAACAATAAAACACTGGTCAAAATTCTTTTAGCAATTATGCTAGTGTAAAGAAGATTGTGTAAATCATGGTGGCAAATTGCTACTCATTAAGAAGTTGCAAATTGAATTCTTGGGCACATTTAGGGACTCCACCAGCATTTTATTATTGTTGTTGTTGTTGTTGTTATTCAGTTGTTCAGTCATGTCTGACTCTTTGTGACCGCATGGACCAGAGCTTGCCAGGCCCTCCTGTCTTCCACTGCCTCCCAGAATTTGGTCAAATCCATGTTGGTTGCATCGATGACACCGTCCAACCATCTCATTTTCTGCCATCCCCTTTTCCTTTTGCCTTCAATCTTTCCCAACATCAGGTACTTTTCCAAGGACTCCTCTCTCCTCATGAGGTGGCCAAAGTACTGGAGCCTCAGCCTCCACATCTGTCCTTCCAGTGACAGTTCGTAGCTTCTCTGAGTTATTCAAGCCCCTTCACCATGGCAAGGCAATGGTCTACTTTATTAGTGATCACAAATTCACCACCACCATAGGACAATTTTTCTTCTGCAATGATGTAGCTTCAAGGGAACTCCAACTGCTATTCTTCAGATACATCAAAAAGAGCCTCGTGGTGCAGTGGTTAAATGCCTGTACTGCAGGGAAAATTGTCCTTCTATCCTTCTGAGGTCGGTAAAATGAGTACCCAGCTTGCTGGGGGGGGGGGCAATGTGTAGCCTGCATCCTGTATTTAAAATTGTAAACCGCCCAGAGACTACTTGAAGTGGTATGGGGTGGTGGTAGAGAAACAGAACACTTTGCTTTTTTTGCTTTTTGCTTTTTCTTCCCGTTAACCCAAAAAAGTAACAGTATTAACTTCAACGTGGTACTTGGTGATGAATTTGGTGCCCATCACTTCCAGGCTTATCCCAATACAGCAGTGACCCACGCACAGAATGGGATCTCAACACATACTCTACACGTTACGAAGTATTAGAGGCTCTCCGAAGCTTGAGATATAAGGGAGGCAACACATTCACAGGTAAGGTTGCCCTTTTCTACAGGTGAGCTTCTTACTTGAACTCCACTTTGCAAGCAAGTCCAGAAGGTAGCCTGGTTTGTTGTGATGTGCCATCAGGTCAGGATGACTTAAAGCCATCCTAATACGGTTTTCAAGGTATTTAAAAGTGGCTTTACCATTTCCACTCCCCAGTGAGCTTTCATGACAGAGCTTGGGAATTGAACCCTGGTGTCCGACTCCCGAGTCTTAGTCCACTATGGGCCTTTTCACACGACCCCTAAGATCCGCTGGCCGCTTAAATTCGGACCAGAGATCTTGGGGGTTCGTTGCTCTTCCTGCGTCCCCACCCCTCCGCACTTCCTTGCTCCTGTCTGCGTGAGGGGAGGGAGAAAAAAAGGGACAAAAGAATGCAGGCTCACCTCCATTTGCCGGTCCAAGCCGCCCATCATCCTGATTCCTTCTCTTAAAGGGGCGGGAGGCAAAAAACAAACAAAAAGAAGCGAGGAGAGCCCGGCACTCACCAGATTACATCCGGACCTGGGGATTTTCACCCACCAAGAGCAGGTACCTGAAAAGTGCACTGGGACGTGCTTAGGTGGGCGTGGTCGCACTTAATTTCCTGCAAACTCCAGAGCTGGTGGGGAAACAATTGTAAGCTCCAGAGCTGGCAGACATTTGCCGCAGAGTTTAGGGGTTGTGTACAAATACCCTATACCACAATGGGTATTCAAAAAGCCTGGCAGGATTCCTTAGATCACAGGGTTATCTAGTTTCTTCTTCCAATAGAATCTTCCAATAGAATCCAATAGATGAATGCCGATCTTTGTTTAGTGAATATGACTTTACGATTTTACTGTATATTTAGTCATGTGTATTTTTTTATTTGTTATGATGTTTTACATTGCATATTGTTCCATTCTGTTATGATGTATTTTGTAAACTGCCCAGAGTTGCCATGCTGCCAGATGGCACAATATAGAAATTGAATAAATAATAATAATAATTCAACCCAAGTCCCCATCCCACCTACACCTTGCAGGTGTGTTATGGTGGTGGGACACTGTCTTTTGATTCAGAAATACAGTAATACGTCTTGTGGCACCTCCATCACTGGCGTATTTTGGAATGGCTGTTTGATGATCTTCATCTTTTGTCCAGAAGGATGAACCACAGGAGTGTGGCAAAATCAAGTTTGTGGATTACAAGAGGCTCCCAAGGATTTTTCATAGTGCCTTGGGATTAATCTGCACCCTTGATGGAACAATTGGGAGCCTCATGAAAGATTCTAAATGCCATGCAATTTGTCCCACAACAAAACCAGCAAACATTCAGCCACTTCTGTTTCCATTTTTTCCTCTTCAACTTCCTAATTTTTAATTTTCTGTGGTGATATGGCCCGACAAAGTTCCAAATAGCATAGTCCTGAATCGAGCTGGAATCCCTAGCATGTACGCTTTATTGAAACAGCGACGCCTACGCTGGCTTGGACACGTTGTGAGAATGGATGACGGTTGGATCCCAAAAGATCTTCTGTACGGAGAACTAGTGCAGGGAAAGTGCCCCAGAGGGAGACCAGAGCTGCGGTATAAGGATATCTGTAAGAGGGACCTGAAGGCCTTGGGAATGGACCTCAACAGATGGGAAACCCTGACCTCCGATCACACTGTCTGGAAGCAAGAGATACAGCATGGTCTACATAAATTTGAAGTAGAGATGGGCACGACTCAAAAAAAATGGTGTTTCGTTTGTCGTTTGGTCATTTAGGGGTCCGCTTCGGTTCGTTTTCGTTTTTGTTGGGGGTTTTCTGCAAATTTTTCGTTTTCGTTTTCATACGTAATGAAGCGAAAAATGAAAACGAAAATGAAAAATTGCTGTTTCGTTAGCATTCTTTTCAGTTCAATGTATTTGCTGCAATGAAAATGAAAAACACGGGCAAAATTTTTCGTTTCCATTTCCATTTCCATTTTGATTTGAAAATTTTTCTTTTTCGTTTTCATTGCGTAACGAAACGAAAAAACGAAAACGAAAATGAAAAATTGCTCGTTTCGTGCCCATCTCTCTTCAGCCTTCTTTTTGAAAGGCTAAACATCCCCAGTTCCCTAAGCCATTCTTCATAAGACATTTCTTCCAGACCTTCAACCATCCTGGTCACCCTCCTCTGGACCTGCTCGAGGTTGTTAATTTCCTTTTTAAATTGAGGCGCACAGAACTGGACACAGCACTCCAGGTGGGGTCTGACCAGAGCAGAATAGAGTGGTACTATCACTTCCCTTGAACTATCACTATGGTTCTGTTGATGCAACCAAGAATCACATTGGCTTTCCTGGCCACCACATCATACTGTTGACTCATGTTCAATTTGTCATCCACCAAGACTCCCAGATCCCTTTCACAGGTACTGTTTTCCAGCCAGGTACCTCCCATTGTTATAATGTTTCAAGACCCTTATAATGTTTCAAGGGTGGGTACTTGTGATGTCACAGAAGGAGGGCAGGCAGGGGTTGAAAGGAGGCCTTGTGGACAACTAGTGGCAGAAATAGATGTGGAGAGGAAATATTTCTGTAATACTTGAAGGCAAGTTGCCTGCTGTGTACCTGAGTTTCATAACAAAAGGAGAAATTGGTACTTGCTCCATTAGTGACATCTATTTGTTGTCAAGCTCCTCACTTACCTTTGATGGAACCATGTGCCTTGTGGTTTCCTTCCTTCCTTCCACCCTTCCTTCTTCTAAGGACTGGCACTGACGCATGTGCTAGAGCAGAACCTGAAAGCGGAAGCTGGTGCAAGACCAGAGGCCACCAAACTGATCATCCTTTTGACGGATGGCAAATCTCAGGATGATGCCACCCCTGCTGCGCAGACCTTGAAGAATATGGGCATAGAGATATTTGCCGTGGGTGAGTTCATACCTTCTTTGCTTCCCAACACAAATGAATATTTTGAGGGGGCAGATACACTGGGAGTACAGCACGCAAGATATTTCTCACATGCTTTGCAGTTCTACCATCAGCAGCTCCCTTGGCTGACAGCTGGTTGAGAAAAATCACCTATTGGCTGAAATTCTGTTGAGCCATTATGCAAATGGTGTGACCTCTCTATGCAATTTGCTTTAAGCTAAAAAATCTGAGTACACATTGTCTGCTGCCTACAGAGTTGCATCACTTTACTGTGCAGTAGGATTTCATGTTCAGTAAATGGGATGAGCAACAGTAATTCATCTTCCCCCCCCCCCACACACAGAGAGAGAGAGGATACAGAAAATTGTGGATATATGAATGCGATATATATATAGCATAGTCTCTGGTTCCCTCTATGGGTCAGATCTGGTAATATATTTTGGAAATGTGTACTGTATTTAGGGATGGGCACGAAATGCCATTTTGGCATTTCGTTTTGTAATTCGTTCCCCCACCCCATTTCGTGTCATTAATTACAAAACAATTTTTTAGAAAAAAATTCATTTCGTAATTCATTTTAGTTCAGGTACTTTTTCTTTTTTTTCTTTTTTTCTTTTTTGAACCCCACCGGTCGGGTTTTTAAATTTTTTTTAAAAGTTTTAATTTTTTTTTTAATCCTGCCGTCCCATGGGCTGGATCGGGTTATTTTTATTTCTTTATTTCTTTATTTTTATTTCTATATTTTTATGTTTTAATTTTTTTATTTTTTACTGCTGACCACGTGGCCTGCCTACCAGCTGTAGAGCAGGCCAGCCGGATTTGGGTTTTTTCTCTCCTGCTGGCCTGCGGGTCATTTCCGGTGTTCGTGGGCCCGTTCAGCTGCCCGCGGCCCAATCAGGTATTTTTGTTTTTGTTTTTTGTTTATTCTTTATTTTTTTCTCCTGTTGGAGACAGCTTGGGGGATGGTTGTGGCAGCCAGGAGGAACGGACCAGGACCACTCCACCCAGGTAGGAGACACTGGTGGCATGAAAAACGAACTGAAATGAAATGGAAATTTCCGTTTCGTTTCATTTTTCTTAGAGGAGGCAGTTTGTTATTCATTTCGTTACGTAATGAAATGAATAACAAATAATGAAATCAACCAAAAGTTCACTTTGTGCCCATCTCTAACAGTATTTCCAAGTATTTTATTTAATATTTCTAAGCAATGGATAAGTGAAACCACTGCCTATAGATATGGTTGGTGGCCTGACTGTATTCCTCAGTTGCAGGGAGTTGTGAAAGCCTACCTGGCTTTGTAGCTATTGTGCTGTATCTGGAACCATTTGATCTGACCTGCTTGCCTTCTTGGGCTTTGCACCTTCTATGTCTCAGCTCCTCCCATTCTTTTTTTAGGGGTGAAAAATGCTGATGAAGCGGAGTTGCGCCATGTAGCCTCAGACCCTTTGGAGATGACAGTATACAACGTACTGGATTTCCCTCTGCTCAGTTCTTTGGTTGGCCGGCTTACTCGGGTCTTATGTGCACGGATCAAGGAGAAGAACAAGGATGAAAGTACAGGTGAGGTGATTCCCAAGCCATTCATTCAAATTTATTTATTTATTTACTGAGTAATTTCAGCCTGCCTTTCTCCTTGGAAAAGGACCCAAGGCAGCTTACAGTAGTGAGGCACAATATACAGCCCAGTACATCTAAGATATATTCAAGTAGAAGTGCAGGGGATTGAAGGGGATTTCACAGCATTAAGTGTGAGTAAAAGAGAATGCGAGTAGTTAAAGAAATGAATAAAAAATGCATTGAGGTTGGAACTTGACTGATATTTCTTGCATGTCTCCCATCACTCACTTTTTAACACCCTTTCCTATCCTCTGAGCAATGAGAGCCATCATAAAAAATAAAGTCATGTGAAGACTTAACTTTTGAATTTAGACCAAGATGGGCATTTGTCCCATGGTTTAGACCAGGGGATGAGCGTTTTTGCTCCTTTTTCTTGCACTGGACATGCCGTGATGAACCAGTCCACCCTGATTAATGGCTATTTGTACCTTTTGGAGTTCCTGTTAGATTCTTCTTCTTGTTGTTGTTGTTGTTGTTGTTGTTGTTGTTCTTGTTCTTGTTCTTGTTCTTGTTCTTGTTGTTCTTGTTCTTCTTCTTCTTCTTCTTCTTCCTCCTCCTCCTCCTCCTCCTCCTCCTCTTCTTCTTCTTCTTCTTTTGCCAGTAGTCTTGTTCTGTTTTGTTTCACTTCCAGCGTTCGTGCTGCTGGAATTAAACTGGAGACTGGGTGGCTTTCCCTTTGATAGAGCTGCTTAAAGTTCTTGAAAAATGGAAAGCTTCCTTTCAGCTCGCTTTTGGACAGCAAGGGAAGGGAAGTTTTGCATTTCTGTTCCATTGCTACTCAAGTACCAGCAATGCTTTGAAAGTTTTTAAAGCCCTGATAAAGCATTGCTGATGCACAGTGTGTGTTAGCAATAATCAACAAGAAATGCAAAACTTCCTCTCCCTGGTTCTCCAAATGAGAACGAAAAGGAAATTTCCCATTTTCCAAGATCATTACGTGGCGTCACCAAAGAGACAGGTGCTTAACAGTCTTGAGAAATATAAAGCTTCCTATCCTGAACATTGGTCTTGATCATGCTAAACAGAAACACTTGCAGTCCAATACGGATCCTAAATTCCAAGTGACCCTGTCTAGCATCATCAAGACTGATTCAGGCCAGGATAATTGGGCCATGTAGCCACTCTGCTACATGCACTTGCTAGCTCCAATCAATTGCTCAATGCTCATGCAACACTGATGTAAATCCAACCAATTCAATGGGCATACTCTAGTGAGGGCTACAACAGGATCCAGACCTTAATGCATCTATTATTGGTAATAGCTTTGGAAAAGTGCAGATAAGGTTGGTGCTGTTTTACAGAGTTTCACAGCACAATTACTAGGTTGCCGGGGGGGGGGCGGGGGGAGTTCTATTTTAGAATGACAAGATTTGTGCATGCAACAAATCTCTTTCACAAAATCTAATAAGTTTAGCTAACTTTACACTTGGAAAATAAATGAACTTTAAAAAAGATTTTAAGATGGTTTTCTTTCTACTACAATGGTAAGCAAGAATGATTCATAATTATACCAGCAATCCAGATGTAGAGATACAGAACAGAGTAGGCTCACAAATCCCAGGATTCCACGTCCGGCCAAGGTGGCTTGGGAATTCTGAGCACTGCAGTTAAAAAAAAAAAAGATCTCCATCACACTGTATACACTCCTATGGTTTCCCAAGGCTCTCCAGCAATGAAGCTGGAAAAATCTGTTTAATAATAAACAAATAGTCCCCCAAGCATTGGGCCAGTGGGGTAACTTGTACCCAGATGTCCCCTACTTGAAGTCAAATTATGATCATCCACCATTGCAGGCAAGACAGTAAAAGCTGTTCCAGTGAATGCCGGCACCCGTCTGAGCCCAACCAACCTTGTTTTAAAGGAGGTGACTTCCAGAAGCCTGCGCCTCACCTGGAACCCTCCTGAGATCCCACCAAAAAAGTACAGAGTGGTTTACTACCCTTCCAGGGGTGGTATTCCTAAGGAGGTGAGTAATCCTGTGGTTGATGGCTTCAGCTTTATTGAAATTAGGCAGGGGTGCCCAAACTTTTTGTAAGGAGGGCCAGATTTGGTGGCTGAGAATGTGTCAGGGGCCGGTTGCTTCCCAAACCTGCCACCCCACTGCAAGCCCCACCCAGTTTCTTTAAAAAAAAACATGGGGTGAAGGAGGGGGAGGGAGGGGCAGGCCAGCCAGCCGCGGGCCACTCAGAATGGCCTGACGGGCCGGATTTGGCCCCCCCCCGGGCCGGACTTTGGGCAGGCCTGAGCTAGAGGAATACTAGTAGCAATGGTCAAAAGCCCAGTAAGAGAAGATGTTTTTGAGTTATGGTGACAGCCTCTGACTTGAGACACCTGTTCTAATTCTCTGAGCTTTGCAACCCTTAACAGGAAATTATAGACTTTTGCTAATGCCCTAAAACATTTGAGTCCCAGCAGCCTAAAATAATTCATCTCCCTCTTTGAGCCTGCCCAGGCATTAAGAGCATCAGGGGAGGCCTTCCTCTCCAAATGGATAGTTGTACCCTATTGTTTTGGACGTGTTTTAATTTTTATTTCTTGTTTTTACTGTAATAATTTTTAATTTTTTTAATATTCATGCACTCATTGTTTTTAGCTTGTAAGTATTGTCTTTTTGTTAAAGCAAAAAAAGCAAAGTGTGCTGCTTATATACCGCCCCTTAGCACTTAAATTAAAGCACTCTCTGGGCAGTTTACAAGTAATTATGCATTGCCTCCGCCCCCCGCCCCCCGAGCCCAGCAAGCTGGTTACTCATTTTACTGATCTCAGAAGGATGGAAGGCTGAGCGAACCTTGAGCTGGCTCCTTGGAATTCAACTCCAAGTCGTGAGCACAGTTCCAGATGCAGCACAGCACATCTGCTCAGGAGTTGTTATTATACCTGTTTCAAGAATTTTGAAGACAACTTCTGTATTGCAATCAGGAAGTTGAGTCATGGCAACTGGACTTCTTTTTCTTGAGAGCAGCGAAACGTTTCTGTCTCTCAAGAAAAAGCAGCCCAGTTGCCATGACTCAACTTCCAGATCAACTCACCTGGATGACTGAGAATCTTCACAGACATATTCTGTATTGCAGAATTTTCTGAGAGGTGCTCTTAGGCAGTAGTTTCCAATCTTGGGCAACCAAGGTGTTCTTGGACTACAATTCCCAGTAGCCTTCACCACCAGCTCTACTGGACAGAGTTTCTATGAACTGCAGACCAAGTATATCTGGGTTATCCCAGGTTGGGAACTGATGCTCTAAGTGTAGTTTCTAACAACTGGATGATCTCTCAACCTGTTGGGCTACGGATCTGATCATTTCCAGCTGGCATGACCAAAGGATATAGTGAATGAGGAGGATGGGAGTTTTACTCCAGTACCTCTGGAGTCTGTGAGGAAACCTTATATAGGGCAGCATGGTTCAAGGAATCCTTCTGAGTACAGTGCAGGAAAAATATCGATGAACATAGTAACATAAACACTGATAAAAACAAAAATGAGCAGAAAAGAACAAACAATATTCTGTGGCACTTTCCAAGACTAACACATTTATTTTATTCTGAATTCTCATGGATTGCAATCCACTTAATTTTTTTCCCTCCAGCGTGTTGTTAGTCTGTGGAACTCCCTGCCACAGGAGGTGGTGATGGCATCTGGCCTGGATGCCTTCAAAAGGGGACTGGACAGATTCCTGGAGGAAAAGTCCATCACAGGTTACAAACCATGATGGAGATGTGTCATCTCCAGGCTTAAAACCAGGGTACTTCAAGGACCAGATGCAGGGGAGTGGTATCAGGAGACAGATATCTAGTCTCATGCGCTCCTGGACGCATTTGGTGGGGCCACTGTGAGATACAGGGAGCTGGACTAGATGGGCCTTTGGCCAGATCCAGCATGGCTGTTCTTGTGTTCTTATGTTCTTATGTGCTTCTCCATACACACATATATAGTACATAAACTATATTTAGGCCACAGTTTTACACACCATGTACATAGTTCTGGGGGTAAGGGTATACTGAACTGGGATACAAAAGAGGTCAATTGCATTACAAACACTGATATTGAACTTTCAGATTTACTGATCAGCTCCTTCTTGAAAAAGCAGAAATGATGGATCCAATGCTTCAAGAAAAGAAAAAGCCAAACACTTTTGGATTAGTCTTTTTGGTGTTTGACACTGGCAAATCCCCATTGAGTTTTCAACACTTTGCAGCCGGTGCTTTGGCAGAGTACTAGTGCTAACCCATTGCCACAGCCCAGTTGCTTTTTTGGGTTATGCGATGGGAGTATGTTCTGGCCATCATGCAGCAAAATGATGTGGGCAGTCAATTTTATCCTTCAAGCAGAGGGCATCTCCACATTGAAGGCTGTCTTCTGTCCAGTAGGTGACCTGATGGGCGCCTTACTCACCCCAAGCCTCAAAAGAGTCTACTCATTACAATCTGCTTTCATGTTTTCAGGTTGTTCTAGATGGGGCGGTGTCCACAGCACAGCTTGTAAACCTGACATCTCACACTGAATACCTAGTTTCCGTGTTTCCTATTTATGAGAACGCTGTGGGAGATGGACTCAGAGGCATCACTTCAACCCGTAAGTCAGCTTCAATGTCGTCCTGTTTGAGTATGAGTATTATAACTTATTGTCAGCTGGAAGGTATTATTTGGGGGTTAGCACTTAGCATTGTTGGGCAGCCAATAGAGGGTTGGACTCCTGAAACCAGGTTCAAGTCTCCATGGAAACTTGCCAGGAGGTTGGAACTGGTATCTCCCATACCTTGAGAACCCAATTAGGATCACCCTTATTTGGATGCAACTTGAGGGTACTCAACACAACAGTTAGTAATAGAATTGCCATGAAGCTTGTGATTTGGCAAAAGGATGTGTGATCAGCTAGCATGACTGGGCGCAGTGTAAGTTCTCCAAGTTACTTGGGAGTGATGACGGGACATGTAGAACATTTGAATACTTGTGGTTATATAGCAATGTTGCCTTTAATTGCTGTAAGCTACCTTTAGTTCATCTAAGGTGAAAGGCAGGGTAAATATATTTTAAACAAATAAATTCTGCAAAAAGATGCCAAACTCTGGAAGGCAAGTAGAAAAGAAAGCAGGAAGCCCCCAACAGCTATAGAGGGAGATCTAGTCCTGTGTTGTTCTATTTGGTGCAGAGCATTGGAGAATCCAGGTTGTCTGTCTATTAAAAATTTTTCTGAACTTGCTTCATTAATTGTCTGGCATAGAGATGGGCACGAAACGAAAAAAAATTGTTTCCGTTTTCGTTTTTTCCTTTCATTAGCTAACGAAACGACAAACGAATTTTGTCTTTAAAATGAAACGAACCGAACAGAAACACCGGAAATTTTGTCGTGTGTTTCGTTTCCGTTACTGCAATATGAGTGAATTGCTTAAAATCCTTTAAAAACCACAAAAAATGAAATAAATGGTAACGAAATGGTAACGAAATGAATGAAAATGAAAACCATTTTTTTTGCAAAAATTCACAAAAAACGGAAATGAACCGAAACGGACCCTCCAAACAACAAACGACAAACAACAAACGAAATGCCATTTTTTTGATTCGTGCCCATCTCTAGTCTGGCATCATCTTCCTCAGTTCTCCATAAGAGCGCAGAATACGGAACTAATAGGTCTTCCAATGTAACTGAACTATTTAAGGAGTGATATGACCTGTTCCGCTTCCCCAGTGAGTTTCCATGTATAAGCAGAGATTCAAACCAGGCCTCCTGAAACCTAGTCTTTCTCTGTGTTCATTGCACCACACTGGGTGTATGTACTTTTTTTTTTTTGATAACCCAACCCCAAATCACTGGCTCCAAATGTTGTGAAGAATCCTGAGAGGCATTCTCTGAAAAATGCAACTTTTCCAAAGTCTGCACTAATAGGCAGACCTAGGGTACAAGAAAGGAGATTTTGATTAAACATTAGGAAGACGTTTGTGGACCTTTCCTTGAAGGGTTTTAAATAGAAATGAGATGGCCACCTACCAAGGACGCTGTAGTCATAGGCTTTGATGTACAGCGGACCTTCATATAGCACATGGTTTGTATAACATAAAATCTGTACAACATAAAAAAATTCCAGGGATAGGGGAAATTTGCTTGACATAATCGTCTATGGGGCAAATCCGTACAACATAAAAATGGAGGCGATCAGGGATTACTCTGTTTTCAATGCATTCCTATGGGAAATTTGTATAAAGGAAAATTTGCTTAACATCATTTCACTTGGAATGAATTAATTCCTTTATACAAGGTACCGCTGTATTGCATTTGATGACTCTTGGGCTGTCCCTTTCAGGTCTACAGTGTGAGGATGTTATGATGCCTTGGAAAGTTCCCTTTCTCTGCCTGTGTCCTTCAAGAGCAACAATGGAATAAATCATGACAAGGAAATCAGATGCTGATTTGATTTTAGATGTGCTTAGCTGCCTACATAATTTTCGAGATCCTGGATTTTCAGTGATTATTATTTAAAAATATCATGGTGCAAAGCCATGCAAAATCATACCTGGTTTTGCATTTTAATAAAAGTCTCTTTTAAAAACTTGAAACATTTAGGATCTGCAGTGCTTTGTGCATCAGAACACTGCCTCCCTTTGAAATGTCCTCTTTCTTGTTTTGTCGCCATAGTGCCACTTTCTGCACCTGCTTCCCTCCGCATTTCTGAGATCAGCCACAACAGCTTGAGACTGAGCTGGGAACCAGCAGATGGGGCTACTCAGTATCTCATTCTTTGTTCCTCTGCCCCCAGTGGAGCGGAGGATGACACAAAAGAGGTAAAGTGTAATGATTTAGCAACAGCTGCCCTTTTCCCTCCCGTTCTCTAACATGCTCAAAGGCAAGATGCATAAGCATATTAGAAGGGGAAAATGTTGATGAAAATATGGTTTCATAGATATGTTTCACTACACACTTTCATGATATACTGTGGAATAATGAACTGAGTGTTGAATGATGACTCAGAAGATCTGGGTTCAAATTCGTGGTCTGCCATGGAAACCCACAGGACAATCGGCATAATGAGCCCTACTTTGAAAACCCTGACAGGGTTGCCATTAATAGGAAGAGACTTGATGGCAGAAGTAAAACATCTGCATCAACATATTAGGTATCCTTATGTGGGAATATGAAGGTCCAGATTTACTGGCATGTTTTATTTTCCTAAAATAAAGGCAGAGACTTGTCCACCCAAAGGATCCGATACCAAACCATAAAAGGAGCAATATAGTATATGCAGTCCAATGCAGTGAAGAGTGTTCTGACCTCTACATCGGAGAAACTAAACAGCCATTAAACAGAAGAATGGCCCAACATAGGAGGGGTAACAGCTCAGGACCAGAATCAGCAGTACACCTCCATTTGAAGGACAAAGGCCACTCTTTCAAAGATGAGGATGTACACATATTAGACAAAGAAGAGAGGTGGTTTGAGAGAGGCGTAAGGGAAGCCATTCATGTTAGCATTGAAAATCCCTCCCTCAACAGAGGTGGTGGGCTCCGGCATAGTCTATCTGCTACTTATCAGGCTGTACTTTCCAAAGTACCCAGGCAAATCAAGGAGCCTTCACCAACAGGTCACAGCTAACAACCCATTCTTGATGGGTTTCAGCACCTTAGGCCATTGTTTACCTTAAGGCCATGGACACTAATGTCTCCCTAACGAGCCTACTCAGGCTATTGTTCATCTTATGAGCCAATCAGACCAGGGGAGAAGAGGTCAAGCTGACTATAAGAAGGTCTACTTGCACTAGCTGTATTCAGACCGATGAAGCTGTTTGGATGAACAGCGAAACGTTTCTATCTCTCAAAAAAGAAGTCCAGTAGCCATGACTCAACTCCCAGTTAAACGCACCTGGATGACTGAGAATCTTCACAGACGTGTTTTATTTTCCTGTGCATCTGTTGTCAAGGTAGACTTATTGTTTAAAATCCGGAGGGCTTCTTCACAGTTCTGTCTCAGTAAATACATTTTCCACTCTCTCTGCTATGTGCGTTTACTTTAACCTCATGATTACCCATGGCTGCTGAATAAATGACTAACGTGTTGGTTTCCAGAACAAGATCTTAGGGGATTTATGCACATAATTTGGGAAACGGAATTTGAAAACAGACTGGATCTGATGTGGAGAGACCGCCTGAATAATTTTAGCCCAAAGGGAGGCTGATGAGTTTATAATCATACCAAGCCATCACACAAGACTTGCTGTGATAAACAAGCAACACATTCCCCACCACCACCTTGAACGAAGAGCTACAACACTTTGTACATTTTTTCTCATTACATAGCCCACGTATTTGACTTTTCGGCATGTTATCTGTTCTCCCATTGCAGATGCTTGGGTAGGTCTTACTTGGAGGCAACTCTGTGATTTAAATACCAGAGGTTTAGAGTTTGATTCCCCAGGCTACTTCTTGACAGAGGCTGGGCTCAATTATCCATAAGATCCCTTCCAGCTCTGCAGTTCTAAGAATATTGTTGTTGTTCAGTCGTTCAGTCGTGTCCAACTCCTCTTGACCCTATGGACCTGAGTTTGCCAGGCCTTCCTATCTTCCACTCCCGGAGTTTAGTCAAATCCATATTGGTTGCATTGATGACACCGTCCAACCATCTCATTCTCTGTCATCCTCTTTTCCTTTTGCCTTCGATTTTTCCCAACATCAGGGACTTTTCCAAGGAGTCCTCTCTCCTCATGAGGTGGCCAAAGTACTGGAGCCTCAGCTTTAAAATCTGTCCTTCCATTGAGCATTTGGGGTTGATTTCTTTCAGGATGGATAGGTTTGATCTACTTACAGTCCAGGGGACTCTCAAGACTGTCCTCCAGCACCACAGCTCAAAAGCATCTATTCTGCGGCAATCAGCTTTCGTTATAGTCCAGCTCTCACTTCCATACATCACTACTGGAAAAACCATAGCATTGACTATCCTGACCTTAGTTGGCAAAGTGATGTCTCTGCTCTTTAGGATGCTACCTAGGTTTGCCATTGCTTTCCTCCCAAGAAGCAGGCATCTTTAATTTCATTGCTGTAGTCACCATATAAGAATATTACTATTAATATAACTCACAGTTGAGTTTTCTGATTACTGGACCCTCTCTTTAATGTTCCTCCCAGCTGAGGCCAGACATGCCCCCAAACTGCTTTGCCTTTGGTGCCCGAGTTAAATATTTTTATTCAAATAAGACTTCACTGGCTAAAGAGCCACTGTGGTTTTGCTGATGGAAACATTTTCGTATTTTAAGTATTGTTGCTCCTTTTCTTGATACATTAATGTATAGTAGTTATTGTTTAAACACCACTCGGGATTTTTCTCTTAAATGCGGACTAAACAACAGATGCAACTAACCATCCGGGCTCACAGATTCTGGGAGTTACAGTCCAAGAAAGTAACTTTAGAAGGCTCACCAGTGTACGCCACACCCTGCCCTTCTTAGAAACTAGAGATGGGCACGACTCAGCGAATTTTTCGTTTTTGTTTTTGTTTTTCGTTTTTGTTATGGAACGAAACAAAAAACGAAAATCGGTTCAAAAATGGAACGGAAACGGAAACGAAACGACTAATTTCGAGCCAATTTTCATTTTTTTGTTACGGGAAAAGCATCTAATAGCACTAAATGGGGAGAAACGAAAAACGAGCCGAAACGGACCCCTAAACGAAAAACGAAAAACCATTTTTCCTGAGTCGTGCCCATCTCTATTAGAAACCCCCTTTGGCATAAATCCTCTTGAGCACTCATGCAGTGCTGCTAACTGAACAGAAGATGGCAGCAAAACTAGCTGGAATGATCCAAACCTGGTCTGCCAAAGGATGGCACTATAAATAAAACTAAAAGCTTTTCTGGTCTCTCTAGATCAATGTGTTTCGTTAGATAGGGACCGTCATTTAAGAGCTCAGATTTATTAAAGAACCCAGACTGCCCTAAGTCTCCGTCTTTCTTCTTTATGATACCAACTTTGGCAATGAAATATTTTGCACCACAAAAGCCAAAGAGACAGGAGTGATTTGTCTTGATGGCTGATCGCTCTCTCTCTCTCTCTCTCTCTCTCTCTCCACTCCCCCGAACATTGTTCTTTAATATAATCTTACAATGGTGAGCTAAAAGAGATTGTATGGATCAGTGAGCCTTGTTTGCTTGCGGCTGATAGCTCTGCAGGCCTCAAGGACTACTTGTTAAGAAAGGTTGCACGTCAGAAGCACTTGCTTTGAGCATTATGAAGGCTCTGGAAATTGAGTCACGACCAAAGAAGTCCAGTTGCCATGACTCAACTTCCAGATAAACACACCTAGATGACTGAGAATCTTCACAGACTTTATTTATTTATTTATTTATTTATTTATTTATTTATTTATTTATTT
>JAHTLZ010000017.1:605219-615907 GCA_023846285.1 Phrynocephalus versicolor
TTATTATTATTATTATTATTATTATTATTATTATTATTATTATTATTCAGTTTATGTACCTCCCATCTGGCAGGAAGCTACTCTGGGTGATTTACAACATAAAAAAAACTGTTACAAAATACAGATACTGTGCAAGGATATAATTAAAAAAAACAAGAATGTTGTCAATCAAACAGGTGTTTGGCACTTCGAAGCCCTGCCTGCTCTGGTGGGAGCCCACTCAGAGGCTGCACCCAAAGGAGCCAGGGAAACATGACTGCTGCTTCTGAGTGGAGATGGGAGTTTTGAAGTGCTGAACACCTGTTTGACTGGCAAATGAACCAGCACCAACGGCTGAACCAGTGGTTCCTTCCCATCTCTGCACTCCATTCTGCTCCATTTCTTTCTAAGCCCTTTAAGGCAACGTATGCCTTTCCAGGTGTTTTAGACCTCAGCTCCCAACACCCTTAACCACTGGTCATGCTGGCTCAAGCAGCTGGAAAGGGAAGGCCCAGAGCATCCTTAGGCTGCGCTATAACTAAGGCAGAGTGACTAGGGCTTCAGCTTAGGGCACCAACGTTTAAAGGACACACTCATTGGCTGCTTTGAATAATAACTGTGTGCTGGATCAAATCAGTTCTGAGTTACACTGACCCTTTGCAGGGCTTTCTAGGTAGAAAACAGAAGCGGTACACCATTCTCTTCTTAAGAGGACTGTGTGGATTATTACCCAAGGCCACACACCGGCTTGCTGTACTCCAGGCATGTCCAAACTTCAGCCCTCCAGATGTTTTGGACAGCAACTCCCACAGTCCTTTGCCATAGGCAATCTAAGCTTAGAATTCTGTGAGTTGTAGTCCAAAACATCAGGAAGGCCGAAGTTTGGACATGCCTGCTGTACTCCCAACCTCTGGGTCAGCAGCTAGATACCTACACCACTGAGGCACCCACTCAGCTAAAATGTTTCCTCCCCATTGGTGAATTGAACCCTGGCCCCTCACATGGCAGGCAGGGAGACTTACCATTATACTAAAGAGGAGAACAACGCAACCACACACACACACAGCTGGTGCTGGTGAGAACAGCTCTACTGGGAGCGGAGACCAGGTCTCCATGTCTTGAGCCAGTCTGATGGTCCAGCTCCATCAGGACACCAAGATGGAAAGTCAGTTGTTATTGTATTGGATTAGATATTTAAAAGATATTTGAAGGGCCACCCAGTTAAGCGTCAAGGTACCCAAAAGCATGAGTCAGGGACACAAGAGTGTCTTTTTGGCAAACTTTTTCTTCCTTTGGAAAGAGAAAAGAATTGGAATAAGGCCTTGCTCGATCTTGCGCGCAGATTTCTGAATATCTAATGCAGCCAAGACAGAGATAATCTCTCTCTCCCCTCCTTGCTTTCTCCTTGAATGCCCTTCCCGGTTCCCTCTGCAGCTGGAAATGCCAACATTTCTGCGTCTCCGTGCTCCTAATGAAATAACCATGCTATAATTAATGGTTGCGGATTATTGCGTCGCGGCCCTTCAGGATGGGTGTTTGTCATTTGGGGTCTGGAGAAGCGAAACACGCTGGTTCAGGACAGCTGCCCGGTTACCGTGTGGCTCCCTCGCCATCTGCTCCGGAGCACGGCTGCAAGATGGCTCGCGTTCCTGGTGACGGGCAGGGAGTGGACGAGGAGAGCCTGAATTTTGCTTTGTTCCTTCCCTCCTTTGCCTTTCAGTAAAGGTGCCACCCCCAAGCCATCTGAAGGTCACAGAGCTCCCTGGAGAGGAGGCCCGCTTGGAATGGGAAGCTTCCGCAGAAGCAGATGTAGTCGTCTATCAGATCCAATGGAGTGCAGTTGGCGAAGAGAAGGCACAGGAGGTATGACATCCTTGCGGGGACACTGCAGGTGGGGACGGGATGGTTGGGTTTTTTTGGGGGGGGGGTATGTTTCAATTTATTTATTTATTTATTTATTTATTTATTTATTTTAATACTTATATACCGCCCGTCTTCCAGAAGAACTCCGGGCAGTTTACAATATTACGGACAACAGAAACAGTGAAAACAATAACAATAAAAGTCAACTAATAAAACATCATAATAAAACTTCAAAAAAAGGAGCTGGTGTGATGGCGGGATGGAAGAAGAAAAAAAAGGTTAACTGTCGCCAAAAGCCTCACAAAAAAGGCCAGGTCTTTAAATTACAAATCCCATAATTCAAAGTGTTCTGCTTGTGTACTGCTCATATAGTACTTAAATCACTCTCTGGGCAGTTTACAATTTAATTGGGCAGGCTACACATTCCAGACATACCCAAGCAAGCTGGGTACTCCTTTTATCAACCTCAAAAGGATGGAAGGCTGAGAGAACTTTGAGCCAGCTACCTGGAATAGAACCCCAGGTCATGAGCACAGTTTTAGCTGCAGTACATCACTTTCACCACTACCCCGTGAGGTTCCTGCCATTTATATCTCACAGACACCTTACAAACACTTAAACATGACTCATCTGAGAGAAAGACCTGCCTTGACAAGCTCTGAGGCATAGATTGGCCTAGTTGCTCCTGAGCTTCCTGTTTCTGCCCTCGTGCTAGTTGGCAGGTTCCTTTCTCAACAGGAAGCCAGGCCTGACTAAGCCTCAAAGCTTTCCTGGCAAGGGCTTTCCCTAAGGCGAGCCACCCTTAGTGTTTGTAAGGTGTCTGTCTGTCCGGTGAAAGTCCCAGAATGGAGAATTATGGCATTTGCAGTCCACAATATCCAAACATCACAACTAGGGATGGGTACCTAACCAAAAATGAAATGCTGTTTTGTCGTTTTGTTAGCTAACGAAACAAAATGAAACGGGAAAGCAACATTTCATTAAAAATGAAATGAAACACCATTCCCCCCTCTAGAATGAAATTCGTTCTAGAGGAAATGATAGGGGTACCTTCAGAAAGTGATTCTAGCCTACCCCGTGAAATCTGGAAAAGTTTGGGGTTCAGAGAGCTGAGTTATGAAGCTCTAGACTGGGTGCCCCTAGGGAAAAACCTTCTAATTGGAATCGTAAGCTGATCAGGTGAGCATTAGCGCTGCCTCTGCCTCCCATATGATTCCAATCAGAAGTTTTTCCCCCTAGGGGCACCCCTTTGGAGCTTCATAACTCAGCCCCCTTACCCCAAATATTTCCAAATGCCAGGGTTTGCCTAAAATTGCTTTCTGAAGGAACCCCTGCTCCTTTGGTGCACCAAGATAATTGTGGAGTGCACTTGAAAATTATTTTAAAAAATTGCAAGAAAAATTTACTTAACTTGGGGCTCCAAAGTAGCAGGGGTACCTTCCCAAATCAATTTTAGGGAACCCCCTGAAATCTGGAAATATTTTGGGGTAAGGGAACTTGGTTATCAATCTCTAAAAGGGCTGGGAGTAGTTAATTGGCAGAAGTACGGAAGAAGTACACTACTTTAATGTTAGCAATGAAGAAACTTAAAATAGTTTTAAAAAATTGTGTACCTCGGTTCAACTGTCAATCCAAATGGAGACTGTAGCTAAGAAACAAGAAAAAGACTGAGCTTCAGAAAGGAACAATGAAGGAATTAGAAAATATCAAGAAGTGTGAGGATGTAGAGACCAAAGGCAAGATGATTCACAGTATTGCATTCTTGTTTACTATATAAAGGTGTGAAAGCTGGACAATAAAGAAAGCTGACAGGTAGAAAAATGAGTCATTTAAAATATTGTGCTGAAGGAGATACATACGGTGGACTTCTAGGAAGACAAATATGTGGGTCAGATTGTGCCTATTAATGATATTGAAAGTGAAGCCATCATACTTTGAGCACATCATGACAGCAGAAGACAAAGAGGAAGGCCAAATATGAGATGGATCGAGTCCATAAAGGAAGTAAAATACTTGATTTTAGAAGAGCGGATCTGTTAAGGCAGAACATTTGGGAGATTACTCAGTCATATGGTTGTCATAAATTGGAGCTGACTTGACAGCAGGCAAAAACATAGGAAGCTGTTTCTCTTATCTTACTCTTTTTTATGAGTGTTAACTTAGCTGATGAGATTGGGTATCCTCAACGCACATAGAAACATAGAATAATGGAGTTGGAAGGGGCCTATAAGCACTGAAAACTGTCGGCTACAAAGTCAGCAGCTCGGCAGTTCGAATCCCGGGTGCCACGCAGCGGAGCAAGCTCCCGCCGATAACCCCAGCTCCTGCCAACCTAGCAGTTCAAAAGCATGTAAATGCAAGTAGATAAATAGGTACTGCTGCAAAAAGCGGAAAGGTAAAACAGTGTTTCCTTGCAGCCATGCCGGCCACATGGCCATGGACTTGCACAACACTGGCTCTTTGGCTTGAATACGGAGATGAGCACCGTCCCTGGAGTCGGAGATGAGTAGCACACATGTGCAGGGGGAACCTTTACCTTTTATATAAGGCCACCAGGTCCAACCTCCTGCTTAATGCAGGAATCTAAATTAAAGTGTATCTGGCAGATGGTTGTCCAGTTTTTCCCTTGATTGCCTCCAACAGTGGAACACCCACCAGTCCCAAATATATTGGTTCCTTGGTTGTGCAATTCTATCCATTGGGATTTCCACTCCCACCCCCCCAGATATTCAACCGAAATCTGGCTTTCTATATCTTAAGCCCACATTATTCCATGCATTGTGCTCTGGGATGATTGAGAACAAATCTTGTCTGTCCTCTGTATGACAGTCTTTTAGGTAAAGTGTTCTGCTTATATATACTGCCCCGTAGCTCTTCAAGCACCCTCTGGGCGGTTTACAGTTTAATTATGCAGGCTACATATTGCCTCCACCCCCAGCAAGCTGGGGACTCAGTTCACTGACCTTGGAAGGACAGAAGGCTGAGTCAACCATGAGCCGCCTACCTGGGATTGAACCCCAGGTCGTGAGCTGCAGTACAGACACATGGTATTGTATTATTTTGTCCCAAATAAACCTGTAGGATCACCAACTCATTTCTCAAATCCCAGTGAAAATAATCTATTATTGTCACCTAATAATGCATATTAGCTGACATATGTAAATTTGATCCATATAAAATTCTGATATTGCCTACAAATCCATTGCATAGGGAAAACACACACATTCTAAAATTCATCAACCAAATGTTAACATGCATGCATTTTCTGAGCTGAGCTGTCATGATATTTAAGCACTTGTATAGCTACAGCACAAGAATTCCCACTTTTATCTTATTTTTGATTGATGGGTTGGATAATCCATCCAACTGGCAAATGTGTGCAGTTCAGTTATGAGGAAAAGGTCATTGTCGGAACTAATATATGCACCAATTCATTATAAAATGGTTAAAATGTTAGGATACGGAGAATCTGAATAAATCAAGAAGTGGAGTGCTCTGACATTTCTTCTGAGTCTTCTTTTCTGGAGCGAAACAACAACAGTTCTTTTAGGGTGCTTTTAAACGACCTCTAAAATCCGGTGGCAACTTAAATTCGGACCAGAGATCGTGGGGGTTTGTCGCTCTTCCTGTGTTCCCACCCCTCCGCACTCCATTGTTCCTGTCTGAGTGAGGGGAGGGAGAAAAGAAGGGAGAAAAAAATGCAGGCTCACCTCCGTCTGTCAGTCAAAGCCACCCCAAGCCGCCCCGTAGTGATTCCTGTCTCTTAAAGGGGCGGCGGGGACAAAAAAAAAAAAACAAACAGAAGGCGAGGGAGCCCGGCGTTCACAGCTTGACAATTCGCATCGAAAGATTTTTTACCTCCTGAAGGCCAGGTACTTGAAAAGTGCGCTAGGACGCGCTTAGGTGGGCGTGGTCGTACTTAAGTTTTTTTCAAGTCTGGAGCTGGTGAGAAAACATTTTTAAGCTCCGGATCTGGGAGCCCTTTGCCTCGGATTTTAGGGGTCGTGTCAAAGCGCCCTGAGTCATTCCTTATAAGGCTTGGTTTCTGAACCTCTGAACAGCCATGCTGCCCTTCTCTGAACTTGCTCTAGTTTGTTGGCATCTTTCTTAAAGTGTGGTGTCCTCAGCGTGTGTGGTTTAAACGAGCCAAGTTATCTCTCAATTTGTAACTGTGCATTTGGTTTCTATTTCCTAGGTGCAGTGAGACATACAAAATAATGCAGGGCACGAGTAAAGTGGACAGAGGGACACTCTTCTCCCTCTCACAAAATACCAGAACTAGGGGACATCCACTCAAATTGAGAGCTGGGAGAGTAAGAACAGACAAAAGAAAATATTTTTTCAGCCAGCATGTTGTCAGTCTGTGGAACTCTCTGCCACAGGATGTGGTGATGGCATCTGGCCTAGATGCCTTCAAAAGGGGATTGGACAGATTCCTGGGGGGAAAGTCCATCACTGGTTACAAACCATGACTCCGGTCTTAAAACTGGGGTACTTCAAGGACCAAATGGAGGGGAGTGGTATCAGGAAACAGATATCTAGTGTTGTGCGCTCTTAGACGCATTTGGTGGGGCCACTGTGAGATACAGGAAGCTGGACTAGATAGGCCTTTGGCCTGATCCAGCATGACTCTTCTTATGTTCTTATGTACTTTGCATTTATCCCCATTAAATTTGATTCTGTTGTTTACACCCCATTGCTCAAACCTCTCAGGATTTTTTTTAAATTTTGTTCCTATCTTCCAAGGCATTAGCTGTTCCACCCAAATTTGTGTCATCTGCAAATTTAATAAATATCCTCTGTATTCCCTTATTCATGTCAGTAATAACAATCTTGAAGAGCATTGGGTCCAGGACTGAAGCTTGCTACCTCCTCCGAGTTTAAGAAGGTGTCACTGATAAGCACTCTCTGAGTATGACTGTGTCATCAACTGTCTATCTAATTTTTCTATCCAGCCCATACCTAGTTTGTTTGCTAATCAGAATATCATGGGGCTCTGTCCTGTAATCTTCCAGTTCCAACTTTTTGTCCTTTTTGAAAATAAGGACAACGTTTGCTGTCCTCCAATCCTCTGGCACTTCACCCATCCATCATCCATGATGTCAAAAAAATAAGGAAGAGTGATTATGATGACAATTCTTCAGCCACTTCCTCCAATCACCCAATTTTGTGTCATTTGGTGTTCCAGTTGTTACTGCATTGCCCAAATTTCATAAGCATTCCCAGCAACCTCTCATCCCCTGGCTACCTGGGATTGAACCCATGTCACAAGCAGAATTTTGGCTGCCATGCCACTGTTTAACCACTGCACCTCAGCTCCTAAGCTGCATGGTTTGTATCTAGGATACCTGTATGGAAGTATAAGAATTGCAGCCTTTATAGTTTTTTTTTTTTTGTAGAATTCACCCAATTGTGTTGCAGCCTAGAAATACAGCTGATTCTCCTCTATCTCTCTCTGATAGCTGTCTGTTGCTGGAAACTTGGCTTCTTCCCTTTTGTCCGGCCTGAAAAAGAACACCGAGTACCAGATATCAATTTGGGCCTATTACAAAGATGGAGCTCGGAGTGATATCGTCTCTATTCGGCACCGGATCAGTAAGTGGGCATAGATGCATTTTGGGAGAGCTTGGGATGTCATGATACTGGATGGCATATAATTAAGCCACAGAAATGGTGCTCAAATGAAAGGCCTTGGAAGTAATTGGCAGTTGGATGTTGGTGGGTGGAGGAAAGAGCTGGAAGGAAGAAAGGAGAGTTCATTTCACTCATGGACTGTTACTATGATCCTACAATACTGTCATGAAGCAATGCTGGTGTGACCCTTTCTGAGTTTAATCCTATCTTCTACTTGAGCAAGAGTCAGTCCAATAGAGTTCCTGGGACGTACTCAAGGTATAGGATTGAGTTAGTAGAGTATCGCATAAATTCAGGTGAGTACAGGATCACAGTCCAGAGTCCTACAGAAACATCTGGAATACTGACACCTGCCTTCTTCCAACAATAGCTGTGCAAAGGTGGCTATTAAGGTTGAGCTCTTCCAGTTCATAGAATTATAGACTAGGAAGAGACCTCAAGGTCCATCCAGTTCAACCCACTGCCATGCAGGAACCCCATCACAACATTTCCGACAGGTGGCCATCCAGCCTCTGCTTAAAAACCTCCAAATAAGGAGACTCTGCCACCCTCCATGGCAGCATATTCCACTGCTGAACAGCTCTAACCATCATGAAGTTCTTCCTATGTTTAAATTGAATCTCTTTTCCTATAGTTTGAAACCATTGCCCTAAGTCCTAATCTCTGAAGCCATGAATTCAAACTATTGGGTTCTGCACTGATGTTATTGGTTTTGCTGTTTTTCCAACCATTTGCCCTTAACACCACCTTAAAGAAGAGTGGTCCTTCTATGAAGAGAGATTTAGATGCAGATCCCAATAAATTTTGTCTAGAGGACCAAGCATGGAGCTCAGGCATAGATGAAGGATTTGGTGGTGTTTTCTTAAAGGTCTACTCCAGGCATGTCCAAACTTCTGCCCTCCCAATGTTTTGGACCACAACTCCCAGAAATCCAAGCCTGTATTTCCAATGGCAAAGGGCTGTGGGAGTTGTGGTCCAAAACATCTGGAGGGCCAAAGTTTGGACATTCCTGGTCTACTCCACGTGATCCTCAGGCAATGTGGACCAAGATGGCCAGTGTATTCTGTGAGTTTTATTCCAGAAAAGTACCGTCTTCCCTTTCTGGATTTATTAAATATGGTTTGTTCAACAACATGGTTATTCCAGATCTTCCATATGGCTCCATGGCCACTGTCCCACAAGCCACCCTGCCTGCCAGACATCGGATCTAAACTCGAGGAGGACATATATAGGAAGTTCTGAGTCACACTTTACCAAGGGACAGTTTTAGAAATGAATGAGAAGCTGGCAGGCAGACTTTGCGTCAAGATATAGAGGCTGATTCTTGTTTGGTACTTTTTATTTCTTTAAGTAGAAAGATGTGGGGTTAGAAGGGGTCTTCCTTGAAGATCTTCTCTTAATTAAGAGTCTCTGACTAATGGCTTTGCTGGCAGTGAATGGAGTGTGATTCATTTTACAGCCACCCTCTGTTCTTGTCATTGAATCAGGTTTCTATATTTTTTAAAGTTGTTGAAGCTTCATTTACCACCTCATCTAGAATTGGCAACCCTGCACCTTGAATGATATTTATTTGTTTTCTGCTTTCCAGTTCTGTTTGTCTAAACACCCTGCAGGGAATAAAAGCAACCGTTTCTGAAAAATAACTATCCAAAAACAGTTTGGAGAAAAACAAGATTCTGGACTACTATAAGGTCAAATATGTCAGATGCAGGGCCGGTGCTAGGGTTTTTCGGGCGGGGGCGGCGGGCTGCAGTGGCGGCGGCAGCAGGGGGCGGGCCGTGGCGGCCGGGGGGTGGGCGGCAGCAGGGAGCGGCAGGTTGCAGCACACCCTGTCCACTTTGGCGCCCTAGGCAACTACCTAGTTCGCCTTAATGGACGCGCTGGCCCTGGTCAGATGGGAGGGAAAGCTCAGAATTTAAGGAGCACACCCAAGGAAGTCTTTTGGGAAGAAAACAATCATAAAGTTATATCTGGTGGTGTCAATGCCCCACAAAAAGCTTTCAAGACACACAGATTGGGGCAAGACATACCCTTCCTTAGGTATCTGAGATCCAAGTTCTTTCCGACAGCAAAACCAGAGCCAAGGATGCTGGCAGGGCAAGCCTTTTGATCCAAGTCAAATGTCCGAGTCCAAGACCTTGGTAGCATGTCCTGAGTCCCAAACCCCAAGTCGAAGTCCTTATTAAACACTTTTCCCCCCAGAGAAAAAAGGAAAGGGGTGGGTGGGTTCCGAGTTGAGTCTGCATCACCAAGAACCTCGATCCTGACTCGAGCTGAGTCATCAGTGTGTCTTAAGTCTTAAGACAGAAAGTCTCATGCCTTGAGTCCCCATCCATGCCCAGAGGACAGCAAATTCATAGCCTTAGCATTCTAATGAGGGCGCTTTGACACAACTCCTAAAGTCCAATGCAAAGGGCTCCCAGATGCGGAGCTTAAAATTGTTTTCCCACCAGCTCCGGACTTTAAAAAAAATTAAGTACGACCATGCCCACCTAAGTGTGTCCCAGCGCATTTTCCAAGTACCTGGTCTCCGAAGGTGAACAATTTCTGATGCGGATTGCAAAGCAATGAGTGCCAGGCTCTCCTTGCCTTCTATTTGTTTGTTTTTTGCCCCCCGCCCCTTTAAGAGACTGGAATGCTTCCCGGGGCAGCTCCAGACGGCAGAGTGGAGGTGAGCCTGCATTCTTTTCTCCTTTTTTTCCCCTCCCTCCCCTCACGCAGACAGGAGCAAGGGAGTACGGAGGGGTGGGAACACAGGAGGAGGAGCAAACCCCCAAGATGTCTGGTTCAAATTTAAGTTGCCAGCGGATCTTAGGGGTCATGTAAAAACGCCCTAAGATTGGTACCCTGTTTCCTTTATTGCCTGAGCAACCCAGAGTTTGGACAAGCTGAAGATTCTTAGCTGTCTGCCGAAAGATGGCAGAATTTAGCTGCTGACTCATGTCAACTCAGGGAACCACATGCAGATGCCAAAATGTACATTAATCTATCATCAATCTTGGTGTTAACTAAAAAAAACCCACACTATAATATACTCAAATTTCTTGCATTCACATCAGGCTTCAACATGCACTTCAGAGCTGCATATATACTGGATTTTATGTACTAAATGACTATTTTGGGTTGCCATAAGTACCTGCCACAAAGCTGGCACTGGTTAGAGCTGTGCTGATTAATAATAATAATAATAATAATAATAATAATAATAATAA
>JAHTLZ010000017.1:623849-634478 GCA_023846285.1 Phrynocephalus versicolor
TTTTTCTTATTCTTACCATTTGTCTACTTGCTGATTGCATGGTTTATTTTGTTTGGGGCTTTGTTCTAAGGGATTGTCAGCTCACTTCTGCATCAGATGTTCTTGTAGGTTGAAAATGTGAAGTAAATTAGTCAAAAAGCAAGGATAATAATTTTTTAAAAGCTCTAGAAATGAATCTCCAGCAGGGAAGTGAAATCCCATCCAAGGATTCCAAGAATTAGTGGATAAGAGGTTGAATTTAAAGAAGGTGAGCTTTGCTGCCTGTTCAGGTATTTCAATAACGCTGAACAGCAATGGAGCTGAACTTCTTTTCACCCCATCTGGTCAAATCTTTAGAAACCATTGCGAGGAAACAGTCCCTTGAAGAACGATGGCCCCCAACATATTGCTGTGTGACTTAAATTGCACATCTTGAGAAGCATTCTGAATTGAAGAGTTGGAAGAGGGACTGTGCCATCAACCCATCCCTTTGGCCTACTGCAACACATCCATAATAATATATAGGTCAACCTTAAGAGGAAGGAGCTCTCCCAACTCTCCTTGGCAGCTTGAAGAGCAGCCATAGCCTGGAGCAAAAGACAGTCAATAATGTTTTGGTTTGGCTCTGTGAGATATGAACAAAAGGAAGGGAATCAATGAATTTCCACTTACTCTGTACAAAAGCCTCAATAGAACATGCTAGGGTTATTCGTGACTGTGCTGGAGGCAGAAAACAAAAACACGTCTTCTGTTTCCATTAGAAATAGAAAGTGGGGCAAGAGGAAAGATGTGCCCTGGGAATGCCCGTGCCCTTGCCTCTCCTCCATATACAGTGGCCTTCTCTCTGCACTGTGGCTCTCTGGAACTTTTTAGAATATCACCAAAGTACATGCGGGCAAACTAATTCGGGCAAGCATTTGGGAACTCAACCAGCACCATTCTGATGGGATGCAACTTGCAACCACAACTTATGCAGCTTCTCTAACATGAGTAAATCACCAATAGGCTTCTGGCCACTGCATGCCTGATTGCATTTAGCCCTCTTTGTGGTGTCGTGTGTGTGTGTGTGTGTGTGTGTGTGTGTGTGTGTGTGTGTGTGTGTGTGGTGTTTTTTACCTCCTCCTCCTTACTGAAATGTGGCCCTCAAGAGTTTCTTTGGCTGTGGTCACACCTGGGTTTCGATCCTGATCTTCTGAAGGTCTGGTTTTTCCTCTTCGTCCCATCACATGATTTAATATGTGGGTCAAGAATTCTCACGTCAAAATCTGTTTTTTTAATTTTAAAGTGCAGTTCAGCCCCCTTGGCCAGCAGGTGGCGCTAGCATTTAAAAAAATGGACGACTTTGCTGGGGGAAATTAATGCTTGTAGGACCCGATAGAGTTTCCTGTTTCTCTGAAGGTGAAAAGCAATTAAAAAAACATAGCCGATCGGCCCCAGGAACAGCCGGTCAGTGCTATGAAAAAAGAAAGAAAAAGAAACCTGGATCATCAGCGTCGTGGTCCCACGGTGTCTGCCTCCTTAAAAGCTGGATTTTCAAAGCGAGGCAAAAAATTCTCTACCTCATGGGTGAGTCACAGAAACCTCGCTTAAGCGATCATTACCGGTTTTTCTTTTTTCTTTTTTTTTCAAAAAGCCCAGTGGCCGTGGGGACGGCATTTTTGGACTCGGTTTATTTAGTAATTTAAACTGTTTTTAAAGGGACGTGGGACTGAGCCCTTTGACACTGATTTTCACCTCATGCTAAAACCCTGCATGCAGAACCTCCAGCAAGGGTTGTAACTAGGGATGGCCACGCAATGGAAAAATTGTGTTTTGTTTCATTCTGTTTTGCCCCCCTGTGTGTGTGTGTGTGTGTGTGTGTGTGTACGCGTGCCTACACTGACATGTGAGAAATGATCCAGAATTTGAATAATCAGACTCACATTATTTTCCATTGAGTACATGTCAGTGTAGGCACACACACACACACACACACACACACACACCAATGTGAACCCTCCATCATACTTTTTGCTTCCACTGCAGGGGCTTCTATTGCAATTGACTGCATTTGGTGATTTCTCGAATGGGTTTGGGGGAGTTTGCAGCTATTTTTTCTGAAGTCATTGCTCCCAGCTATAGCAACAGCAAGAGAGGCAGTGCAGTGCAGTGGAGAACCCAGCTGCCATTTGAATCCTCTCCTCCCCAAATCCAATGTCTGTGTTACCTTCATTTCTTGTTACATTCTATTATACTTTTTCTTTTGAAAGTGTGCTGACTTTGTGCTAGGGCTGCTAGATGGTCAAAGGACAAAAAGGGGGAGAGGAGGAAGATGTTCATCAGTCCTGTTTCCATCTTATTAAGGTTGCTGCAAAGCTGGACTGTCATAGAAGAGCTACCTTAACAAGCTGTAAACAAGGCTGAGCAAACAAATATCCTTGCATTCTGTGCTCTTTCCTGTATGAGAGGCTCGAGTGAATTAACCCAAGGAAACCCAGCTGCAACCTCGCAGCAGGTCCATTTCTATTTTCCCTATGATATAGTTGTGCTCTCAGTCGTGTTGGCAGTCTTAGGCCAGATGGATTAAAAATCTGGCTCAGAATGCAGTATGTCTGATTCCGATGTTTCTGTGAGTGAAGAATGGATTTCCTCATTTGGAAGGAAGAGGAAGAGGACATTGACAGAGCTATGAATGCACTTACTGATCCTTTGCAAAGCTGGCTACTGGCTGAGGCTCAGAAATTGTCAGTGGCTGACTATGTGCTTCCTAGGGAGGGTCAACACTGGACAGATGGACCCATGACCTAATTCCGATGAAATGGGGAAGTTGAATGGGCAGATGACAATCACAGATCTTGAGAAAGGCCCACTTGTCCGAGTCAGCCTTCCGTTTTCCCTTCCCCTCTTTATTTTTTGTACAGCTGCCAAGAACCCACCCACCCACCTTGTGGTTGACTCAGAGACGCCCAGCAGCCTTCAAATCCACTGGAATCCCCCCGATGGAGTTGTGCAGCACTACAGAGTCACGTACGCTCCGGAAAGTGGTAGCAAACACCAGGAAATGGTAGGTTTGGGAAGAAGATTCAGCAGCAATAAAAGGAAGCCCTCCTTCATGCTTGGCACATGGTTACGCGGTGGAACTCCCTCCCACAATGGCAACCGACTTGGAAGGATATAGAAGGGATCTGGAAGTTGAGTCATGGCAACTGGACTTCTTTTCTTGAGAGATTGAAACGTTTGGCTGCTCATCCAAACAGCTTCGTCAAGTCTGTCTGTTTGGATGAGCAGCAAAACATTTCAATCACCCAAGAAAAGAAGTCCAGTTGCCATGACTCAACTTCCAGGTAAACTCAACTGGATGACTGAGAATCTTCACAGAGATATAGAAGGGAGTTTGAATGCTGGGGCTGTTCAAGGGCTACAGGCCGCGATAGTACAATATTGCCTTTAGCATCAGAGGCAACATGATTCCACATTCTGGTTGCGGAGGAGCCCAAGAGGAACAGAAGTATTCAGAACATGGAGAGGCTACAGCTTCCAGACCAAAGTCCTCTCTGGTCCAAACATCTACTCAGACAGTGGCCAGTTGCTTACCTATGGGTGCCATCTAACAGGGCATGGGTGCAACTCAACCCTTTGTACCATATTTCCTGGCAGTTACAGTAATATATACACCATTGCTGATAGTTCAGGCAATCTGTTCCTTAGAATCATAGGTCTTCATCCTATTAAGCTTCTGCTTCATAGGAAATCCGCTGGTACCTTCATGTAAGGTGGCATTACTTATTCTCCATGGAGGTCTCTGTTTATTTAATAGCAATGCGTCTACAAGTGGCATGACCACATGATACTATACTGGCAGGACCTCCCCCTCTGTCTCTGTTCCTATTATTTCAGAGTTTTTTTTTTTTAAAAATGGGACCTGAACAGCATGATGCAACCCCCCCCCCTTTACAATTTGATGGCTAGTCTGATCCCATTTTCAGAGGAGTACATGTGCTTTTCCGGAGTCCATTGCAGCAAAAAGTGACAAACAGCCCTTGAAAGCTAACCCCTTTTATTTGGTCTAATCTTTATGGCATCTCAGCCCACTTTGGCCAAGGCAGTCCCATAAACCAAGGAAAGATGGTAAAGTCTCTTATTATTTTTTAAAAAGGCTGCTTCAGCTCTGTTGTAGAGCTTTGGCTGCTCTATGGTCAAGCTAGCAATACTTAGAAATAATAAATCATATCCCGTCATCAGTTCTGGCACAGAGACTCTTTCCAAGGCTTTCTAGGTAGAGAATAGAGATGGGCACGAAACGAACAATTTTTCATTTTCATTTTCATTTTTCATTTCGTTACATAATGAAACGAAAAACAAAGTTTGTCTCCAAAATGAAACAAAACAAAACGAAACACCAGAAATTTTGTCGTCCGTTTCGATTTTGTTACAGCAATACATTGAACTGCTTTAAATGCTGAAAAAAATCACAAAAAATTGAAATAAATGGTAATGAAACAGTAACGAAACGAAACAAAAACAAAAACAATTTTTTTGCAAAATTCACGAAAAACGGAAACCAACCAAAACGGACCCCCTAAATGACAAATGAAACACCATTTTTTTAAATTCGTGCCCATCTCTAGTAAAGAATATTGAGACATGGTTTCCCATTCTCTTTTCTACTGGGGGCAGGGACACCCCGGGACTGTGCAGCTTACCCAAGGCCACCCAGGCTGGCTCTTGCCCCAGGAAGCACAGTGGGGGAATTGAACTCCCAAACTCTGGCTCTGCAGCCATATATGTAAACCACTGAACTATCCAGGTAGCATAGCAATAACTGGGGAACAGAGATTTGGGAGGTGAACCATGGGCTGTGTGTGTGAGAGAGACTGAAAAACAATTGATGACTTTGGATTGCTTTATGAAAACATCCCCTTCACACTGTGCTACAGTGACCCCCCTCCACCTATTGTGAGGGTTAGGAACCTGACCTGACCCACGATAATTGAAAATCCGCAATATGCAGATGCAGGTAGAGCCAGTTGTGGGGGGAGCCTAGCTGGGGGCTCTTGTACTTACCCCCAGCCTGGCACTGCCCCAAACGGGTCTGTGAGGGCCTTCCCGGGCCTTCTGGAGGCCCCAAAAGGGCCTTCCTCCGAACTGAAACTGACTTCCGAATTGCCGAAATCATTTCTGAGGCCTCCAACAGGCTTAGAAAGGCCCTTGCAGGCCCTTTCGGGGTAGCGCCAGTCCTGGGGTAAGCATGGGAAGCCTGAAACAGGCCTTATCCCCTTACTCCAGGGGGGCCTTTTTGATATACAGTGGTACCTCAACTTATGAATTTAAACCATTCCAAATGCATGCTCTTAAGTCAAACTACGTTTAAATTGGGGTACCTATCTAAAATATTGAAAAAATAAGTTAAAAAATTTTTAAAAAGGAAAAAAATATTTGAAAGTCGAGCAGACCATATCTAAAATTTGTAAGGCGACAGGTAAAATGCCAACAGTTTCCCGCTCAAGTCGAATTGCTGTTAAGTCGAGCTGCTCTTAAGTTGGGGTACCACTGTCCTGCAGAACCGCGAATGGGCAAGGGACCACTGTATATACCATCTTTCCCTAGCATTTTCTGTACATTTCCATATATTTCTGTACACTTCCAAGGCTTTTATTGGTGGAGAAAATGCATTCTAATGCATGCATGCACTTGAAACATCTTTCACGAGATGGACGATGCCTCTGTTTGGAAAATGCAGACAACTGTCTTGCAATTTAGCTAGTGAAAAAATGATGTGCAACAAAATGTGTGCTTTAGGAAGAATGCATACCGAAATATGCATAAATATCCACTCAGGAAATGCTGTAGCAGAAATGCAAGAGAGAACCGGGATAGGCAAAGATCATGTTGGAATTGTAATGTTATGTAACCCAAATGAAGCTGACTTATCTTTCATATCTATATGTTGTGAAGTGCGCGGTCTCTAGCATCAAATGTTGTATTATCATCTAGATAAGACCGAACTGTGCTAGATAATGAAGTTTGTGCCTTCTTCCCTTTTGCAGATAACAGTTTCTGGGAGGAGCAGATCCGTCACCCTTCACTCTCTCCTTCCAAACAGATTATATACGGTGACAGTGTCTGCTGTTTATGCTACAGGAGAGAGCGACCCTGCCTCTGTTGTCGGCCAGACAGGTAGGCACATCAGTCATCTGTTCATTTCCGTTTGCATCTCAGCAATTGCAGGGAGATTTTGGGGGGCAAGAATATTTATTTAGTTATATTTATTTATTTATTTTTACATTTCTAGACCAACCAATTTCCCAGAAAGGACTCTGGGTGGTTCATATGAAAGCCAAATAAATAATCAAAAATTAAGAACAAATGACTCAATAAACAGCAAGGACATACAGTACTCCCCCATTTATTGCAGGAGTTTGGTGCCTGATTCACCCGTGGTAAAGGAAAATCCGTGAAACGCAGACACCTCAGCAAACTGACCTTGGGCTGGTCCTGCCAGTTCCGCTTGCAAAGAGAGGTTTTTAACACCCTCCCAACACCTCAGCAAACCTTGTTGCCAGGAGCTCAAGGTCTGTTTGCTGAGGTGTGAGGAGGGGGTTAAAAACTTCTCTTTGGAAACAGCAGCTGAGCAGTCCAAGGTCAATTTGATGGAATGTTAGGAATTGGTTGAAAACCTCTCTTTGCAAATGCAGCCAGCAGGAGCAGCCCCAGCATTGTTTGCTGAGGTGTCAGGAGGGAGTTAAAAGCCTCTCTTTGGAAGCAAAATGCAGATGCATCAAGGGCTGCTCCTGCTAGCTCTGCTAGCAAAGAGAGGTTTTAACCCACCTCCAGGGGCTCAAGGTCTGTTTGACGAGGTGTCAGAAGGGGGTAAAAAAAAGCTCTCTTTGCAAGTGCAGCTGGCAGGTGCAGCCCCAGGTCTGTTTGTTGAGGTGCAGGAGGGGGTTAAAAACCTCTCTTTGGAAGCCTCTGTCTCTCAAGGAGAAAATGTGATATACTGAGACTGTAATATATAAGCTGCATTGTGGTGGGGGACTACTGTAACACTAAACACACAATGAAATTTAAAGGCCCGGCAAGAAGCAAAACTAAAGGATGGTGAGAAAGGTACAACAGTAGTATTTCTTTAGCATTTCTATAACCCATATAATACAAATTAAGTAGGATGTCCTACTTTGGGCACCTCTTGAGAAAGCAGGATACTCTGGACAAGACAATGATGTTGGGAAAAGGCAGCAGGAAAAGAGGGAAAATAAATATGAGATAGACTCACTCCCTAATGGAAGCCATGGCATTGAATTTCATACTGCTGACCCAGAAGAGCAAGGGATCAGTCCCAGACCCGACGGAAGAACCTGGTCATTCCCTACATGGTTGAAGTGTCTGAGAAGCTTAAAAGGATTTTTGGCAAACACCACATCTCACTAAGGCAGAGACTTGTCCACCAAAAGGACCCGATACCAAAACACAAAAGGAGCAATATAGTTTATGCGGTCCAATACAGTGAGGAGTGTGCAGACCTCTACATTGGAGAAACCAAACAGCCATTAAACAGAAGGATGGCCCAACACAGGAGGGGTTACAGCTCAGGACCAGTATCAGCAGTATACCACCACCTGGACAAAGGGCAAGGGCACTCATTCAAAGATGAGGATGTACACATATTAGACAGAGAAGATAGGTGGTGTGAGAGTTGGGTCAGGGAAGCCATTCATGTGAGCATTGAAAACCCCTCTCTCAACAGAGGTGGTGGCTTCAGCCACAGAATATCTGCCACTTAGGCTGCAATTTCAACAATACTGAGACAAATCAAAATACTTCACACCTTTACCACCAAGGCCATAGCTTACGACCCATATTTTCTGGGTTTCAGCACCTTAGGCCATTGTTCACCTTAAGGCCTATTGAAACTATTGTCCACCTAATGAGCCTATTCAGGCCATTGTTCATCTTATGAGCCTATTTCAGGCCAGGGTGACATGAGGTCAAAGTGAACTATAAAATGGAGGACTCGCAACTAGCTTTCTTCAAACTGAGGAAGCGGTTTGGATGAGCAGTAAAATGTTTCAATCACTCAAGAAAAAGAAGTCCAGTTGCCATGACTCAGCTTCTAGATATTAGGGATGTCATGTGTTGAGGGTCATCAATGGGACACAATAGCAAATCCTTAGAATGCAAAGAAAACCATATTAGCTTTGCAGCCTACCTAGTTCATTGAAACTCTTGTTTTTTAAAAAAAAGTATTCGAAAAGGTGTGTGGGGAAAACAATTGTTCTCAAATATGCACCCAAAATATGCTGTTCACTTGATTGGTGCAAAGCCTTTAGGGCTTAGGAAAAAAAAGTGGCTTCTTCACCTCAGATTTTCATTTCCTGCTCCCCAGAATCCTTCATCAAATATAGCTCCTTCCCTGTTTATCAACCTGTTTCCTTTTCTAGATATGAGATTAAAATGGGTCTTGGATGCTCTCCTTAGCATATCATGACTAAGCTCTCTCCTGCATGGCAGAAATGTCTTCTGAGTAAACATAGAGTGGCTCTCTCTTTCATCTTTATTTTTCCTGTCATTTATTGCATTATGCCAGGCTTTGAGAACCTCTAGAATGACGAGCTTTTCTTCTGTTCTTGTAGCGTCCATTTTGGCCAGACTGCCCACAACCCGAGAATCTGTTTCCTTCCGAAATGAAGGTAAGACCCTTGCATTGACCATATGTATTTGTCTTAAGCTTGGGCACATCCTTCTGGAGTTTTCATTGCCCCCCTCCTCCCCAGGAAATGGAACTGTCACTTCGAAATCCAGTGCCAATGTATTCAGTGCCAATTTTTGACATTTCTCCCTGGGTTTTTCCCCTTCTTTTTCTTTTCATGTCTGGCAGCAGCATGGTTTTGCTGTCGTTCTTCAGTTCCTAATGGTTTGCTTCAACCCTCCTCTCCAAGGTGAAGCCAACACACCTTCACAAAGTGTGGAATTGTTTGCTACAAAGGGCTAGCATTATCCAGGAAGGAGATATTTATTTATTTGCACCCACAGCGAAAATGGAAGGTCGCGAATGCGTCTCAGAAACCTTTTCAATTAAAACCTTCCCATCTTTCTGGTAAATTGAGTTATTAATGCAAGCGAGTCTGTCACGGGTGGCTCCTCAAACGACTGCCCATAAAACACATCATGAACAGGATTCCTGGCCAACATTGAGCAGAATAAGCTATAAAAAGACCCGTCAGGGACTCTGTTGTAAAATACAAGCATTGGGGTAAAAATGGGTTTTTGAGCTATCTCAGAGGCTGGGGTTGGGGGGTTGGGGGGGTTGGATCGTTTATGAGGGAAGTGCAGCACAGGAAGAAAAATTACACCTGGCACCAAGTAAGCAGTGTCATAAAAAATGTTTCCCACACCTCCATTCCTACTTGCTCAGGTGAGGCTCCCCCCGCATATGCATGCTAGTCGTGTCCGACTCTAGGGGCGGTGCTCATCTCCGTATTCAAGCCGGAAGAGCCAGTGTTGTGCAAGTCCCTGGCCATGTGACCGGCATGGCTGCAAGGAAACACTGTTTTACCTTCCCACTTTTTAATGGCAGTACCTATTTAGCTACTTGCATTTACATGCTTTCGGACTGCTAGGTTGGCAGGAGCTGGGGTTATCAGCGGGAGCTCGCTCCGCTGCATGGCACCCGGGATTCGAACCGCCGAGCTGCCGACTTTGCAGTCTACAGTTTCGGTGCCTTAGTCCACTGAGCCACCACGCCCCTTAAGTGAACAGGCAGGAGAAAGGTACTTGGATGAATCCCTTTGCAAACTCAGAACCGTCACGGAGGATCTCAATGAGGGATGGGTTCCAGAATTTCCCATTTTCCTAAATTAGAAGGCTTTGAGGCTTAGCTAGGCCTTGTTCCATACAACTTGCCTGTTCTCTTCCTGCCCAGATGCTGTTTTTTTTTTCAAAGTGGGAAGGTAGGCCTAGCTAAAGCTCAAAGAGCTTTCTCCCAAATGCATCCCCTTCAGGCGTTTGCAAAGTATCTGGAAGAAATGTCTTGCAAGGAATGGCTAAGGAAGCTGGGAATGTTCAGCCTTTCAAAAAGAAGACTGAAGGGGGATATGATAGCTATGTCTAAATATTTGAAAGGATGTCATATTGAAGACGGAACAGGTTTGTTTTCCATGGCTTCAGAGACTAGGAACCGGGGCAATGGTTTCAAACTACAGGAAAAGAGATTCCATTTGAACATTAGGAAGAACTTCCTGACGGTTAGAGCTGTTCGACAGTGGAATCTGCTGCCACAAAGGAGGGTGGTGGAGTCTCCTTTGGAGGTTTTTAAGCAGAGGCTGGATGGCCACCTGTCAGGAGGAGTCCTGTGATGGGTGTTCCTGCATGGCAGGGAGTTGGACTGGATGGCCTTTAAGGTCTCTTCCAACTCTAGGATTCTAGGATTCTAGGAGTCTAGGATTGTAGGATTCTATGATCAGGCAGGCAAGGAGAAAAGCCAGTCCAGAGAATTAAGGATTTTTTAACCCAAAACATCTGAAAAATCCTAAATTCACCTCGTAGTCTTTAGGGAGGTTGCATGAGTACCTCAGCTTTATTTTAGAATTCTTCTTCTTCTTCTTCTTCTTCTTCTTCTTCTTCTTCTTCTTCTTCTTCTTCTTCTTCTTCTTCTTCTTCTTCTTCTTCTTCTTC
>JAHTLZ010000017.1:634788-651938 GCA_023846285.1 Phrynocephalus versicolor
CTGTGCCAAGCCAGAAGTTCTACTGGAAGTAACTTTTGGGGAAGGAGTGGAAGGAGTGGAATCATGGGGTCACAAGGGCTGAGAAAGCCTTAAGAATGATCTAATGCAACCACCCTACTAGATAAGTGGCTGCTCAATTGGCTGTTGAACTAGTCTGATCGTCAGGATTTTTTCCCCTAACGCTTAACAAAAATTTATCTCCCCCCCCATGTGATCGCCAAATGTGGGGCCACAAACTAGCATTTGGCCTCTTCTGTGCGGCAGAAATGTTACGAACACTCTCAGGCTCTCTTCCTAATTTCCATCTTCTTGCTAAAAATATCCTAATTGTGCTAAGCGTTGGCTTTAAATGGCAAAATCTCTCCTCTTAGCTCTTTAAGTTGAACATACTTGGCCTTGATAGGAGAACATGGTCAGGCCGTATGAGAGCTATATTCAGATGACACCTGTCGTAGGGACGATGGGTCATACATACCCCAGAGGACCGTGTTCTAACCAATGGATTCAAGTTTCAACTCAGAACCTGACAGAAGGAGTGGAATGGATTACCTCAGAAGGTATTCGATTCTTTGGACAGCCAATGGTGGCCCTTTAATTGGAGTATCCTTTCATTAGCAAAAGCAAAAACAAAACCTGTGGTTTTGTGCAAAAATAAATATTGAGTTGTTGGCAAAATACGTTTTGTGTAGAAAGCATTTTTTTTTTACAAAGAAAGATCAAACTTCAAAAAAAAAAGAAATCACAAAAACTGTTAGTACTGTAACTTGTCTAGAGTGAAGAGACGTTTCAGAGTTTGAAATGAAGATTTATCTCCTTATTCTTGAGTTTATCGTTAGAGATGGGCACGAATCACAAAAATAATTATTTGTCACGATTTGTAATTCATCAGGGTTGAGGAGTTGCGAATCATGAATTTATACTATTTTGTGATGAACTGACTAATCAATGTGTTGGTTTGTCTCAACCGCCCCCCCCCAAAATCTTCTCATAAATAGCCAAAAACCCTCAAAAATAGCCCCTCCAAATAAAAAAGCCAAAATTTAAACAAATCAACAAATCAAATACTGTATCATTAAAAACTCATCAAATCATATTCATCAGCAATGACACATTTGACAAATATGAAGCAAAGAATTTTAGATGAATTGACGATTTTACACGAATGTTTTCGATTCATCTAAAACATCAATCCCATCTCTATTTTGCATCCATCTTGGCGGTTTTACAGTTCTTGACTTCCATGGCTCCCTCATCTCATCTGGCAGTTGTGTGGGCAGCCACATTTTGGAGGGTAAACTCCTTGAACCAATATGTGTCAAGTTCCAGAGTTCACTATTCATATATATTGCAAGTATTTCCTCTGTAATTTGTCTTTCTTTAAGAAAAATTGTGCTTTTAGCCATGTGACCAGAAGAACTATTCCATATGTAGACTAGGCGATACCTTCATTGGTCACTACCAAAACAAAAAATGTAAGCTAAGCTTTCATTAGCAACTTGCTATCTTTATCAAAGCATTGTACCAGAAATGCAATCTTGATAGAGGATGTTGTCTAGTACCAGGTGCTGAGAATCTTTTGGTTGAGATGGAACACACCAGATGATGGTATCAGGAGGCAAGCTGGTGTTAAGACTATGCTGCTTTGTTTGATATTCTGGGTGTTAAACCGTATCTGGGACTTTGAAGCAGGTTGTAGGTGCCTTGTGGATAATGATGAAAATTAGAGATGGGCACGAAATGAACAATTTTTTGTTTCCGTTTTCGTTTTTTCATTTTGTTATGTAACGAAACGACAAATGAATTTTGTCTCTAAAATGAAATGAAACGAACAGAAACACCAGAAATTTTGTCATGTGCTTCATTTCCGTTACTGCAATATGAGTCAATTGCTTAAAATCCAAAAAAAAATCACAAAAAAATTGAAATAAATGGTAACAAAACGAATGAAAACAAAAACGATTTTTTTGCAAAAATCCATGAAAAAGGAAACAAACCGAAATGGACCCTCCAAACGACAAATGACAAACGAAATGCCATTTTTTTATTCGTGCCCATCTCTAATGAGAATAATAATAAAGCCATAAGCAGATGCTCAGAAAGGCCTTTACAAAATGCACCTCCTCTGGAATGCCCTGCCCTTTCACATATGTCTCCTGTTCCATTCTCAAAAGGCTGCATTTTTCTTGCCTTCCCCACTCCCTTAGTTGTCTGGAACTGTTGCAGAACCAAACAACTGCAGTGCTTTCCGTTTTTAAAGGAGCCTTTTTAAAACTCACCCAATTTAAATGGAGAGCACTTTATAGCGCTTCACCAAAGAGCCTTTGATTCTTCCTCTCATCTCCGATTTGTATGAACGGCGGGTCGCAATATTTGATTCCCGGGCTCAAGGGATGAGAGAGGATTTAGCGAGGGATTAAAGGTGAACTGCAGACGTACAGCAAAGTGTTTACGTTGTATACAAAATAACTCTCTTTCCTGTCCAAGTGTCCATAATGCTTTTCAAAAGAATGGGCCTAAAGTGAAGATGGTAAGGAGGGGGGTGATCAATCCCGTTCCAGGGTTCAAATTAATATAAATGCACCCGCACAGTTGCTCACAAAAAAGTCATTGTTATATGGCTGTATATCTTTGTGAGTAAACAAGGGCTGTGCTTTGAAGTTGAAAGATGTGTTTTGCAGAATGCAGCCTAAAAAAGAGAGAGAGGAAAAAAAGAAGAAGAAAAGAAAAACTAGCAAATGAGATAGGGGGGAAATAGAGAACAGAGCAAAACAAAAATATAGCCAGGCAACCAATTTGCACGCCTTTAACTGAAACCAAACATAGCGTTTAGGTGACAACAGTAATAGGCTTTTCATTAAAAATTAGGAGGCTTTGACATGGGAGGGAGGGGAGGGAAAGGAAGGAACACACACAATGTGGAAAGCAATTGTAAAAGAACAGCCGTGGCAACATCACCAAGCAATATTTCCCTTTTTGCTTTGTGATGTGTGGCCTTTTTATGCACCTTGGGCATCGCATGGCAAAGCTCCAGCTGACCTTGGTAACCCTCACAGTGCAGTTTCTGTAATATATAACATTCATGTACTTGAGAAACATACATCTATCATACATGTATGCATTCTGCTGCCTATATACGCATGGACAAACACAGTGGTACCTTGTATAAAGGAATTAATTTGTTCCAAATGAAATCATGTTAAGCAAATTTTCCTTTTTACAGATTTCCCATAGGAATGCATTGAAAATGGAGTAATCCCATTTTTATGTTGTACAGATTCTCCCCATAGGCAATTATGTTAAATTTTCCCTCCAGGATTTTTTATGTCATATAGATGTTATGTTATACAAACCATTTACTATACAAGGGTCCACAGTACATCTGTGAATCATAACAATAATGACCTTACGTCAAGTCAATACTAGAGTGAACAATGCACTGGCTGGCTGGCACGTTTAGTGTTTTTCTTGCACTGGTTGCTGTGGCAATAAAGTCTTATCCTGTTCTGTTCTGTTCTACTAAAAGTTAAAAAAAAAAAAAGCAAAGTGTTCTGCTTATATACCTCCCCATAGCAGTTCAAGTAGTCTCTGGGCAGTTTACAGTTTTAATTAGAGATGGGCACGAAATGAACAATTTTTTGTTTTTGTTTTTCGGTTTTCATTTCATTACACAATGAAACGACAAACGAAATTTGTCCCTAAAATGAAATGAAACGAACAGAAACGCGGGAATTTTTGTCATGCGTTTCGTTTCCATTACAGCAATGAAGTGAGCTGCTTTAAATGCTAAAAAAATCACTTAAAATTGGAATAAATGGTAACGAAACGGTAACGAAATGGTAATGAAACGAAAACAAAATTTTTACAAAAAAATTGCGAACAACGGAAATGAACCGAAACAGACTTCTACACGACAAGCGACATACAAAACTCCATTTTTTCTATTCGTGCCCATCTCTAAGTTTTAATTACAGTATGCAGGCTACACATTGCCCCCCCCCCCAGCAAGCTAGGTACTCATTTTACCGACCTCGGAAGGATGGAAGGCTGAGTCATTCATGAGCCGGCTACCTGGGATTGAACCCCAGGTCATGAGCACACTTTTACCTGCAGTATAGGCATTTAACCACTGCGCCACGAGGCTCCTACCTCTTGCAAAGCTGATTTCCACATTCTAGGGTTTTCTAGACAAAGAATGTACACATGTGATTTCCACATTCCCTTTTTCTGGGGATGCTTTGGGACTGTTCAGTTTGCCCAAGGCCACCCAGGCTGGCTCTTCCCCCAGGTGGCACCATGCGAAATCAGATGACTGACTCAGGTGGGCCAGCTCCCTGAACCACCCAACAGATGGGTGTGCATGCTTTATGGGTCACGAGGCCCCTTTCTCAACAGGGGGAAACATGAAGGGATGGGGGGGGACCGGCACAATTGGACTGTGTGTGTATTCCCAAATGGTCTTATTTTTGAGCAAGGGAGGAGAAATAGGAACTAGTCAGATATAAGAAAATAAGAGAAGAGCCATGCTGGATCAGGCCAAAGGCCCATCTAGTCCAGCTTCCTGTATCTCACAGTGGCCCCACCAGATGCCTATGGGAGTGAATGAGACTAGCTATCTGTATCCTGATACCACACCCCTGCATCCTCTGGCCCTTGAAGTACCCTGGTTTTAAGGCTGCAGATTACACATCTCCATCATGGTTTGTAACCTGTGATGGACTTTTCCTCCAGGAATCTGTCCAATCCCCCTTTGAAGGCATCCAGGCCAGATGCCATCACCACATCCTGTGGCAGGGAGTTCCACAGACTCACAGCATGCTTGGTGAAAAAATATTTTCTTTCATCTGTTCTCACATTCCCAGGCAACATTTTGAGTGTATGTCCCCTAGTTCTGGTATTTTGTGAGAGGGAGAAGAGATTCCCCATCCACTGCCCATCCACTGACATTCTGTGGGAGCTCAGTTGTACAGTAACTGGAAACAAAAGTTCTCTGTTCCCTTTTTTCTGTGAGACAACAGCTTAGGTGGCCCCAAGGAATTAATTTACCAAGAAATTGGGGGGAAATGCCATTTTATATTATGGCTGTCAGAGTTTCCTAGAATATAGCCATGTTAGGTAAATCATTCTTTCCCAACATCCGCCGTTTCCTAGAATATAGCCATGTTAGGTAAATCATTCTTTCCCAACATCCGCCCATCCACCTATCTACCTTTATTACACCTTTCTCCATAAAAAAGACCCAAGGCAAATCATGCCATTAAAATGCAATATTTGAAAGTTAAAAAGAAACACGTATACCAGTATTTAAAAGAATCAAATGAATATCACACTAAAACTGGTAAACAAAATCAATACTGAAAAAAAGATTTGAAACAACATCTCTACCCCAGCTGGATAAATTTTTAAATCTACAGCTTCCCCTACCTATCAAACAGAGATGTCTTATCATGAACCCTCTGTTGTTACAGCCAGAAAGGTCCTTGGTTTCCAGGTAACAAGTGCCTGATACAAAGGAGAACAGATGCCTTTAACAGGAGAGATGAGCAGTGTGCCTAAGCAGGGTTAATTTACATCAGAAGCTGTAGCGGCTGAAATTTTAAGTTCTCTTCTACTGGCTTCCATAGGAGCCTTGTCCTTTATTTAAATCTGGCTACCTAAATACTGCCAAATTGTATTTTCCCAGGACCTTTTGTTCTGGGCATTGCAACCCCAAAGGATGTCCTCAGACAAGCTGATGGGGAGACCTGGAGGAAAATGTGCCCAAAGGCTGTTTTTAATTTTTCCCTTTCCCTTTTTATTTAAAGAAATGTTCAGTGGAAATTAACAATGAGCCAGAAATTAGGTAAAGCGTTAATTGAAGGCATTTGGACATCACGTTTCCTTTGTGTGAGAAGGCAAATATACTAGAGGATGCCTCTGCACTGCTCAGGCCCCCTCAGATTTTTAAGTATGTATTGGGGATGTATCAAAATCTGATCAATGTCTCTTTTGAAGCATGCATATTATAGGAATGTACTCATCAGGGAAGCCACTCTAGCAGGTGTTCCCAAGGGAAGAAACTAAGCATGCTTTGCATGGATAAGATGCCAGGACTTTCTGTTTTGGACAATAGCTTCCAGAATTCCATAGCCAGTATGAATGCTGAAGTGGTTGACTATGGAATTCTCAGTGATGTAGTCTAAGAAAAGTGTTTCTCATTTCTGGATATATGGACAACAGGTACAGGCCTACCTTGGTTTAAGAAACTAATGCATTCTCCGGGACCTTTTGTATTGCTGAAAACACAGGGGGCACAATGCGTCTTGGGAAAGGAAGTCGTTCTAAAAAAACAGTAAACTGAGATTTTTTTGGGGGGGAATCATAAACGGAGGCATTATTCTCAATGGATTTCCTTTTGTAAACCAACATTTTTGTTAACGGAGGCATTTGTAAACAAAGGTGCACCTGTAGAAGGAAAAGCCACTATTTTGAGACACTATTTCCCTCTTGCTACTTGTTGATAGGTAGCCAGGGCCACTGCTCACCATTTTTGGCAACTGGGGAAAGTGGCAACCTCTCCCAATTCTCAGCAAGGCATTGGATGAAAAAAGGAAATCATAGAGTCCTAGAGTTGGAAGAGACCTCAAAGGCCACCTAGTCCAACCCCCTGCCATGCAGGAACCCCCATCACAGTGCTCCTGACAGATGGCCATCCAGCCTCTGCTTTAAAACCTCCAAAGAAGGCGACTCCACCACCCTCCCCTGTGGCAGCATATTCCACTGCCGAACAGCTCTAACCATCAGGAAGTTCTTCCGAATGTTTAAACTGAATCTCTTTTCCTGTAGTTTGAAACTATTGCCCCGAGTCCTAGTCTCTGAAGCCATGGAAAACAAACCTGTTCCCTCTTCAATATGACATCCTTTCAAATATTTAAATGTAGCTATCATATCCCCGCCCAGCCTTCTTTTTGAAAGGCTAAACATTCCTAGCTCCCTAAGCCGCTCCTCATAAGACATTTCTTCCAGACTTTCAACTAGAGATGGGCATGAATATAAAAAATGGTATTTCGTCTGTCGTTTGTCGTTTGGAGGATCCATTTTGGTTTGTTTCCTTTTTTTCGTGAATTTTTGGAAAAAAATCGTTTTCATTTTTGTTCATTTTGTTACCATTTTGTTACCATTAATTTCATTTTTTGTGATTTTTTTCAGGATTTTAAGTAATTCACTCATATTGCAGTAACGGAAACGAAACACACGACAAAATTTCTGGTGTTTCTGTTCGTTTTGTTTCATTTTAGAGACAAAATTCATTTGTCGTTTTGTTACGTAACAAAATGAAAAAACAAAAACGGAATTGAAAAATTGTTTGTTTCGTGCCCATCTCTACCTTCAACCATCCTAGTCGCTCACGTGCTCCCAGTAGTTTCCAAAGGGCTCTGAGAAAAACCCTCCTCACACTCCTCTTTGCTTCCTGTAAGAAAAATTTATTTAAAGTAATAGTAAAACTCGAGGTTTTAAAATGCAAGCAGCCCTGTTCAACAGCCAAAGCTCCAGCTCACGCGCTCTCAGTAATTTCCCAAGGGCTCTGGGGGGGGGGGAAGCGCCCTCCCCTCTCTCCTCTTTGCACAAATTCACCAGAGTAGTCTCCCTTTTCTCCTTCAACTGCCACTTTACAGTCTCCATAATTCACTCTGAGACATTTGTAAGGTAAAGAGTACAGCCATTTCCTTTACTTACAATTAAACAGATCAAATGGCAAACTGGCAAATCTCTCAACAGACCCACAAATTGATTCCAACAGACAAAAGAAATGGAAAGAGAAGCAAAGAGGTGGAACTCTCTTGGAATTCAGAGGCAGGAGGGATTGGTTGGTTAGTGCTGGGTAAATTCACAGTCAGCTCTGCCCAGAAAGGTCCCTCCCAGCCACATTTTTTCCAGGAAGCATGCAAGGTTGTAAAAGCCCCAATAGATTCAACTGTAGATTTCACAACCTCCTTGATTTTGTTGCTCCATGACCCACTCTACAGCCAAAGAATGGGATTATGAAAGCAAGGGGCTACATTGGGTGCAGACTTGTTGGAACTGCAGTAACTTGCCGTACAGTGGCTCAAAGTAAGCAGGTCATGGGTCCTGATCAATATGGGTCTTGATCTATTTTTCTGTTTGAAGATACCCTCCCTTTGAAGGACTGTCCAATGTAGGTCTAGTTGAAAGATAACTTTCTGAAGGAAGAGGAAGGATCAGGACGTTCTTTGCCCTCCTAGCCCAAAATAACGAGGCAAGACAACAGCTTGGGGTTAAACAAGGGCCACAACTTTATTAACTTCTTGAACTCTCAAACTATATAAGGGAGCCTACATAGTGCAATAGGTTGGGATCGGTCCCCAGTAAGAGACCCCTACCCTTGGTAATGGTCCTTGAGATCCCTATTACATGTCAAAATGCATCTGGGTTGCCCTCGGCCAGTTACTGATCCTAATTTATTTATTTATTAGCCTGTGTTCTATTCCAGACCTATTTACGGCCAGAGAGGTAACAAGCACCCATTGGGTGCCAGCCTGGGATCTCAAGATGACTCTATTGACCTACGCATTACCCGCTGTTTTGACCAAATTTAAGGGGTGATATAACCTAACCTCTGTGTTGATAATGGGATGGGCAAAAACACACTGCCGCCCACGGCCAATCAGGGTGGCAGTCAAAAATTCCCATCTTCCCCAAAGCAACCAACCAGCTAATCTCATTATCAACCTGGGGTTGGGGGGTGGGGTCTCCGCAGCACCAAGGAGAAGATGCAGGGCTGGTTGGGGCAGTCTCTTATATAGACTGCCCCCACAAAATGGCCCCAGCACAGCCATTTTAAGCCTCTTTAGGTGGGAGAGGCAAAGCACCCCCTCGCCCAGACAGCACTGGACTTGGAGGTAATCTTCCGGAAAGAAATCTAGCAAGCTCCCTGGTCCTGAGCCAGACCTTTGGTCCATTTGCTACAATAGCCATAAAAGCTCTAACCAGCAGTGGTGGCTTCCAGTAAATTCTTTTCTTAGCTCTCCTTTTTGATACTGGGATGCAGGTTACTGGACCATGGGCTCCCTTAGTTCTATTTCCACGATGGAGTGCTTTTCTGCAGCTATAATGCCATAGGCAATTCTATGTAAAACCTTTCTTCTTTCTGCTGCTAAGGCATTTTCTCTTTTGGCAATGCATAATTTATTTATTTATTATTTATTTATTTATCTTATATCCCGCCCATCTTCCCCGGAGGGAACTCTGGGCGGCTTACAGTAAAAACAGATAATAAAAACAACAGCACAAAAGGAGGATACTGAAAGATGGCGGCAGAGCCCAGGGAGGGGGGGAATAAGAGCAGGTAGGGTGAAAAAGTCAGACAGGGGTCCTCTGCCTTGGATCGTAGAATCACAGAATGATTGAATGATGTGCCTACCACCTCCCAAAGTCACTGGCTCCATTGTCATACTGTTCTACATTTTTCTGATGCTCAGCTTAAATCTGACTTCCTGTAGCTAGAACCCATAATTATGTTTCCTTAATGGTTGCTTGGAAGAAGACTCTGCTACAGGCATAGCTTTTAATGCAAACGATACCTGCTGAGGTTTTCTTCCTCCATTCATTCATTCATTCATTGGCACCCTTCAGTCTCAAAAGACTATGGTATCATGCCTGGAGTAGAGATCCTAAAAACAACACCTAGTGTGACTAAATAGGCCGATTTGGGGATGGCAGTCTCTACCGCACTGATGGCAGATGTATTCTGTTTCTTGCCCAGTCCTCGAGTTTCGTTCTTTCTGTGCCTGCCTCTTTTCCTCTGCCTGTTGGACACAACACCTCTTCAAATTTATGTAGACCATGCTGTATCTCTTGCCTCCAGACAGTGCAATCAGAGGTCAGGGTTTCCCATCTATTGAGGTCCATTCCCAAGGCCTTCAGGTCCCTCTTGCAGATATCCTTATACTGCAGCTGTGGTCTCCCTCTGGGGCACTTTCCCTGCACTAGTTCCCCATATAGAAGATCTTTTGGAATCTATCCATCATCCATTCTAACAACGTGTCCAAGCCAGCGTAGGTGTCGCTGTTTCAATAAAGTATATATGCTAGAGATTCCAGCTCATTTCAGGACTATGCTATTTGGAACTTTGTCGTGCAAGGTAATGCTGAATATTCGCCTAAGACAGCACATATGGAAGTTATTCAGCTTTCTTACCTGTCGGGCAATTCCTCCACACAATTATTAAAAGTACACAAACCATCTCCTCTGTTTCATCTGGTCATCCTGATAAGAGGGCACCTTAACACAACTGGTTTCAACTTGGTAATGTGTCAGAAAGCATACATCGATCTCCTTCCCCGCATCCCTTTGCAAATCAATATTTTTGAAGGGTTTTGTGTTTCTTTTCTTTACCTTCTTCCTTGTTATTCTACAGCCTGTCCATTTATCGACTCTGCAGAAGACTCTCTACAAGGTAAGTAGACCAGCCATCCAAAAGTGTTCCTACAGAATGAAAAACATAACACCCCCTTCTGTTTTGGATCTATCTCTGTAATTTTCTATAAGAATTACAGTAAATATAAGGTGGGCAATGCCCACAAGAAGAAGATAGTAGGGGAAAAAGACAAAATGTGTAATGCACTGACTCAGGAAAGGAAGACACAGACTTTATTTTTAAATAAAATTATAACTATAATTGTAGTCATAACAGTGAGCCAACCACCCAAAATTAAATGTTTAAAATAAAGCAAACAATAGCTACATACCTAAAATGATAGTGACATTGGGAACACGTATAAAACAGCTTATAGAATCATAGAATCATAGAGTTGGAAGAGACCTCAAGGGCCATCTAGTCCAACCCCCTGCCAACCCCCATCACAGGACTCCCGACAGATGACCATCCAGCCTATGCTTAAAAACCTCCAAAGGAGGAGACTCCACCACCCTCTGTGGCAGCATATTCCATTGCTGAACAACTCTGTCATTAAATTCTTCCTAATGTTTAAATGGAATCTCTTTTCCTGTAGTTTGAAACCATTGCCCCGAGTCCTAGTCTCTGAAGCCATGGAAAGCAAACCTGTCCCTTCTTCAATGTGACATCCCTTCAAATATTTAAACATAGCTATCATATCCCCTCTCAGTCTTCTTTTTGTAAGGCTAAACATTCCCAGCTCCCTACGCTGCTCCTGCTAAGACATTTCTTCCAGACCCTCCTCTGGGCCTGCTCAAGATTGTCAACATCCTTTTTAAATTGAGGCGCAGAGAACTGGACACAGTACTCCAGGTGGGGTCTGACCAGAGCAGAATAGAGTGGTACTATCACTTCCCTTGATCTAGACACTATGGCTCTGTTGAGGCAACCAAGAATCGCCTTGGCTTTTTTGGCTGCCACATCACACTGCTGACTCATGTTCAATTTCTGGTCCTCCAAGACTCCCAGATCCCTTTCACAGGTACTATTTTCAAGCCAGGTGTCTCCCATCCTATTAAGATAGGATTATTTAAAGATTAATTCAGTTTGTACACTCTAAAATGTTAATTCAGTTTTTCTATTTCTAAAGCCAAACCAAAATGGCTATAGCTGTTGTGGTTTTGCTGTGACATCCATGACATTTGCAGGCATGGTAGATCCTAAGGAGGAGAGTAAACAAACCAGCATGTTGTTAATGAGTGTCAATGTGCCACCAACAGTTTACTAACATAATCTCAGTTATACAAGTGTAAATCAGTGACAGGACTCTGGACAATGTTGTTCTCAAGGTTGTTAAAAATGCAGCTGATTGGGGCTGCAATCAGCAGCAAATTAGCCCTCGGGTTGGGGACGCAGCTTGTTGGGTTTTAGAGAACATGTTTCGGCTTCTTAACAACACCTTGATTGCACAAATCAAAAAAGAGAGAAAAGCTGACTTGAAAACATTCAGCACAATCCTTGTATAATTGGGTCTAGGAACCCCAAATGCAGGGTCAGGGCGCCCAAGTTATTTGGTCACAGAGCTAGTCTCCAGATCTAAATTCCCAATAAAAGATCTAATGAGTGATAGTTCAAATAAATGGTTCGTTTATTGTTCAAAAAAGGAACTACAGACCCTGCTCTTGAGAGGCGAAAGACAAAGATCTGCCCCCAACCAACTCTTACAGGAGCCCACAATATTTCTTAGCTAGCATTGGGGAGAAATCAAGGTATTCCTGGCCGTATCTGCAAGAGTAGTCTAGGGTTATTATATTATGTTAAACTGAGCCCTGTCCATCCAATAATCTAGGTACACAGCAGCATGATAAAAGGTCAAGGTCCTTCCCCTGACTATGAGCCAGCTCTCCCTGATGGATCTGGCTGGTATTTGCCTGTGAATAGTTTTTCCGTCCCTGAAGCGTTCTCTAAGGGAAAACCGCTCTGCTTTTGTTTGCGGTTCTTTTATTTCAATGTCCACCCTTTTCTCGTGACCCCACACTTGCATATGATCCTTCCAGATGAGATGGGTCATACCTCGGCCGCCAGGGGGCGCTCAAGTGTTGGAGGCATTCAAGAGGAAATTGGACAACCATCTGCCCAATCCTGTTTGATTTGGATTCCTACGGAAGGCCCCTTCCAATGCCCTGATTCTATTGTCTATCTAATGATAATTTCATTAGTAAACCAGTTTCTCGGCTACGTCTCCCCTCCCCGCTTCCTAGGAGAAATAAAAAAGATTGCACAACCAGAACTGAGTAGCACCCTAACTGTATCCCCTTAGAGTTCTCCCATGACAAACAAACAAGCAAACAAACACACACAGACACAGACACACACACACTCAGAGACACACACACACACACACAGAGTGAGTGAGAGAGAGAGAGAGAGAGAGAGAGAGAGAATGTGTGTAGTTTACAGCTGCAGCTCTTTGTGTTTCCTTGATAACTTGAGTGCTCGGTGCAAACTTTAATTGAGATGCAAAGATTTCAGTGCCAGGCTTTTTAGCCAAATCTAATCCAGCAAGTGTCCTAATTCTTCAGAAACCCAAGCGCCTTCCCCACCCCCACCATGCTACAGACCTTCTCTGCCTTCAAGATAACAATCAGGACTGAGCCACAGAAGAGAGAAGCGATGGGTGAGGTGAAATTGGGGGGGGGGGCAGAATATTGATTAAAACATGGGTTTTTGATATTAAAAAAATCGTGCTCCCCTTGCTATTTATATGGTTATCTCTCCTCGAGTTGGTTCTTTCCTCTACCCCCACCCTGGCCTCAGCTTTCCATAACATTCAGATAAGCAAAAGGGGGAAATACGAGTGATTGCAAAGTTAGCTTGTGTTAAAGACTTAGAAAATGACTCATCGGGCTATAATGAGAAGCTGGAGAAGAAGGAAAAAGTTGCAGAGGTTTGAGGAAAAGATGGGTTTTCTCCCCTCCTTTCTTTCCGAGGTGGAAAAAACTTGTATTCCCCACATTGCTTAGGTCAGCCCTCGATTAGCTTGTTGAAGAGTCGGGAAGGGGAAAGAGACAAACATGAAAAAAAAATAGCTTCTAAATTTTAGTTATCCCAGCTGCTTTGTCACAGCCCAAGGAAGAATGCCATTACGGAGCAACTGGATGGGTCTTTATGCCCGATCCACATGCACTTTTAAATGTGAAACACAACCATTTGCACAAGAGCTAATTCGAACCCATGGGCAGATTTGATCTCGGGAGCTCAAATGTTTGTGAGAGGCCTGCTGGAGAAACTCAAAGAGTATCAATAATAATCGTGCACTGCAGATATGGAAGGACTCTACAGGTCAATGATTCCAGCTCCTGTCAAGGAGGTACAGTGGGGAATTGAACTCGCAACTAGAGATGGTCACGACCAGGAAAAATTACGTTTCGAGTTGTCGTTTGTTGGGACAGGTCCATTTCGGGTCGTTTCCGTTTGCCGTGATAATTTTCAAAAAATTGTCATTTCCGTTTGTCGTTTGTTGTTTCCACCATGATTTAGTGCGATTTGACTTCCCAGAGCATGGGGTTAGGGGGTAAGGGCTAGGGTTAGGGTTACGGTTAAGGTTAGGGTGGGTTAGTGAGCTGCACCTCTGGGTGCCTCTGGCCCACTAAGAAGACAGTGTACTGGCGTATGGGTTAGGGTTAGGCTTAGGGTTAGGCTTAGGCTTAGGGTTGGTGGGCTTTTTATGCCCTCTCTGGCACATCCAGAAGTATCATCAAAACCTGGCCATGCGATTGGTGGAATGGCTCCAAAAATTTGCATGGTCCCATCCCATGGCCAGCCCATCATTGCGCGTGCGCAGGTGTAAAAAAATAAATAAATAAAATAAAATCAATGGAGACGTTTTGTTGCAAGAAAAACCCACTGCTGCTACTATAAAAAATCAGGCAGTTAAAATACCTAATTTCCACATGTTTCTGTGGTGCTTTGGTGGGTTTTTGGACCACGATTTTTAAATAAATATTGTGGTCGCCATTTTGGATCCCCCCCACCGCATGGCAAATGGAGACGACGAGGATGCCCCCCCCCAGCCTGGTGCAAGCAGCCCAGGACAGGAGAGGGGGGAGGCCGGGGAACCCCCCCCCCCCAGAAACCACCCCTCTGGTAGGTGCCCTCACACAGGCAGGCATATTTTCGCCTGCCTTTTTGGCTGGGAATCGTTATTTTTTTATTATTTTTAAAACTTTTTTTCTGTGCTGCTTGGCATCGCGCGATCGCCGTGATGCCATGAACGACAACGACAAACCAGACCCAATTTATCTTTTATCGGGTCGGGTTCGAGCTGGAGCGGAGTAATTGTCATTACTGTTTCCATTACGTAATGGAAACGACAAACGGTAAATTTCGCCGCTCCATGCCCATCTCTACTCACAAGCTCAGGCTCCAGAGACTGATGTTTAAACCACTGAGCTATCCAGCAGAAGGGGACTCCTCCCATGTCACTCCCAGATGCAGGGATGTGCCGCCCTCTGCGCCGTGTGATCAGTTGCCCCTCTTGTCCATCCTAGGAAGTCTGCAAAGACACACCCCTTCAGCCTGGCCTTTTAAACTATCTTTCTCCTTAAGAAGATAATTTTTGGATTGCTCTGGTAGTTGTGATTTTCTTGGCTTTGTTCTTTAATCTGTTTTTTTAATCTTGTTAACATTTCCTTTTGATCTGGTTTATCGATTCCTGAGTTACATTAAGCCCCTGTTTTAATGGAAGACTTGAATTAGCTTAAATAAACATTTAGTAAATATTTAATGAGTATTTCCTATTTACAAGTTAGACACCACCACCCCACACACATACACACATAGGTCCTCGCTGCCAGATAGGTGGTATAAAAATCCAATAAATAAATATGATACACTGGAAGGACAAAAAGGCACTCGTTCAAAGATGAGGATATACACATATTAGACAGAGAAGAGAGGTGGTTTGAGAGAGAAGCGTCAGGGAAGCCATTTCTATATTTATTGAAAACCCCACTCGCAACAAAGGGGGGGGGACTCAGGCACAATATGTCTGTCACTTATCATGCTTCCTTTTCATCCGTCCCCAGACAAATCAGAAGTACTTCACACCTCCACCAGGAAAGCCATAGCTAATAACCCATATTTACTGGGTGTTGGGAAGGGTTGCATAGGTGGGACTTTCACGCACCCCAGGCCATTGTACATCTAATGAGCCTATTCAGGCTACCGTCCACCTACTGAGCCTATTCAGACCAGGGTGATGTGAAATCAAGGTGCACTATAAATTGGAGGCCGCCTCACCACCAACTTTCTTTAGACTGATGAAGCTGCTTGGATGAGTGGTGAAATGTTTCGATCTCACAAGAAAAGAAGCCCAGTTGCCATGACTCAACTTCCAGATAACCTCACATGGATGATTGAGAATCTTCACAAAAATGTGATGCCGTTGAGAAGGCAGGTCGGGTGTAGGTTGCAGAACACGTGGGAATTCAACCATTTGCTTCTGGCTCATGACCTTTCCTGAGTCACCCATGTCCCATCATGAAAACCCTTTAACCTAACCAGCAGCACCTCCATCTTGCCAGAATTTCATCTTCCCTCTCATGCTAGAGTACAGAGATCTATTTGCATGTGGTGGGCTTTTGTAATCGGACCATAAGTCCCAGGAGATCAGTCTGAGAACCACAAACAGTTCTAAAGCCTGCCAGGTGCCCATGCCTGATCCTCTTTCCCTTCTTTCTCTAGGTTTTGACATGATGGAAGCATTTGGTCTGACCGAGAAGGAGTATGCTTCCATCAAAGGGGTTGCAATGGAACCTTACATCTTCTTGGGTGCTCACATTTATACCCTCTTCAAAGATATCCAATTGACCCAAAAAACAAGGTAACGTGAGAAAGCAAGAAAGAGGTCTTGATGGGTTGGTTATGGCCTTGGTCTCAGCCATTCTACTGGCAAGCGGAACATAACAGGGAAAATGCCAATGGGAAGAAGGAAGAACAAGAGAAGCAAAGGGAGATTGATGAACCCTTAAATAACCTATGTTCTGCGAGGTGAGGACTGACCTGTGTCACTGGTTGACTGTGTTGAATAGGCTAAATTCAAAGCAAATGTCAACATAGAAGGATGTTTAAGACTCTATTCTTGTAAGGAGGTATAATTACAAAGTGAAGGTCGCTGTTAGAGAACAATCAGGGAATTATACCACTTGCATAAGCTGGTTGTTAATGTGGCTGTGAAGAAATGAGGATAATACAACACTGTGTATCTGGAAAGTGGACAGAAACTACCGCCCCTTTCAACAAGGAAGCAGGGAACAAGGAGAGCTGATGTGTTGGGAAGGCAATTAAGAATTTCCCAAGCTGCTCTGCTTAAGGACAGGGGCGGCGGTGGTCGTTGCTTTTATTCAGGCCCATGACTAGGGTCCATGTGACCAGAGAAAATAGGGTTTATATGCCCCCCAGTGGGTTAGGGGGGTTTCCAGGGGTGGCACAGAATGCTACAAAGTACAAATATTTTATTATTTGAGCACCTCCCCCCCCCCAGCATGGTACCTAAGGCACATACCCTGCTCCCCCCTCCCCCTAGTCTTGGCTCTGCTTTTAATGGAATTCTCTCAATACAGAATGTCATGTTTTACATTCAGATAGAGGGATTTTTCAAAGGCACGGTTGTCATTCCTTCTCTTCGCCCTTTGCTCGGATGTGCTTATTTCTATCTTGACTCTCATATTTTTGCTCTCTCTGCAACCGGCATCAT
>JAHTLZ010000017.1:692477-712604 GCA_023846285.1 Phrynocephalus versicolor
AGAAGAAAAAGTATTAATATTAATATACTCCACACCCATCCCCCTAGGCATTATAAAGCTCCATAAAAGGTCTATTCCATTGAGACGGAGGATATAAAGAATGAAGTGGTTTTGTGTTGTTGTTGTTTTTTTTTTTTTTTTTTTTGGAATACAGCTTTCTGAAAATTATATGGTAAATGACCATCTCTTGAAATGTTTGATAATTTTAAAACCTCCCACAAAATTTGAAGGATATGTGGCAATGATCTGGGTTGTAAGTATGAAATATAACAATGCTGTATACAGTATTGTATATATAGAAAAGAAAAATAAAGAGGAAAAAAGAGGAGGAAAAGACACCAAGCCAAGATTACTCAGAAATCCTTTATTTCAAGTCTGTTCATGAAGCTTCCACAATGGCTTCTCTCAATTGAGAAAGATTTGGCCCAGAGTAATGGGGAATAAAAACCTGGAGGAGTCATCCTCAGTTTTCAGTCTCCCTCCCTTCTAAAGATTCTCCACCCCATTTCACTTGTGTCATATGAAAAATCTGAAGTGATAACCCAAGCTCCTATCCTCAAGTTTGAACTGGACTAAGAATTTAGGGCAGATCCACACACAGTTCTGAGAAAGATGATCAAGCCGTAAAGGAGAACATTGGGCGCTTTTACACGACCTCTAAAATCCGCTGGCAACTTAAATTCGGACCAGAGATCGTGAGGGTTTGTCGCTCTTCCTGTGTTCCCACCCCTCCGCACTCCCTTGCTCCTGTCTGCCTGAGGGGAAGGAGAAAAAAAAGGGAGAAAAAAATGCAGGCTCACCTCCCCCTGCCCCATAGTGATTCTTGTCTCTTAAAGGGGCAGCGAGGGAAAAAAAAAACCAAACAGAAGGCGAGGGAGCCCAGCATTCACAGCTTTACAATACACATCAGAATATTTTTTACCTCCTGGAGGCCAGGTACTTGAAAATTGCTCTGGGATGCGCTTAGGTGGGCGTGGTCGTACTTAATTTTGTTTAAAGTCCGGAGCTGGTGGGAAAACATTTTTAAGCTCCAGATCTTGGAGCCCTTTGCCTCGGATTTTAGGGGTCGTGTAAAAGCATCCATTGATATTTTAAATTCCTTTCTCTCCAACTCCCTTCTTCTCACATGTACCAAAAGTGGTGCTCTGGCCAATAACTATGAGCCTTTTCACACAACCCCTAAGATTCGCTGGCCACTTAAATTCGGACCAGAGATCTTAGGGGTTTGTCGCTGTTCCTGCGTTCCCACCCCCTCCGCACTCCTGGCTGCTGGCTGCGTGAGGGGAGGGAGAAAAAAAGAAAAGAATGCCGCTCACCTCCGTTCTGCCATCCCGGCACTGCATTCAGATCTCTTAAAGGGGCGGGGGGCAAAAAAAGAACAAACAGAAGCAAGGAGAGCCCGGCAGTCACTACGTTATATCCGCAACAGGAATTTTCACCTCCGGAGAGCAAGTACCTGAAAAGTGCGCTGGGACACGCTTAGGTGGGCATGGTCGCACTTAATTATCTGTAAACTCCAGAGCTGGTGGGGAAATAATTTTAAGCTCCGGAGCTGGGAGCCATTTGCGGCGGAGTTTAGGGGTCGTGTACAAATACCCTAGGGCTTGGTAGCAGGCTCATGGTTGACTCATCCTTCCATCCTTCCGAGGTCAGTAAAATGAGTACCCAGCTTGCTGGGGGGGGACAACGTGTAGCCTGCATACTGTAATTAAACTGTAAACCGCCCAGAGACTACTTGAAGTAGCATGGGGAGGTATATAAGCAGACCACTTTAGAACACTTTTTGATCCAAGAAGCTGCATCTTCATTGTGGTGGGTTGCAGAAGATAACATTTTGCCTTAATGTTAGACTGTGTTTATACCCCACCAGGAAAAAAAATCCACATTTTGCATTTAGAAAATGTGAATTCTATAACTGGAATATATTATGCAAATTCATCTTGATTGTTTGAAAACAAATGGAAGGAATAAGGCTTCGTAGCTTATGCAGACGACATGGCACAAGGTGCCTTGTAGTTAAATTGCAATGTTGGTAGAGGATCAGGGTTTTTAAGGGTTTGTCGTTGGCCGTCCCTTCCTGGGGGAAAGCATGGTGCAGTTAAGAGTGTAAATGTTGTACTAGGTCGTAGCAAAGGTTTACATCTAGACCAGCATTTCATCCCCACAGACACTATCCAGACAGGCAGGCAAAGCAGGAAAGGAATAGAAGGATTTTCTCAAAGGCTTTCACAGCCAGGATTTGATCATTGTGAGTTTGGGGGGCTGTTTGGCCATGTTCTGGAAGTTTTTCTTCCTGATGTTTCTCCAGACTCTGTGGTTGACATCTTCAGAGAGCAAGGAGCTCAGGGAACTAGGAGTTCTCTCTGTGCTCCGGGGTATAGAGTGAGTAGCACAGTCTCACTCACTCTATACACCACAGTCTCGCTCACTCTATACACAAGAGCACAGAGAGAACTCCTAGTTCCCAGTTCCTTGCCCTCTGAAGATGCAAGCCACAGAGTCCAGCAAAATGTCATGAAGAAAAACTTCCAGAACACGGCCAAGCAGCCTGTAAAACTCACAACAACTAATAGAAGGGTTTGTTTTGCTGTTAGGTTTTAGCCCCTGGGACTCAGATGGGGGAGTCCATTCTTCAGGTCTCTGGTTTTGTACCTAAAATCTCCAGGAATGGGATACTGGAAGCTGACAATTTTATATTTGGGGGATCCCTCCCATGATTTTAGGATCTGCCATTCGGATACACTTAAAAGCATCCTTGGCACTAGAGATGGGCACGAATAAAAAAAAATGGCATTTCGTTTGTTGTTTAGGGGGTCCGTTTCGGTTCGTTTCCGTTTTTGTGAATTTTTGCAAAAAATACGTTTTCGTTTTCGTTCATTTCATTACTATTTCATTACTGTTTCATTACCATTTATTTCAATTTTTGTGATTTTTTTTAGCATTTTAAGCAGTTCAATGTATTGCCGTAATGAAAATGAAACGGACAACAAAATTTCTGGTGTTTCTGTTCGTTTTGTTTCATTTTAGAGACAAAATTCAATTGTCATTTCGTTGCATAACGAAACAAAAAACGAAAACGGAAATGAAAAATTGTTCGTTTTGTGCCCATCTCTACTTGGCACTTCCATTAACCTGCTCATTCCAGAGCTGCTGCGGTTCTGTATGTTGGTTCTGTATGCTGGCCACAGGCTCACACAACACTAGCTCATTGGCTTGAATACGGAGATGAACACTGCCCTAGAGTTGGACACGACTAGCATGCATGTGCAGAGGGAACACTAACCTTTACCTTTACCTCTCTTTCTTTCTGCCTCCCTCTCTCATCTCTTTCTCTCTCACATACACAATGGTTGCTGAACAACCAACTGCAATGACATCCGTGAGGGTCCACCTCAACGCCTGGATCTCAGGCTTTGTCTCTGAAATCTAGAGAATGGGATACCCCTGGCCTGGTAAATTTAGGAACACTCTGTAGTTTGCCCTCACCCTGAACAGGTATTGAGAGACCTTCTCTCTTGGATAGTAGAGGTAACATCACCACCATGACACTCACTACTTCTAGACTCTTTGGAAATTTGCCAGCATCCCTGTGTTGTTCAACCAGAAACCCCATTGGTAACAGGCTTTTGGATCTCCCCAGACTTTCCTGGAAGACAGCATAGCAAGTACGTTTTGGAAACTCAGTTCCAAGCCACTGTATCAACTCAACAGAGAAGGGAATTTAACTGTTATTGGCATGACAGAAGGAAAAGCCATGTGAGCTTTTAAACAAAACTTAGAAAGGCTTCTCGTTTTAGGACCACAGATCTCAGAATTGCTCAGTGGAATAAGAGAGTTGTGGTCCAGAAAAAAGAGAAAAATCCAAAGCTCTGCTTTGAAAGCCTATTCAGTGCCAAGGAAAATCCCTGTGTATTTGTAGATATCTGGATTTCAGTCATCTTTTCCCTCCCTTTAAAAGCTCACCCACAATCTCCACCACTGAGAATGATACAAGCTGTGCTAGGCTGGCCCGTGTCAAACTGCAAACGAAATAACTTATGTCTGGAACTCATATTTCTCAAACGCAAAAATATCCCTGCCAGTATACATTTAACAAATCGGGGAGAACCACTTGTAGCCTCATGTTCTTCCTGGTGTGATGGTTTTGTGTGCTTTTAATGGTGATTATCCCCACCATCTACTGTAGCACGATGTGGTACAGCCCAGCACATTGTGACTCTTCCAGTTTTATATTCCTACATGACCTAGCCAATGGTTCCCAACCTGCGGGTCCTCAGATGTTCTTGGACTCAAACTCCCAAAAGTCTTCACCACTAGATGGGCTGGCTGGGATTTCTGGGAACTATAGTACAAGAGCATCTGGGGACTCAAAGTCTAGATGAGTGGTGGCGAACCTTTGGCACTCCAGATGTTTTGGACCACAACTCCCAGAATTCCAAGTCTGTATTGCCAATGACAAAGGACTGTGGGAGTTGTGGTCCAAAACATCTGGAGTGCCAAAGGTTCACCACCACTGGTCTAGATCGACGCACACCACGTTTTTACATCTGTTTACTCAATTTCATCATGAAATGAAACTCTGAAGATCAGGAAAACCTCTTTCTGGACCTGGGAATATTATGTTTTCAGCAAGATATTTCAACAGACTAGTACAGGCATGTCCAAACTTCAGCCTTCCAGATATTTTGGACCACAACTCCCACAGTCCTTTGCCATTGGAAATACAGGTTTGGAATTCTGGGAGTTTTGGTCCAAAACATCAGTAGGGTCAAAGTTTGGACATGCCTGAGCTAGTGTCTTGTTTGCAGTTGTGAAATTATGGACCACCTCCTTGTGTCACAAAAAAAGTGTGCCCCCTTGTGCTGAGGAGGACAATTGGGGACATGAGGTTGGGAACAAGGATTCTGGCTCTGCCTATTTTCTTGGACTTCAGGGCTCCTTACCTGTTGTGCAAATGAAGATGCTTAAATCAGATGTGGGTAAATCAGAACACCCAGCTGGGACGTTTTTAACTTCTCGTTTGACTTTGTCAGGTACTGAGTCTGTCTGAGATTGTCTCAGTTTGCACTCGCTTTAAGAGAGCACAGCCGTGTCCTTAGGAGTATATACGACAACGAATGCCACCACGCTACGGATAAACTTTAATTAACCAGCTCCCTCCCATCCCTCCCACCCTCAAAGAGATATAGAAGATGAAGATGGCCTAGGCAGTGATGCAACCTTAGAAAGGCAGCCCCAGAGCATCTGGGAAACGGTTCATGCGCAGACATTTATGGTTGGTTATTCATAGCTGTCGCCACCAGCGTTCAGCTTTGCCCCTTCCCGGTGGGCAGAAATCACTGGAATGGGATGCAACAGGTTTGGGTTCCGAGTTATTTTGTCCCTAGATCATTCCGGCCAACCAAGGCGGGAGGAAGAGCCCCACAGTGCCCAGCAAGCAGACAATGATGAACATCCAAAGGAAGATTCTGTCGATGACCATTGCAACGTACTTCCAGTCTTCCTTCACCTGCAAAACAGGAGAGGGGGAGAGAAAGGATGCATGAAAAGATAAATTCGTAAAGTAGAGAAACAAAACATCAAACAGCATGTTTCATTTGAAGAAATGAAATACCATTTTTTGTTTCAGAAATGAAACAATTCATCCTAGCCTCTTGATCCAGCGGTGTTGAGAACAGGATATTTGTTTTTAAACTGACTGATTTGTTGTCCTTTCTTCCCATGCCTCAGCTGTTGAGACAGCTTTTCTCCGATCTTGATCTGCCTGAAACTAGCCAGGAGCTGAGCTGTTCCCTTGGCTGGCTGTGTCTGCAAGTTGATTTAAACTGATTGTTTTCCTTTCCTTTTTGCGTAGCTCTGTGGAGGTTATTTTTTTTTAATATTTTCTTTCCTTCCCTCGCCAGGCCATGGATCAGCTGTGTTTATCTCCCCATTCTCTCTGTGCAGCCACTAGCTATTAGGTTTCTAGCTTGTTTAGAGAGGGTTCTTTACTTGAAAGCAAATTGATTGGAAGGTTTGAAGGTCTTTGATTTAGTGCACTGGGCTCCCTGTTAAATAAGAAAAAGGAAAGCTCCCCATTATTTATAGCCTTACGAAGCATTTTGTTTCTTTTTAAAAATCCACTATTAACGAAACAGAATGAAATGAAGACTGAAACGAACTGAAACACTATATTTCTGTTTCGTGGCCATCTCTAGTCTATTCAGACTAGGGTGATGTGAAACCAAGGTGAACTATACATTGGACGCCTTGTATCAAATTTCCTTAGACTGATGAAGCCAGTTGGATGAGTAGTAAAATGTTTTGATCTCATCAGGAAAAGAAGTCCAGTTGCCCTGATTCAACTTCTGGATAATCTCACCTGGACAGCTGAGAATCTTCACAGACAAACTCTGCATCTCCTAATGTGTAGCACCCCACTGAATAAAACCAGGACTACGTGACTCTTACAAGTTGCTGTAATGGTCAGCAGCTAGGACATTGTTCCTTTCTCAGCTACACATATTACCAAGAAGCCAGTCCCTAACATCAGTCTATCCAGAAAAGGCTGGTCTTAAAATGAAACAAAAGGAAATCTCCTCCGGCCGCCAAAAGGTCAACAGTGCATTTATTTAACAATTGCTTTGAAGAATTGAGTTCTACCTAGGGATATCCTGTCAGATAACCATTTCCCCAGTTGTCCTTCTGTATACTCAAGGGGATACGAAATCATGCTATGCGCCTGACAGCCTTTCATCACAAGCTGTGGCCAAGCAGACTCTCCCATCTGTGGTTAAGCAGGCTAAATCTAGGGATAGGCAGCCAATGGAGAAATGTAGTTGGACTTGTCTCCCTGGCCTTGTCTTACCAGCTCCTCCAAGGTGCTGGCAGAGGGGGCAGCTCATATAGATACTGCACAAATTACAGAACCAATGTTCGGTCAGCATTGTATCTCTTAAATTTTAACCGAGATGGGAAAAGTTGTGTTTTTGCACTTACAGTCTCAAGGCCACTTGGAACTATTATGGTGACTGAAGCATTCTGGGCGATGTAGTCCAAATCTATTCACAATTCTGAGATTCAACTGGTGGTCGGTGGTTTTTGATTTAAAGCAGGCATATCAAAACTTCGGCCCTCCTAATGTTTTGGACCACAGCTCCCAGAATTCTAAGCTTTGATTGCCAGTGGCAAAGGACTCTGGGAGTTGCAGTCCAAAACATCTGGAGGGCCGAAGTTTGGACATGCCTGATTTAAAGCATTCTTTTACCCTCCTTGTCTGGTTCCCAAGGTCAGGGACTCAAGTGCTGCTGTCTAATCAGACTTATGTTGCACCGGTGACACTACTCTGTTTATTTTCCCCAAAGACTGGGACTCAGCTTCTGACTTAGGACCCACCCACCCTTCTCTGTTTTTTATGGGGAGAAAAATCTTGTTTTTAAACAAACTCGGACTTGGAGCTTGGAAGTTGACACAAGGTACCAAAGAGATTCAGACGTGGGGCTTGGACGTATAGATCTGCCAACATGCCTGCCTGCCTCACAATGCTGCTCTCTGTACAATCCATCGTGGGTTTCTGCAGCCAGCTCTTTCCATCTTGAAAGAGCTGTGGTTGTTTGCAAAAGTCTGCCGATAACATCTTTGCACTGATAAGCAAGTCACCATCCCAAATTGCTGTGTTCTATTTTTACACTGCTTCCCCCGCTGGCACCCCCAACCCAGATAACCTAATAGAACAAACATAGGAGCAGACTGAGAACTTTCATATTTGACAATGTCCTGAACTGCTCTTATAATATTGCTTCAGTAATACAATCTCCCTAAAGCTGGGAGATTTCAAATAAAGGTATTTTGACATCTTTCCCAGCAAATAATGGCTTTGTTTCCTTACACTCTCTATCATCTCACTGGAGCAAAAGACTGGTATCTAAGGATTATCCCTGTAGGACAGGGGTGGGAAATGTCAAACATGGAGGCCAAATCCATCCCTCCTGGGGTTCCAGACAGGCCTAACTGTAGCCCTCTTTCCTATGATAGCATAATTTGCTGGTTTCTCACTATTTACCATATTTTCCCATCTATAAGACGCTGCCATATATTAGACAGCCCCCACTTTTAAGACTCCCAATGAATAAAATTAATAAATCCTCCTTGAGTTCCTCTCCAACCCATCCACTGGTGTTTCCGTTCCTTTCTGTGTTCTGAAGACTCCTCTCCACCTTGCTTTCTGCATGGATTGGAGCCGTCTTTTCAGCTGGGAAAGGCTGGGGGGGGGCGCATTGAGCAACCCATTACTAAGTGCCTTTCTACACTGAAAAGAAGGTTCAGATTTCTGCAAGAGCAAAGCAGAGAGGAGAGCAATCAAGCACTATTGGAAAGGAAGTGAAACAGCACAATTAGTTTAGATTCTCCTCCACCCCACCTCCTGCTGTTTTCTTTTCTCTCCACGAGCTACAGTACTCCCTCGCTTATTGCGGGAGTTTGGTGCCTGATCCACCTGCAATAAAGGAAAATTCATGAAATGCAGGTGCCTCAGCAAACTGACCTTGGGCTGCTCCTGCCTGCTGCATTTCCAAAGAGAGGTTTTTAACCCCCTCCTGACACCTCAGCAAACCTTGCTGCCAGGAGCTCAAGGTCTGTTTGCTGAGATGTCAGAAGGGGGTTAAAAGCTTCTCTTTGGAAGCAAAATGCAGACGCCTCAGCAAGGGCTGCTTCTGCCATATCTGCTTGCAAAGAGAGGCTTTTAACCCCCCTCCTGGCACCTCAGCTATCAGAAGGGGATTAAAAATCTCTCTCTACAAGTGCAGCTGGCAGGACCAGCCCCAGGTCTGTTTGCTGAGGTGCCAGGAGGGGTTAAAAACCTCTCTTTTGAAGCCTGCTTCCCTCAAGAAAAAAACCATGATATACTGAGACCGTAATATATGAACCGTGTTGTGGCAGGGGACTACTGCACTACCCTGATACTCCTGATACCCTGTTGAAGCAAAACAAGTTGGGGGGGGGGGGACATGTAGCCATCCCCAAAACCAAATACAAAACTAGACAAGGTGATACCTACTCAGGATACTTCTCTGAGTATTTCAGTTTTAGGATCTCTACTCCAGGCATGATACCATAGTCTTTCGAGACTGAAGGATGCAATGATGATTTCAGTAGAAAACAAAAAATATTAAAATATTTAGATGTCACATGTGACGTTAAAGGGACGTTTACTTTTTCTTCTGTCAGTGCTATCTATGCCAATCGTTTGCCGACAATGCCCCTCTGCACTCTACATAAAACAAATAGTTCAATCTCTGTGAAAAAGAATTAAAGGACACAAAATGGTCATCAAGAATGGTAATACACATTAGAGATGGGCACGAATCAAAAAATGGCATTTCGTTTGTCATTTGTCATTTGGAGGGTCTGTTTCGGTTCGTTTCTGTTTTTCGTGAATTTTTGCAAAAAAATCATTTTCGTTTTCATTCGTTTCATTACCATTTAATTACCATTTATTTCAATTTTTTGTGATTTTTTTTTTTAGGATTTTAAGCAATTCACTCATATTGCAGTAACGGAAACGAAACGCACGACAAAATTTCCGGTGTTTCTGTTCGTTTTGTTTCATTTTAGAGACAAATTTTGTTTGTCATTTCGTTACGTAATGAAACAAAAAACAAAAACGGAAACGAAAAATTGTTCGTTTCATGCCCATCTCTAATACACATAATTCCCTGTCTAATCATTTCAAGTCCCCTGGACACTCTGCACAAGATCTGAAAGTTGGCATCCTGGAGAAGAAAAATTACAAATCACACATCCAGAGAGAGAGAGAGAGAGAGATGGGGGGGGGGTTGATTTAAAAACCCATCCCAATTGTCTGACTAGAAACCAAGGTTTCTTAGGCCACTATCAAATATGAAATATTTTGTTGTATCTGCTGTATCTCCATCTACTGTATGTTCCAGCTAAGGAGTGCCACCTTAAGGACCACACATTACCATGTTGTTCCTCATTGTTTTCTACAGCCTGGGGTTAATTTAGCCCCCACGGTCATGGTTATTGTTTACAGAACAATGCTTCCTGGACGTTGAGCTAAATATCAGCTCAGATCTATCAGTCTTTAAAATATTTAGAGACTATCAAATTTAAACGGAAAACTGCCCTGGGTAGTTGGGGGATGGAGCTCACCTGATGACAATGCTGGCAAGTTACATTGTTCTCACACATTAGATAACATTAGGCCTTGCATTACACATCTCCCCTTCTCTGATCTCTCCTTCTGCTTAACTACCCTTTGAGGAAGGTTGCTGCGTGGAATCATCAATCAGCTTCTCTTTCTACATTAATTATAACCAGGCAGCAATGGGTGGGTGTATGTGTTTTATCTCACATGCCAGGAAAATCATGTCACATCAAGGCTGGGCTCGGTTCTGAATGAACCCTGTTGGGATTCTGCTAACAGCTCGTAGAATTATTTACAAGGCACAGGTTGTCTGGTGATGGGCTTTACGTGGATATCATTTTGTAAACGTGCTCAGGTTTCTTATAATGTGCTGTCAAGTTGCAAGGGTTGAACGCACCATTTGTGACTCCACATATTCTGTTCCCTTGCCTTCCATATTTTTTAAAAAAAAAAACTCCATGGGGTCCCAGTTAGTTTATTGGCCTTCATCATGTGAGTTCTTACCTTGTCAAACCCTACAGTTGTTGTTATGGAACATTAAGTCATGATTAATTCCAAAAGGCACTGCCATGAAAAGGAATGGACTTTCTGGCTGTAACAAATGAAGAACACCACCAAGGAGGCTCCTCCTTTTCTTTTCGGATTTGTTCCATTAATTTCCGAAAGAGAGCTTCTTTGAATCCCTTTGAATTTGGTTTGAAGACTGAGATGAAGCAGAACAATTTCAATTGAGACATACAAAATAATGCAGGGCATGAGTAAAGTGGATAGAGGGACACTCTTCTCACTCTCACAAAATGCCAGAACTAGGGGACATCCACTCAAATTGAGGGCTGGGAGAGTGAGAACAGACAAAAGAAAATATTTTTTCACCCAGTGCGTTATTAGTGTGTGGAACTCCCTGCCACAGGAGGTGGTGATGGCACTGGTCTGGATGCCTTCAAAAGGGAATTGGACAGATTCCTGGAGGAACAGTCCATCACAGGTTGCAAACTATGATGGAGATGTGTAATCTCCAGGTTTGAAACCGGGGTACTCCAAGGGCCAGATGCAGGGGAGTGGTATCAGGAGACAGATATCTAGTCTTGTGCGCTCCCAGATGCATCTGGTGGGGCCACTGTGAGATACAGGAAGCTGCACTAGATAGATCCAGTATGGCTCTTCTTATGTTCTTATGACTTCAACTCTAATTGCCTCCTTTGGATTGTATTCCTGTAAAATTGTCTTGCCCATTTCTGATGCCAGCCAGCACCCCCTTACATCCCACAAATGACTTGTGTGTGGAGATGGGCATGAACCATTGCTTCATAAATTCATCCAGGTGGGCTTACTGCTGCAACAAGTGTTTTGGGGGGGGGGCTTAGATGCCCTGCCCCCAACAATGGGTGCCCACTCAGAACCAGGATCCTGACTTCCCTGACCTGCCTCTTGCGAGTGCTTGCCAAGTGGGTGGGATGCCGAACCACTGAGAACAGGGGTAAACAAACAGGGACGAACCAACGAACTGGTGGTCTGTGCCCATCTCTATCCATGTGGCATGAGAATAATTTGTTGTTGATGTGTGTGGCACTGACAATAGCCTGCCATGATAACTGACGATAATCTTCTTTTTCTTAGCGTTTGTCCCACTTGGTGGTGGGGTGACAAGTGAAAATTATAATGATGAAAAAAAATATAAATAAGTGCTACCCTAGGTAGATCTGAAGACACAGGTCTTTGTTATCTGTACTGCTTCCTGATAAGTATATGAGGACAAGGACAGTTCCATGATAATAAATGTGAACTTTCAAGCATACTGATGCCTTAAATGGTCTGATAATATTTCAGTCTTTCACTCTTTCTATACCACCTTTATCTTAGAAAACAGTAACTTCAAAAATGGAAGGCACAGATAAAAAGGGGAAAAACTTGTAGAACTCTAATTAGGTGCATCTCACTTTTGGGGGTAGAATTTCATTTTAATTTTTTTTTGTGGGTTTTCCTCTCTTTTCTTTCTCCCCACACCACCCATTCTTAATTAATATTTTCACATTTTCCCAAGGGCTAAATTACTTAATACCAGACCATCAGAAGTAATCTCTGGAGGGCAATTAAATCCCCACGAATTTTTTAAAGGACAGATACATTAGAAGAGAGGTGAAATGAAAAAGCACTACATTTATTCCAAAAAATAAAACAACTTAAAATGGAAACTCATTAGGATGATTGGTATTTGATCCCTTTTCATTTGTTATATTGAGTCGTTGTCAAAGGCAATGAAAAATTCTAAAAAGACAATGCTTGCCTTCATATTGCATATTTCCCCTACACACATAATTCTTCCTGTAACTGCAAGAAATCCAGCACCAAGGATCACGGGCAAACAGTTTAATGTTCCATTCTGAAGTTCATTGGATTGTGAATAAGAAATTATGTAGTCTAATACTGGAAATACTTCAAGAACTGGAAACACACTATACAGAGATATGATTTTTCCCCAAAGAAATAAATTTTCTTTCAGTGCAGAAATATTATGGTGGGAACCGCTAGAGCAGTGATTCCAAACCGGGCATCCCCAGGTGTTCTTGGACTAAATCTCCCAGAAGCCTTCACCACTAGCTGTGCTGGTTAGGATTTCTGGGAGTTGTTGTTCAAGAACAGCTGGGGAACCAAGGTTGGGAAACAATGCACTAGAGGTTGAACCCTTTGGTTATGCTCCCTTTCCTGATTAGCTACTCAAGGCTAAAGAGCAGAAAAAATATGTTTTCCCAAGATTATAGGGCTCTAGACTTTTCTTGGACTGCATCTCCCAGCAGTCTTCATCACCAGTTCTAGAGCTGATTTAGAGTTGTGGTACAACAGCTTCTGAAAAACAGGGAGTTGCCTGCCAATGACAAAAAAGAAGAGTGACTAGAGATGGCGATCAATTAAAAAATAGCATAATTCATTGTGATTTGTTGATGCTGACAAATCAACAAATTGATGAAATGCCAGTGAGGCACTGATGAATTGACAAATTTATACATCTCCCATTTAAAAGGCTATAAAAAGACTTCCCCCAGCATCTAGATACCCAAAATTTGCAAGGATGCTTCCTTTGCCTCTTTCAGTCCAACAAATTAAGGAATAAAATTTGCTAAAATTCATCAATTCATATTCATTGGGGACTCCACTGATGACAAATACAAATTGACAAATTTTGTTGAATTATTTGTCAGAAATATGTGATTTGTTTTTCATTTTGTCCCCATCTCGAATAATAACTTTTCAGAGATATTCAATAGGACCTATTCCATAGGTGGGCTGTTTAGGATTCTAGCAAAAACTTGAGCAATATAGATGAGCTGCTGTTTAGTAAGCCACCCAGAATGGGAGCCCGGGAGCAGCCTTTGCCCTAAAAATATTCAGGGTAGAAGAAACAGGGATGAGACCACTTAACAACAAGTTGTTGGCACCTGGCAAATTCAAGTCACATTGGCCAATTTCTTCCACACACTCTCACTTCCTGCCTTCTGGCTTTGCTATTTTTAAAGACTGAACGAAAGCGCAAACCTCAATCACTTAATTAAAGAAACTATTTGCTTTAAATATAACCACCTCCCCCCTGCAGCGGTGCAATGTCCGCAGAATACTGATCAGGGAATGGAGGATGAACCCATCTTGGTAAAGGAGGTCTTGTTAAACTCACAAGAGGTTTCCAGTCCAATCCTTCACATGCTTCACTGCTGGCAGGTAAATCCTAGTGAGTTCTCGGGGATTATGGGATGAGTTAGATGATAAATGTAAAGCAGCTGTCCTGGAGTTGAACCCATATGATGGTTGGATGTTTTCTGTTAATAGTGGCAACACAAATGGATGTAGAGTAGCGAATGCAGGATGCTTTAACAGAAGGATAGTCTCAAAATCCCGTGAGCCAGTTCTTCCATATCCAGCAACAATTAGGCCTCATCTTGAGTAATGTATCCAGTAGAGATGGGCACGAAATGGAAATATGGCATTTCGTGTTTATGACTACTTATAACTGTGTTCCTTTAATGCAATGTTTGTTATTAATGATGTAAGATGTCCCTCAATTCCTTGTTCTAAAATACTTGAACATGTGTTAATTGTGCTGGATTGTATTATCCCTCACTACTGGAAGCCAGCTTGGGTCCTTTTCCAAGGAGAAAGACAGGGTAAAATACTCTAAAATAAAAATAAGTAATAAGACTGGCAGGCCACTATTCTCAGGAAGTGCACTGTGCGATATAATAATCCTTTGCGGTTAAGTCAATTCTGACTTATGGCAGCCTTTTTCAGAGTTTCCCAGGTAGAGAATAGTCAGGAGTGATATCATTCCTTTCTATTAAGGGCACTCTGGGATGGAGATCATGTGTCTATTGAAAACCCTTCTCTCAACAGAGGTGGAGGATGCAGACACAATCTGCCTGCTACTTATCAAGTGGCCCTTTCATCAATCCCCAGATAAATAGGAGCACTTCACAGGCCATAGCTAAGGACTTATATTTAATGGGTTTTGTGAAAGGTTGCATAGGTGGGACATTCATGCACCAATGAGCCTTTGTCCACCAATGAGCCTATTCAGACCACTGTCCACCTATGAGTAGAGATGGGCACGACTCAGCGAAATTTTTGTTTTCGTTTCGGTTTTTCGTTTCCGTTACACAACGAAAACGAAAACGAAAATTTTCCAGAAAACAAAACGAAAACAAAAACAAAATGAAAAATTTTGCCCTGTTTTTCGTTTTCGTTTTGTTTTTTTTGTTTCATTTTGTAACAAAACTGAAAACAAAAAATGTGCAAAAACCCCCCGAAAAATGAAAACGAACCGGAACGGACCCCAAAATGACAAACGAAAAACAAAAATTTATTTTTTTGAGTCGTGCCCATCTCTACCTATGAGCCTATTCAGGCCATTGCCCCGAGACTAGGACTTGGCTTCAGAGCCTAGGACTCGGGGCAATAGTTTCAAACCATTGCCCCGAGTTGAATAAATAAACTATAGGAAAAGAGATTTCATTTGAAGATTAGAAAGAATTTCATGACAGAGCTGTTCGGCAATGGAATATGCTGACATGGAGGGTGGTGGAGTCTCCTTCTTTGGAGGTTTTTAAGCAGAGGCTGGATGGCCATCTGTTGGACATACTGTGATGGGGATCCCTGCATGGCAGGGGGGTGGACTGGGTGGCCCTTGAGGTCTCTTCCAACTCTATGAGTCTATGATTTATATGAGCCTATTCAGGTCAGGGTGATGTGAAATCAAGGTGAACTATAAAATGGAGAACTCACCACTAGCTTTCCTCAGACTGACAGAGCTGTTTGGATGAGCAGTGAAACGTTTGGATCTCTCAAGAAAAAGAAGTGCAGTTGCCATGACTCGGCTTCCATAAAAACTCACCTGGATGACTGAAGAACTTTCCCAGACCTATTCTGGGACTATACAGCTTGCCCAAGGCCACACCTGCAGGCTCTACGCACAGGAGACACAGTGGGGAAATCAAAATACCAAAGCAGCCAGCCAGCTCCCTGCGATATACACTACCAAATAATACACACAGCCACAAGCCTAGCTGCCAAGGTCCTGCCAGCCTGCTATAACGGCGGGCGTTTTGCCATTTATCAATAATGGAGGCCGCCGTGGGAACAGCACTACTTCTTAAGTGGATATTGTGACTGCTTTTCTGTGACTCAAGGATATCAAGGAAATGTTGGTTCTAAAAGCCTCTGGTTTACACAGCAAGTGTTCATGCACAAAACGACTGTCTTTAAGAGGGCCAGTCTTTCATGGGTTTCCGTAAGGAAGACCTTCCTCTGCTTATTTTCCTGGAACTGTTTAAGTGGGTGAGGAAAAACAAACAAACAATTCTGCTTCCAATAATTGTGTTGCTCTGTTGTGATGGCTGCAAAGGTACAAAGGGGAATGAATCACGTCCCTCGTCACTAGTTTATGTAAGAACATTTCATTCCCTCTCCCGAGGAAGGATTGTTCCCAATTATGATGCGCAATAAGACCACAGCCCCCAATGTTTGCATGACAAAAGGCAACCTCAACAGCTGCTGTTTTAGGTGGTTACTTCACGTCCTCCTCGAGCTGAGGTGAACTTGCCTCCATCAAAATGGCCTGACGGGCCGGATTTGGCCTGCAGGCCGGACTTTAGGCAGCCCTCTACGACTACAAAAAGAACTTTATCTAAGCCTTCCTGCCCCCCCCGACCTCCCCAAGTTGGTGAGGAATAGGAAACCATGCAATATCCTTCAGAGGGCTGGACTAAGTCAAGAGGCCATCAACTGACCATCTAACTCCTTTCCAGATCTGGCTATTGATCCAACACAAAGAATGCAATTGGTCATCCTTGTAATCTTTGCTTAGACAACGAGTGTGATCCTACGGTTTTGCGTGGGATTTGTAGTGTAGCCTGCATGATCTAAAAACTGTAAACCACCAAGAGAGTGCTTGAAGCACTATGGGGCAGTGTATAAGCAGAACACTTTGCTTTGCTTCAGTATGGGGACACCACAAAGAGTCATATATTGCCTGCTGCTGGTTTAAAGACTGAAGACAATCTGAGTTTTAATGTACTCTGTTTAATTTCCCCAGCTGTTGGAAGACACTCTGACGTCTGGGGAAATGTGACCTCTTTGAACAACTGTAACCCAGAGTGCCCACTTCATTCCTGTAGCCTTGCTAGCTGGGGCATTCTGAGAGCTGCCATTGCAAAAAATATCTGTTTGGAACCCAGGAGAAATCTGAAAACTTAGGACCCGTCTGCTTAGATTTTGCCATGGAGCACTCCTTTGCTGTGTCACTCTTTCCAAACCAATGCAGGACCCAGAGTCGTTTTTTTGTAAACGACAGACGGGGGGTGATAATAATTCCCTGCCTTATTGGTGGCTTATCTGTAAAAGCAAAGGCAGCCATATTCTCCAGAAATGAGCAGTGCTGCCTGCCTTTTGAATTCTCTTCTTTGGCTTTTTTTATCTGAGTCTTGCAAGGTGCAGACTTTCTGTTTCCAGATAATAGCTTTAGGGATGGGTAATTATACTCAGCAGTCTTTGGTCCTTGGTCCTGCAAGCAAGCCTGGTGCCATCAGCAGCCACGAGAATCCATGCGGTTCACCAAAGCAAAAGCAAAGTGTTCTGCTTGTATACAACCCCATACCACTTCAAGTAGTCTCTGGGTGGTTTACAGTTTAATTGCAGTATGCAGGCTACAGATTACCCCCCACCCCACCCCAGCAAGCTGGGTACTCATTTTACTGACCTCAGAAGAATGGAAGGCTGAGTCAACCTTGAGCCTGCTATCTGGGATTTACCCCCAGGTTGTGAGCACAGTTTTACCGGCAGTGCAGGCATTTAACCACTGCGCCATCAGGCTCATAAATGCACAGCAATTTATCTATCTATCTATCTATCTATCTATCTATCTATCTATCTATCTATCTATCTATCTATCTATCTATCTATCTATCTATCTATCTATTTATTTAGTTGTTAGTTAGTTAGTTAGTTAGTTAGTTAGTTAGTTAGTTAGTTAGTTAGTTAGTTAGTTATTCATATACCTCCTGTCTTCTGACCTCTGGGCGGTTTACAATACTACAATAAAAATAAGAGTGCAAACAACAATAAAAAATAATAAAAACACATTAATAACAAACCGGCAGGCTGTCTAATTTTTCTGTCCTCGTCCCCCCCCCCCGCAAAAAAGACCTATTAATGGTCACCAAATGCCTCTCTAAAAAGCAGTGTTTTAACTGCTTTCTTAAAGGCAGACAGAGACTCTGCAAGGTGAATCTCACTTGGGAGCTGATTCCATATTGTCAGGACGACCATGGAGAAGGCTCAACTTCTAGTGATTGTTTTTCGGGCCTCTGTACATGTGGCTACCCGGAGTGAGAACACCTGTGACACTCTGGTGGGTCAGCCTGCAGCTGATCTTAAGGAGTACTGTGTCCAGTTCTGTGCTCCACAATTTTAAAAGGATGTTGACAACCTTGAGCGGGTCCAGAGGAGGGGGACCAGGATGGTTGAAGGTCTGGAAGAAATGTCTTGTGAGGAATGGCTTAGGGAACTAGGAATGTTTAGCCTCTCTAAAAGAAGGCTGAGGGGGGATATCACAGCTATGTTTAAATATTTGAAAGGAGGTCATATTGAAGAGGGAACAGGTTTGTTTTCCATGGCTTCAGAGGCTAGGACACAGGGCAATTGTCTCAAACTACAGGAAAAGAGATTCCATTTGAACATTAGGAAGAACTTCATGAGGGTTAGAGCTGTCTGGCAATGGAATATTCTGCCACGGAGGTTGGTGGAGTCTCCTTCCTTGGAGGTTTTCAATCAGAGGCCATATGGCCATCTGTCAGGAGTCCTGTGATAGAGGTTCCTGCATGGCAGGGGGTTGGACTAGAAGGCCCTTGAGGTTTCTTTCAACTCTATGATTCTATGAGATTTGCTCCACCAAGTATCCAGTCTCCAATCACAGTACTCAAGGCTTGGTGGGGTCTCCAGGTGAGCCTTTGGGGGCCCTGATGCTTATCCTCCCCCTGCGAGATGCCTTCAGAAAGCATTCCAGCTCTCTTCTCTGTGAATACTGGACATTTCAATCTCCCCAACCTCATTTAATTTAATGAAAAAGATGCTCAGCTGCTGAAACGATTTCAGCCAACTGCAGTGGGCTAAATTTAGACATGAAGGCAAGACCCAGCATCAGACCACTAGAGAATGTCTTGAGTGGGTTGCAGCAGCTGGAGAGGCTACAATTGACCCAAAGCAAAGTAGGTACAGAAGAATGGCATTCACAGCATTTTTTTTAAAGTAGGAGGTCATAGGATGGAGGGCAAAGCAGGATACCCATGGGCTAGGTTGGGCAGGAAAGAGCAGAACGGGTCAACAGATGGCCTGCTCATCTCTTTGGACTCATCACATCCTCCAGAGCAAAGCAGAGAAGCGGATGCTTTGTGCCTGCTTGTGCAATCTCATGGACCAGAAGCCATTTTGGCTTTTCTCCTTAACCTTTCTGACACCCAATTTTAGCCACAAAGTCATAGAATTAGGGTATTGTTCCTACGGTGATCCTGGAGAAAGAGACCGGCAACACACTGGGGCAAACTATGAAGTCGCTCTATGAAGAATGAAAAACAAGGGTGGATAATAGCTTTATCAGCCCAATAAAATATCAGTGGGCCATTAGAGAGCCAAAGGTTGAAATCTAATAGTAAGTCACAACTAGAATAAACCCATTGAATCAATGGAATCCATTCCAAATCCAAGATTTAGAAGATACCTTGTCCTGGGTAGCAACAATGGGCATAGAGAGCTACCTCCATGCCATGGAAATGCATATGCTCTGTTGGATATCTGCTATCTACTCAACCATGTCACAAATGATACTACCCAACTGCAACTAGGTATGATATCAGTAACAGAGAAGATGAGAGAAAGTCGGCTTTGCTGGTATGGACATGTCCTCAGAGCACCACCTTCCACCGTTGCCCAAACTGTGGACCACCTGAAAATCAATGGGTGGCAGCCAGGGGGGCAACCAGAACAGAGGTGGCAGGACACAGTCAATAAGAATTTGTAGCCTATGCCCTGAAGACACAGTCAATCAGGCAAGGTGGCATTTCAGGATCTGAAAAGTAGACTGCACCTGCAGGGAAACGCTAAGATGAAGACTCAATGGAGTTTGCATAGGTGTAAACTCACAGAATCCCACCAATTCAGTTGGCTTCCTTTAGTTGTCACTTATACTGGATTTCAGCCAATGCAGCATAATAGAAAGAGCACTGGATTGGGAACAAAGAGACCTGATTTTAAATCCCTGCATGACCAAAGAAATTCACTGGAGGGGCTGCAGCCATGTTAAACTATTCCTTGGACACCCACTCAATCTCCTACACCTTACCGGGGTTATCATAACTTGACTTGACTTGATGAACTAGACATCATCATCATCATCATCATCATCATCATCATCATCATCATCATCATCATCATCATCATCATCATCA
>JAHTLZ010000017.1:712614-725509 GCA_023846285.1 Phrynocephalus versicolor
CATCATCATCATCATCATCATCATCATCATCATCATCATCATCATCAACAACAACAACAACAACAGCAGTAGCAGCCGCAGCAGCCGCAGCAGTAGCAGCAGCAAATGCTATTTAAAAGGCAAGATGTTGAGTCATTCATGACGATTCCTCAAGATGGGCATTACAGTGTTTGGGGGTGGGGTGGGGCAAACAGTTCCCCCAGCTCTGTCATCTCTGTCCTCAAGGAGAATCCTGGTAAACCTCAAAACTTGCATTTTAAATATTATTTTAGCGATCCAATACAGCTCTTATCCAACCTTGCTTTTGGGGTTTGCTGTTTTACCATACCACTGACTTGCATCTCTGCTTTCTTCCCTGCAACACATTGCCCAGAGTTTCTGATTGGCTCTTACAAACCACCTGACTCCAATGCCATGGACTCCCCAGTGGTAATCAATGGTGCCTGGCACTCCAAACCAAAAGCAGAGTAAGCTGCTAAGTCAGAAAAAAACTAGAGGGTTCAAGCCTTCTCTTGAGCAGCTGAAGAGAAGGCATAGGGTTTTAAGGAACAGGTATGAAGAATCAAGGTCATAGATCAGGGGTGTCCAAACTTCAGCCCTCCAGATGTTTTGGACCACAACTCCCAGAATTCCACGCCTGTATTGCCAATGACAAAGGACTATGGGAGCTGTGGTCCAAAACATCTGGAGGGTTGAAATTTGAACAATGCTGTGATAGATATTTCTCCAAATTCACTGTTCAGGATGGCTCACCAACACCAGAGGGAGGAAGCATGTGCAATGCTGGAAAGTAAATGAGTCACACAGTAAAACTAATTGACATTAAGAATTATATGCCTCCAAGGACAAAAGGGATTGTGTTTGCCTTCTGAAGGTAGAAAGTTGTTTGACCCTTGCTGTGTTTCTTCTGATTCTATCATCATCTTCCCTTGGCCTTGAATATCTCTACAGTGAGTATTTATTATTCTTTATTTATTTGATTTATGCATCTGGCAGAAAGTCACTCTGGGCAGTTTACAATATAAAACAAACTGTTACAAAATACAGATATAAGGAAATAATAAAAAGCAAAAATATTACAAATGAAGACATAAGCAGAGGCTGGATGGCCATCTGTCAGAAATATTGTGATGGGGGTTCCTGCATGGCAGGGAGTTGGACTAGATGGCCCTTGAGGTCTCTTCCAACTATGATTCTATGATTCTATGAAAACAACACATTCATAAAAATCAAAAATAAATAAAATAGTATAGTATAGGTAGGTAGGTAGTATAGTTCAAAGCTAGCCTTCTTATTAAAAAAAACCAGTCCAAGCTTTTTGCAATATGGCCCAGAATCAATTTGGATCCTTCTAAGGAGAAAGGTGGGATAAAAATATTTTGAATGCATTCTATGAACATCAGAGTGCACCCAGCTCTGCTTATGTACAGCAATCGGATCAGGCAGGCAGTAGAGGCTGAAATAAACTCCTTAAATTTTTAAGGAGCACACTTAAGATGTCCCAACCATGCTTTCAAAAATGTATGTCATTAACAAATGGGTACAAGTTTTCACACACAGGACCGATGCTAGAATTTAGGGATTTTATCCTATACAGCTTCCAACCCACCTACCCACCCCAGCTAGCGACCAGGTTGGCTGGAGGATTTGGGGAATTATAGTCCAAAATCATATTTTCCCTAAACTGAGACTAGGATTAGATATGGACCATGACAACTGATCTTGACAACAATATTAGGAATTAGTACTGATCTGAAATAGGAAGTGAGAGGAGTTTGACATAAAAGTTTATCAAAATCAAAACATTCCCCTAAACCAGTGGTTCCGAAATGTGGTCCTCCAGATGTTCTAGGAATGAAACACCAGCAATCCTGGTGAGGACAGCTCATGGTAAAGGCTTCTGGGAGTTTTTGTTCAAGAACATCTGGGGATCCATTATTGAGAACCACTGCCCCAGACATTTGCACTACTCCCTTTATGAACCTTTGCTAAGGGGCTATGAATGTTCAAGATACGGAGAGATTCCTGCCAATTAGCCAGCATGAAATGCACTCTACTTGCCTCAGTCAGGGGTGTTGGGGGGGTGCAGAAGGGTACATCTTCCCCGGGCACAGCAATCTGGGGGCACCTAGAGGGGGAGCAGAAGGAGGAAGCCGTACACCCTCCCACCCCCAAGCAGTTCTCCTTTCCCCTAAGGCTTTGTGACAGCACCCCCTCCGCCGTCTGCCAGGTGAACGGCGAAGCAGGCAGGCAGGAGCATGGTGGGCCGCAGTGCCCTCCTCCTCCTGTTCGCCTTGGTGGGAGATATGTAAGGTGCACGCGCTATCGTGTGCATACACACACACGCCCGTCCGCACGCATGCCCACTCACCCACCGCATGCCCGCAGGATTCGCCCCCATTGCTGGGTGGGTGCAATGTGTGTGTGTGGGGGGGAGGGGAAGCAGGAAGGGCACGAAAATGAACTTTGTCCCCAGGCGCTCCAAATCCTGGCTACGCCTCTGGCCTCGGTGGATTTTATTTACCCTTTCTGATCACCCTGTATTTTGGACTAACCGCCTTCATATCCTGATCAGGACATTATATACAATTCATAGCTAGGATCACTGGAGGATGAAACGAACCTGCAGAAAGTAAAATGGACGTTGATAAAGTAGCAAAAGTGGGAAATAACAGGGGAAATCAGATTTTAAAGAAACACTACAGGTTAGGAATTAGAACTTGGGCATGTTTAAATATTGACATCACTACGTTTCTGGCAACAGTTGAACCTAGAGATTAGAGATGGGCACGAAACGAGTGATTTTTCGTTTTTGTTTTCATTTTTTCGTTTCATTACGTAACGAAACGAAAAACGAATTTTGACTCCAAAATGAAACGAAATGACCCGAAACACGAAAAATTTTGTCGACCACTTCGTTTTCGTTACGGCAAATACATTGAATTGTGCTAAATGGTAACAAAACAGCAATTTTTCATTTTTGTTTTCATTTTTTTCGTTACGTAACGAAACGAAAACGAAATATTTTGCAAAAACCTCATGAAAATGAAAATGAACCGAAACGGACCCCTAAATGACCAAACGACAAACGAAACACCATTTTTTTGAGTCGTGCCCATCTCTACTAGAGATTATGCTGCACAACACTTAGTAGCAGTTTTCAAATACTGTCCTTGAAAGATAATCCTACAGAGAATGGGCAGGATCTGGTCTCCATCACCCCACAGTGCACAGCACATAATAAAGGGCTCAAACTACAGGAAACCAGATTTAATCTGAGTATCAGGAAAAACCTCTTAACTGTTAAGAGTAGTACAACAATGGAAGCAATTGCCTTTGGAGGTGGTGTGCTCTCCAAAGCTGGAGCCATTCAAGGAAAAATCTGGACAACTATCTGTCAGATCTCATTGATTTGAATTCTTGCTTTGAGCAGGTTAGACTCAATGGTCCCTTCCAATTGGAGTATTCTAGGATCCTAGGATTTGGGCCATAGATTCAAACAGAGGAAGATGAAAACAACTTATTCCTACTTACTGAAAAATCTGCATCTTCTGCTCTCAGGTGGTCTGCGATATAATGGACGCCCTCCACAGCTAACTTCAAGGCAGGTGACATGAGCAAAAGCTGCTGGTCTTTCATGCCCAGAGTCTTGCTCCCTTGCCCTGATGCGCTGGCTGACTCATTTTTTTTACACTTGCATTTGCAATGAGTAGGCTTGGCTTTGAGCTGCTCCTCGTTGAGATGACACCGTGGAGAGGCTGGTGACCCACTGGACTGCCCGTTGGTCTGCGAGGATTCCTCTTGCAAGTAGCAATATTGGATGCTCCTGGATCGGCAGCGTATGGTTCCTTCTTCCGCCTTCCCTGGGCTGCTGTACATCTGCTGGACACTGAGCGATCTGCTTTTGGAGATTGAACTGGATTGGGAGTCTCCCAGCGGGTGACGGGGAGGCTGGAGGGATGTGCAACTCGCCCGCATTGGCTCGGTGAGCAACATGGAGTACTGGCCAGATGGTGACTTGCACACTGACGGCGGCTTGGCTTGGTCATCCAGATGGGCACAAAAAGAGGACGTGGGCGATTGCTCGTTGCTCTGGGGGCTGTTGGATGATGAGGTAGTGAACTTTGGTTCCACTTCAGTCTCAGACCAGAAGCGTTGAGAGTTGGCTATCTTGTGCATGGACTCGATGAGCTTCTTGCAGTTGTCCTTCACGGTGGAAGGGCGTTTCATGAACAGGAGACGTGGGACGACGTCGAGAAAGACCTTCCTCACCCAATCCGGCATGGTGTGGGTGCGAGGGGAGCGGTGGTGGACATTCAGCACAAAGACAGTGATGATGATGGACAAGGTGACAAAGATCATGGTGAACAGCAAGTACTCCCCAATCAAGGGGATGACCAGGGAGGTGGAGGGGATGATCTCAGTGATGAGGAGAAGGAAGACAGTTAAAGACAAAAGAACTGAGATGCAAAGAGTGATCTTCTCCCCACATTCTGAAGGCAAATAGAAGACCAAGACAGTCAGGCAGGAGATCAGGAGGCAAGGGATGATTAAGTTGATGGTGTAGAAGAGAGGGAGGCGCCTGATGATGAAGGAATACGTGATGTCAGGATAGATCTCTGAGCAGCACTCATACTTCTTGATGTTATAATTGCCCACTGCATTGATGATCACCCATTCCCCACTTTCCCAGTAATCCAGTTGGTCCACGTGGCGGTGCATGCTCTCCAGATCTATCTTGGCCTTGTCGTAAGTCCATGAGCCGAACTTCATGGTGCAATTTTGCTGGTCAAAAGGAAAGAAGGTGACGTCGATGCTGCAGGAGCTTTTGTAGATGGCCGGCGGCATCCATTTGATACGTCCGTCGTAGAACAAGTGGGCTTTGGTGAGGTGGGTGACAGCAAAATCTCCATCTGCACTGTGTGAGAAGAGAAGCAGAAAACAGCTATCAGAGCAAGGCCTTCTCATACATTTGGTTTTTCCGAGTTGCCCCAAACTGAGCTATGCTTGCCCCAAGTGATCACTGCTTAATGTGTTGTTTGTTTTGTGATACCCTCGGCTGCCTAGATATCTGAACCGTGTGTCCTCACTTCCTCCATAGACACTTCCCCATGCGTAGGCTTACCCTTGTAGCAGCCTGCCCTGAGGTCCTCCAAGATAGGGTGAGATAGAAATAAGCAACATAAATAAATAGCAGCACTAATATGTCTTCTCCTCTTGGTTATTTGCTTCCCTAGCTCTAAAGGAGAGTACTCAGGACAACACATACCGAAACCATTCATTTCTCCAGTGGAAAGTATGTCAATTGTTTTCAAGCCGACATGGGATTAGAATGGTAAGTGGAGCTATGCCTGCTTTGCTAAAGGAGGTGAAAGCAACAATCCTCTGATGCAGTCTCTGAAATGAATAAGCATTTTTTTTAAAAATCACTCCCTTTTTTCCAAATACATTTTACCAAATAGAACACAGGTTATGATTTTGCACTAAACCAGGGTGCATAGAGACCATGTGTTTTGCTTTTTGTGCATCTAGAAAATGCAGTTCTGCTCTAAATAGACTGAATATCGGGGGGGGGGGGACTCTGAGCTGTTGGAGCAGTATGACAATGGAACCAAACTTCTTAACTGTTAAAGGAATACAACAATGGAACCAAAGACCTCGGGAGATGGTGAGTGCTGCAACACTGGAGGCACTCAAGAGAAAATTGGACCACCGTCTGTCAGATTTGCTTCGATTTGGATTCCTCCAATGGGCAGTGGGGTTAGACTAAATGACCTTTCAGGTCCCTTCCAAGTCCTTGCTTTATTCTAAATATACTGTTTTTCAGCCAGCATTTCCAGCTGCTCCTGTGCCACCCATTGTGACAGTCTTTGACAATGACCCAGGAGGGTGAAACTGGCCACCAGCTTCACAGAACCTACCACATAACAGATTTTTCTTTTCTTCTTGCGTGCTCTCTGTAGCTCTAACATTACCCTTTAATGTTTTAAGATGCCTCTTCTAATTCCCTGTTCTAAGTTTGAATATGTCTTAAATGTTCTGGACTGTATATTGTCCGTCATTATTGTAAGCCACTTTGGGTCCTTTTCCAAGGAGAAAGTTGGGGTAAAAATATTCAAAAATAAATAAAAAAATAAATAAAAACACCTACTCTTTGATTTCTGGTTGGTGTACCTCCCACAGTAATACTTCACGTCCCTCTCGCTGCAGTTCGCGGCCCCGCTGGAGACCGGTTCGAAGGAACGTAACCTCACGTCCTTGTGGGGTCAATCTGAGTTCAAAGGAACGTAACCTCACGTCCTTGTGGGGTCAATCCGAGTACACCCCGACCACGCCCCCTGAACTGCGCTCCAAGCGGGGTGAGAGATTCCCGTCCTGGAGCTCGGGAATCTTTTCAATCCACTTCTCGATCCGTGCTGAAAACCAATTTCAACACAGAGGCAAGTTCATCTTGGCTCGAGGAAGGACGTGAAGTAACCACCAGTGAAGGAGCCAAATGTACGGGAACAGAAATGCAGCTCTGCGGAATTGTGGTTCATTAAGACCATATCATCTCTCTTCACATTTAAATGCTTTAAAGCATGCCAACTTCTTTAAACACTGTAAACACACAGGAATTTCCCTTCTCTAGAAACACCCTCTAAATTCTTTGGTCTCTAAAACCTTCCTTTTCTCATTGATTTATTCTGTCTTGACATGTTGAAGCACCTCAGTGGGGAATTTACAGTATCCACAAGATTCCATGCTTCAAAGAGAAGTACTTCCTCCCTCCCACCAAGGGCCGTGACCTTCCACCCAAGGGAAACTCTGACCTTTCCATTTTCCACTAATTTTTCCACCAACTGGGTCACACACTTGGCAGGCCATTGCAGGCACCACTTGGGTGTCTTTTTACACCTTTGAGTGCCTAAGTTCCCAGTGGTGGGTACATTTTTGTTTGTAGTCTGAATTCCTTATTCTTAGCTCCACACAAAACAAATAATGAGGAGAGACTGGTTCGAACGATCGTACTGGATTGTTATGTATGGACAATAGGTGATGTTGTGCATGAAGAAAAAATTCGGTTCTTAAATAAAACCCATAGAGGTTAAAACAGTAAAACCTCAATAGATTCTTTCAGAACTTAAAAGTTCAAAATAATTATATTGGAGCTTATCAATCTTCCTTTCACAAACACTCTTAATAAACTCTACCATGGGCCATTAACTGGCACAGTGTGAAATTTTCTGGCTTATAAAAGCCTCTAGGCATGCAGTGCGAAAAGTTCAGGGACCTATAGAGCAGAATTAGCTTCAAGTCTCCCCCAAGCAGACCACACCTTATTGTTTTTTTTCCCCATCAATTGGCATTTACTATCTCAATAATTTTCAGAGACACTGGTAAGAGAAAGAATAAAAAGTAGAGATGGGCACAAAATGGAAAAGTTGTGTTTTGTTGTCGTTTCGTTTCATTTTGTTTGTAATGAATTTTTAAAGTAGTTTTGTTACAATGCAAAATGAAATGAAATGAAACGCTACGCTCCCCTGGGTCCTAATGGACCAAAATGGCAGGGGAGCTTCCTCAAGCGATTCAAGGCAAGCCCCTGAAATTTGGAAAGGTTTGGGGCTCAGGGGGCCTGTACTACTAAGCTCCAAAGGGCACAACCCTAAGAAAAATATCCTTCTAATTGGATTCGGAAGCCAAGCCACGGTGGTGCTAATCACTTGCCCAATCGGCTTCCAAGTCAATTGGAATTTTTTTCCCTAGGGACACCCCCTTTGGAGCTTCATAACTCGGCCTCCTGACCCCCAAACCTTTCCAAATTTCATGGGCTTACAGGGAAGAACTTGAGCTCCCCTGCCATTGATTCCTCTAAGACAGGCCTGCCCAACGTCCAGCCCGGGGGGCCAAATCCGGCCCGTCAGGTCATTCTGAGTGGCCTGCAGTTGGCTGGCCCACTCATCACTCCCCCTCCTTCGCCCCATGTTTTTTTTTTAAAAAAAAATCTTCTGCGAACACTGACATTCCTGCACTGAGCAGGGAGTTTAACTCGATGACCTTACAGGCCCCTTCCAAATCTATGTTTCTATGATTCCATGATCCTATGTTCTAACCTATTGTAACTAGTGCAGCAGCGCTAAATTTTGAATTGCTAGCATTCATACTGACAGCCCTCATCGCCAGCCCCACAAGCAGTGGAAGTTTTAAACATGTAAGAAGATGAATGCTAGCACATTTTGTTTCTACCAGGAACAGGTCTTTTGTACAGCTGTTGGCTCTTAATGTCCCATCCAGGACTTAGCTACGATACACTTTTCACTGTGACACTATACTATGAGTGGGAAAATCTATTCCTCTCCCAGTTCTTATCTAAGTTCAAAAGAAGCAGGGGAGCCTGAGGAGGTGGATGATGCAGTACTTGCCACCAAGGACATTCCAGGGTTTTGATCCTTAGAGACCTAGGCAGTTACTTCACATCTTTGTTCCGTGACTAGTGTTGTACTGTGACAGCGTTGTTTGTGATCATGTAGCTTTGTCCCTTTTTCAGTGTTCCCATTGTCGTGATAACTTGTCTTGTGACAAGAGCTACCTCATGGTCTTTACCGTGACAAACACAGCAGTTGTCTAGCTTCCTTTTTCCTTTTCTTAGGGGGCTTAAAAAAAACTTTTTTGATATTTTGAATTATTGTTCATCAAGGTTTAACACGCCAACGCAGCAGAGACAATTTTTTTAAAAATGGACACAGTTTTCTGAGAGAAATGTATGTATTGATGCCTGGCAGTTGTTACTACACAGTGTTTTGTCTCCGAACAGAAAGAGGGAACAAAGAGTGACAAGGGAAAACCCTACCCCAGCACCAGGTACAGGATTGTCACGCTTAGCACCCGTTCTGGGGGCATGGTCGAGAAAAACTACAATAGCTGTGCAACGGACATGAAGTAACATTTTTTTGGTACCGCTCCTAAGTGCAACACTAACAGAGACAAAATGGACGTGAAGTAACCACCCTAGTTACCAGTTTGTAATTAAATACTGTACCGCTAATTATGTGGTTATACCATGGTCTTTCATTGAATCTCAATCTCCCACACACACACAAACACACATTCACATTGTGATGGAACAAACATAGATGCCAGCTGATAACAATTTCTCGCAACCCTTAGGTTCCCCCAGCTCTTTTTCCTGTTGACAGTTCCATCTCTGCCACCTCAAGTTGTGAGTGGTGTGTCATTCGCACCCTCCTCACCCCCCCCCACTCTCCATCTCTACATACAGCTCTGAGTCCTCCTTACAGAAAGTAAGGGAAAGTGAAGCAATCAAATCCCCTTGCTGTTGCTGTCGCCTCACATCTGCGCACCGAAGCAACCATGAAAAGTTCGGGGCAAATCTGTACTTCTCAGAAATGGAACATGTTTCCCCTAGATGAGTTCAGTCTGGGGAAGAGGATGTCTGGAAAGAGGCAGCTTCTCCACAGAATAAATTCATAAGATCATTTCAAATTAATGACCTTCCCTGTAGGCGTTTATTTACTGCTGCTTTTGCCAGCAGTGTGGGGTGTGGTGGTTTAGCAGACTAAGGCTCTGAAAACCATCAGCTGCAAAGTCGGCAGCTCGTCATTTCGAATCCTGGGTGCCACGCAGCGGAGTGAGCTCCCGCTGATAAACCCAGCTCCAGCTCCTGCCAACCTAGCAGTTCGAAAGCATGTCAATGCAAGTCGATAAACTGGTACCACCGTAAAAAGCGGGAAGGTAAAACAGTGTTTCCTTGCAGCCATGCCAGCCATGTGACCAAGGGGTTAGACAGCACTGACTCTTCGGCTTGAATATAACATGTATGCGCAGGGGGGAACATTTACCTTTACCTTTTACCCCACACCCCACCTGCCAGCTGATTGGCACTGGGGTGGGGGGAAGGTTTTTCCCCCCACCCCAGCACCGATCAGTTGGCAGGCAGGGCTTGGGGGACAGAGAAAAAGTTTCTTTTTTAAAACCCCGAGCTTTTTTTAAAAAACCTTTCCCCCCTCCCCCATACCTCGCCTGCCAGCTGATGGGCGCTGGGGTAGGGGAAAAGGCTTACAGATAAATAGATTCAGTGCCTATCGCCCTTAAACAAGTCCTAACCAGTTTCTATGTCTCAAACACTGTTTCCCTGCTGCCAACTACTACCTTGCTGTTTCGCTCCCTGGTTCTCCCTGGTTCTCCCTGGTTCTATCTCTCTGGTTCTCTCTAGTTCCCCAGTTCTTCCTTCACCGTTTACCAGTCGCTCCTTATATAGGTACCAGCCCCACCCGCATTCATAGAATCATAGAGTTGGAAGAGACCTCAACGGCCATCTAGTTCAACCCCCTGCCATGCAGGAACCCCCATCACAATATTTCCGACAGATGTTCATCCAGCCTCTGCTTAAAAACCTCCACAGAAGGAGACGCCACCACCCTTTCTGGCAGCATATTCCACTGCTGGACAGCTCCAACTGTCATGAAGTTCTTCCTAATGTTCAAATGGAATCTCTTTCCCTGTAGTTTGAAATCATTGCCCCGATTGGTCGGCTGTTTACATATTCATGACCATGCCTGCAATGGTTCTGTCACATGGACACATTTCTGCCACCACTTTTCCCTAATATAAAGAATTTCTATTTGCAATTTTTATGAGTGTACATATTTTGTATGCATGAATTCCAAAAACGGTACTACAGAAATGGTAGATGTGAAAATTTCAAAAATGGCTGTGTTTCAATCTAGACATTGGTTCTAAAAACCCAAATTGCTTCCATTAGCAATGAAATAAAAATTGAAACCCATTTCCATCCCTTAATATGCAAATGTCATGAAGGAACTGAATACTGTACAGTATTAAAATACACAGTTTCTGCTCCCGCTTCTAACTAGCAGCCACAGTTGATTTAGCACCATGTTCAAGAATTTCTTTTTCAGAGAAGTAACCCATTCACCTTTCACCGTAAAACCAACAGAAAAATAAAGGTAATCTATTGTGTGGCACCTTTAAGTCTAGCAAATTTATTTAAGCTTGAGGTGTTGTGTATTAGAATCCATTTGAAGGAGGAGGATAAAATCCACAAAAGTTCCTATATTTGTTTATTTTAAAGGTGTCACAATTTTTAAATATATACTTGTGGGGAATTTCCATCCTTTTCAATGCATGCTGTAGACGTGGAAAAATGGAATGAACCTGTGAGGGACACAACAGCTGTCGGTAGCGAACAAAAGTGGGAGAGAAATAATTGGAGCAAAGCAGATATTCGCATTTTTATGATCCAAATAGGGAATGACTGGTCTGGAGGATTTTACATAATTGTTTCCTGGTGCCCTTTGCCACAGGAGAATACATGAAATTTCTAAAGCAGGTCACTGCTTTCCCAGTGAATTTCCCAGCTGACTCCCCGCCCACCCCCACCCTAACATCCCTCATCCCTTCCAAATTTTTTTGCCGTTTATATATGAGCAGCACCAGAGTAAGCATTTGGGATGGTGTCACCGAGAAAGATCTCAAGGATGCTTCTCAGCTCCCACCTGCAGTGGCAATCAACCTGATTCTTCCATGGTTTGTTATCGGGAGACTCAGCTGGGAAGGAAAAAGTGGAGACAGAGCAAAACAGGGACATAGCAATCAGCCAGAAAGGCAAAAAAAAAAAAATCCTACTCACGCAAAACCCAGTGAGAATTTTGTCACATTTTATTTAGTGATATCAAGTTCTTTTGCACTTTGGTTCGGAAGAATTTGAGAAATGTTGATGGTCCATAAGGTCCCTTCCAGCTCTGAAGTTCTAAGATTACTGATGATGATGATGATGATGATGATGATGATGACGACGACGACGACAATGATGATGATGATGATTTAGATAATAATAGCCAATTAAACTGTAAACAACCCGGAGAGTGCTATGAAAGTGCTATGCGGCAGTACATAAACGGCGTACATTGATTTTATTTGCTTTATCTGTTAAATAAAGGTACAGTATGTACTGTATATACTCAAATATAAACTGACCCAAATATAAGCCAAGGGCATTTTTTACACACACACAAAAACTGGTAAAACTTATGGACCCGAGTATAAGCTTATATTTGAGTATTGGGGATGAACATTTCGTTTTGGAACAAGTAGGTTATGAGATGAACCACATGAGCCCAGGTGGTCCTCAGAACTGGCTCATGAATGCAGATCCAATTGCTTTACCTTCCTCTGTCTTGCGCAGGGTTAAAATCCAACAAGGAAGCACGCTGAGACAACATCTTTCCTGCTTCGTGCTGCTGGCCAATCAGAGAGGGAGGCGGGATGATGCCTGTTCCTGGTTGGCCAGCATCGCAGATCTAGCACAGATGACTTCGCAGTGGGCTTCCTCGTTGGATTTTAACCCTGGGGGGCAAAAGGTAAATTCGTACAGCATTGGTTATCCGCACCACTCCTTGCCTTGGGATATTGCAATGATCATTAGCATTTTCTTAAGAAGAGAAGGCAAAAACTTGAACAAGATCAACAAGATAACATTCCAGAATTACGTAAGGCATAAGGAATCTTTCAAAGCCAATTCCTTCCTCAATTTTTGCAGAGGTTGTGAGTGTCCAATGAGACCTAAAGGCACTGGCAGACACATGTGGCCCTCCGTGAGTCACAGAGATGTGATGGAATTTGGATCAATGACAACTCCTGGAATTGCAGGCATGGTTTCCATGAGACAAGCTGGCCAAGGAATTCTGGGAGCTGTAGTCCAAAATGTAACTTTTCTAAACTTTGCAGAAAAGGGCCCCCTTTTGGCCCTCTGGCTGTTGACTCAGCTTCTTTTCTTGGTGATTGCTTTGCTTTTTGACATCATGTAGAGCTTGGTTTTGCAAGAGACCCATATCCAACCTTCTCTCTCTCTCTCTCTCTCTCTCTCTCTCTCTCT
>JAHTLZ010000017.1:725519-738369 GCA_023846285.1 Phrynocephalus versicolor
GCAGCCTTTGATTGCTTTATGAAGCAGCAGCCAAGTAATTTCTTACAGCCAATTACGACGTCAGCACACCCACAACTCGCTGTGTTTTGGTTTATAGAGACAATTCCATTTGTAAGGACGGCTGGAGAACTTGGCTGACATTTATACACCCAAGTATTTACTGCAGATTAACAGTTCAGTGCCAAGAAATCTCAATGAAGCCAGACACAGAAGAACTGATGAAAAGCAAAGTCCCTGCTTCCATTTGCAGGGAAACACTTTACACTCTACATGTTCCAGGTTCAATTCCCTACCTTGTCTAGGAAGCAGATCAAGTCAGAAATTGCATCTAAATTCCTGGACACCTATAGGAATTCAATGAGACAATATGGTTTCTTCTGTTTGGGAAAACTGCAATCCCGCATGACTTAACAGAGTAACGGGTATTGTGGGGGGGAATCCGTCCCTGCTTCCCGTTTGTTTTCCACTTCCCTTTTTTGTCATTTTGCCTCTTCTTCCTGGCCCACCATTCCAGAAGCAAACATAGAGTCTTTCTACCAGCCAGGAGCACAGTTTTTGCCCTTATTCTCCTGACTGTAACTGCAGCTATTAAACGTGAGTAAATATCACGTCTCCCTTCTTAAAAGGCCTATAGAGCAGTGATGGCGAACCTTTTAGAGGATGAGTACCCAAGCTATGATTCAAAAACTTCTTATTTTTCACAAAGTGCCAATACAGCAATTTCACCTCTATACAGTGGTACAGTAACCCCCCGCTTATTGTGGGGGTTAGGGACCCACCTGACCCGCGATGCCTGAAAATCCATGATATGTGGAAGTGGGGGGGGCGGGGGGCAATCAGATCCCCCTGCTGCCGCAGGCATGCGCTGGTCCGAGAAGTCTTGGGATGGTGCGTGCCGGCGGCGGCAGGGGGATCTGACCTCCCGCCACCGCCCGCCGCGCCGCCCCGAGACTTCTCATCCGGGGCCGTCTCCATTGAAATGCATTGGCTCAATACATTTCAATGGTAATTGCGGGGCAGTGTCCCACGCTGTCATCCCACGCTTTTCCGAGAAGCCTCGGGCCACACGGGAGGGTGGCGTGGGCGATCGCATCGCCCCCCACCAGCCCCGAGGCTTCTCGGAGGAGCCCAGGGCAGTGGCGCGGGGCAATGCGATCTCCCCCACGCGCAGCCTGCGGTGCAGGTACTGTGATACCGCTATATAGTGGGACCGCAGTACCTGAACACAAAATGGTGTGGCGGGTGACTGTACCCCGGGTTACAAATGCTTTAGGTGCTACCCTTTGGGAAAGCAAGGATTGAAGAGCAGCCTTTTGAATTTCCTATGGCCACACCGCCCTCACTGGGCAGAGAGGCGGATGGGGTGCTACACCATCGAGAAAGCCAGCAGGGAGTGGCAGCAGCTTGTGGGCTCATTCATAGCCCCAGCTTACTCTCCAGCCATGCCTCTCTGGGCATCCCAAAAGTGGTGTGGCTGGAGAGTAAACTGGAGCTATGAAGAAGCCCACAAACCGCTGCCTCCCCTTCGTCCGGCTCTCTTCATGGAGACATTTGGGTGGTCTCAAAATGGCTTTGTGCAGCGAGCCAGACAAAGGGGGAGCAGCAGTTTGTGGGCTCATTCGTAGTCCCAGTTTACTCTTCAGCCACACAGCTTTTGGGATGCCCAGAGCAGCGTGGCTGGAGAGTAAACTGGGGCTACGAATGTGCCCGCAAGCCATTACCTCCCCTTCACCCACTTCTCTGCACAGAGCACAGTGGCATGCTCCGAGCGGAGGGGAAAGTGCCGTGGGCTGTGAGGGGGCAATGTTGTGTGCCTTCAGAAAGGGCTGTGTGTACTCCCTTTGGCACCCGTGCCATAGATTCCCCAACCGTGATATAGAGTGATCACTATTTGCTGCAATAGGCCTACACAACATGTTGCCCGTGGGTGACCAGTGGCCCGCCGTGCTGTTGGAGGTTGCCTCCTGGGTCCCTGCTGGCTTCCCAGCATACTACCTGTGGTGGCATATTGGAGGGTGAGTTTCCCCCTGCTCGTGCACCAGCAAGGTGCGCGGGAACACAGGCCGGCGTTGGGCCAGCTGGAGGGGCTGAGGGTGGTGGCACTGCCAGACTGTGGCCTGGGCCTTCCAGGCTCTCCCAGGCTGGGTGCCTCCTCCCAGCCCCCCCTCTGCACCCTCGGCCTCTCTGGCGGCGGCCTCGGCAAGCTGGGAGGGGTGGGCAGCAGTGGGGGTGGCCACCACCAGGAGGGGGGGAGGCAGAAGCGCAGTCCCTCTTTTGCCCCATTTCTGGCCAGATGACAAGCGCCCCTGCAGCATACAGGGCGAAGAAGTGGCCAGGAGGGTGCTCACATGGTGCTAAATTCAAAAGGGCAAAGCCTTCCCCCTCCTTCCCTTCACTCGGACGATAGGGACGATGAAGAAGGATGCTTGGTCCTTTTGAATTTGGTACCAAACGAGCCCAGGCAGGGAAGGCAAGACCTCCTGGGGGTCCTGGAACCGCCGCTGCCACCGCCGCCCCTGTCGCCGCGATGTTTTTGTATTGATTGAAGCAATGTGCACATGGATTGGCACATATCGGTCAAAACAGGAAAAGCATGACCAATTGCTGGTGCACAGATTCTAAAACTGATCCTAAAAGGCAGATGGGTTGAGATGCAAGGCCCAGTGCATCCAGAGAGGAAGACCAGTTTCAAATGGAATGGAGAAGATCTACTCATCCCTCATCAAAATGCAGCTTGAGAAGAGCCCGAATTCCACATTCCTGGGTGAATTATGCAAAGGAGGAAAACACAAACTTTTTTATTCATTAGAGATGGCTTACCATAAGTAGCCGGGGCAAAATAAATTGGGCAAAATAAATAAATACATGAAGGGCTCCTCACTTTGCATAATCTCATTTTCCATCTTCTGGAGTCTTGAGCAGAATATTAAGATATACGAGGGGCTGAAACCTTGAATTCAGCACAGGCTATTTATGCAGCCTATTTTCCTCTCTAGATGGGATGGTGGTGGTTACCTGCTGTTCCTACAACCTGTCAGCCTTAACTTAAGGTCAAGAAACTTATTTCTTTTTTATGCCAGCTATTTTCCCAGGAAACCCACAGTTATTGTCATGGGCTGCACAATCACCTCCAATTTATGCCCCCCTCCACTATATACGGTTTCCATGGTAGGGAGAAGGGGCTGTTTGAGGTGTGCTGTCTTGTTATTATTTCCCATGGCTGATCGGTGATTTGAATGCAGGAGTCCTGAGCTCGAGAGTCCCAGACTCCACCCATTACGCCACACTGCCTCTCGGGACATCTAGCAAATCTGTAGCATTACGGACTGCATGACGCATTGTTGGGTTGCAGCATCTCTTGAGTCCCAGGCATGATCTGCGTCTCTCTCTCTCTCTCTCCCTCTCTCTCTCTCCCTCTCTCTATGTGTGTTTGTGTGTTTGTGTGCGCACACACACACACACACACACACAAACACACACACACATGTCTGTGTGTGAGACTCTCACCTGGGACCCAAGGCTTTTATTGGTTACAGTAAACAAGTACAGGCATACATCACAGGGGGGGGGGGAAGGAAAAAAGGGTCTTGGACAGACCTGTGGTTCCTCATGTCAATCCTTATCTAGGAGGAAATCCTTGCCAGTGGGGAACCATTGCCAGGGGAGAGGAAGGGGCGTTGGGGCTGGTCATTCATGCCTCCAGCTCAGATGTCGCCTGATCAGCCTTATATCTGGGTACTCTGTTTCCCCCCTGAGTCATGCCTGTTGGAGGCTGACCTCTGCCATAGCTCAGGGTTATCCACAGTTCACTCTGGCCTGGTCTTTCGACACCTGGCCATGCCCTTTTGGTGGGTGACTGATGATCCTCAGTTCCTGGGCCAATGTCTTGCTTCAGCGCTTTGCTAGGGCCTATTGGGGTTCAGAGCCTCTATGTGGGCTCCTTACACAAATTTCATAGAATCATAGAATCATAGAGTTGGAAGAGACCTCCAGGGCCATCCAGTCCAACCCCCTGCCATGCAGGAAACCCCATCACAGTATATCTGACAGACGGCCATCCGGCCACAGTATATCTGACAGATGGCCATCCAGCCTCTGCTTAAAAACCTCCAAAGAAGGAGACTCCACCACCCTCCATGGCACCATATTCCACTCCCAGGCAGCTCTAACCATCAGGAAATTTTTCCTAATGTTTAAATGGAATTTCTTTTCCTGTTGTTTGAAACAATTGCCCCGAGTCCTAGTCTCTGAAGCCATGGAAAACAAACCTGTTCCCTCTTCAATATGACATCCTTTCAAATATTTAAACATAGCTATCATATCCCCCCTCAGCCTTCTTTTAGAGACGCTAAACATTCCCAGTTCCCTAAGCCGTTCTTCATAAGACATTTCTTCCAGACCTTCAACCATTCTGGTTGCCGTCCTCTGTACCCACTTGAGGTTGTCAACATCCTTTTTAAATTGAGGCGCACAGAACTGGACACAGTACTCCAGGTGGGGTCTGACAAGAGCAGAATAGAGTGGTACTGTCACTTCCCTTGATCTAGACACTATGGTTCTGTTGATGCAACCAAGAATCGCATTGGCTTTCCTGGCCGCTGCATCACACTGCTGACTCATATTCAATTTGTGGTCCACCAAGACTCCCAGATCCCTTTCACAGGTACTATTTTCCAGCCAAGTATTCCCCATCCTATATCTGTGCAATTCATTCTTTTTGCCTAGATGTAGCACCCTATATTTCCCTCTGTTGAAATCCACTCCATTAGCTTTGTCCCAGCATTCTAATCTGCCAAGGTCTTTATATCAGTATAGGTGGATTTAGGTCTTTGGAGGAAAGATAGACTTCACAATGAAATAAAATATATTTCTACCACCACCTGGGGGGATGGGGGAAAGGGTTGATAGCAATTTTCCTATCGTACTTATTAGGGGTGCAGGCGAAACACAGCATTTCATTTGGATCTACACTCAGTTATTTGGAAAAACAGTCCAATTAAGCTGAAGCCAATTAGGAGGCTTGGGATCTGACTCGCTTCCAGATCTGAAACTTGATTTGAAATCCAGATTGTCCTGTTTCCTACTGAGCACAAATGGAAGTCAACAAACGGCTGTGATATTTTTGTCTGTTTGCCAGAGTTTGATGAAATTTGCAGGCTTAGTCGTCCTTTAGGGAGTAATTATGTCCACATAATTTCAGACAGAAAAAAAAAGTATATGAAGGAACGTCAGTGCTATCTGTCTTGAAATATTACTTTGTAAAAACAGAAACGTGGATAGTGTTTTTATTTCTTGAACCCGGAAGGCACTGCCGGAAGGAGAAGGAGGAAGGCAAAGGAAGGCGAGCCAGGGAAGAAGGGAGGAAAGGGCCAGGAACCCAGAAGGCACCACTGGAAGGAGAAGGAGGAAGGTAAAAGAGAGCGTGAGCGATCGAGCGAGCCAGGGAGGGAGGGAAGGAGGGAAGGAAAAAAACCCGGAAGGCGCTGTCGGAGCAGAGCCGCCGCCACCAGTAAGTAAGAACCCAAACCGGTTCCTATGAACCCGAACCATGGGTTTTCTGGCTCGTTCCCATCTCTAATAGCATTCCTACGAACCCGAACCCGAACCGAACCGAGGGTGGGTCCGAACCAGACAAACCGAACCATAGGTTTTCTGGTTCGTGCCCATCTCTAATACCATTCAATAATTTCACATTTTTCAGCACTTGGAATCAATCTTCTACCAATAGCAACCTCCTAATTTAATAAGACGTATGTGTATTCTCGAAGCAGAATACATGCTTCAGCAGTAAATCAGCAGTAGCTGAACGCACCTTGAAACAAACTGGAACCGAAATCCTCTTCCAGGACACAGAGATACTGGACAACACTACTAATAACTATGGCAGACTACACAGGGAAGCCATTGAAATCCACAAACTTAACCACAGTTTCAACAAAAAAGAAAAAAAGTCTAAAACTCAACAAAGCCTGGCTTCCAGTACTGAAAACTACAGTCTGCAAAAGGCCAAAGCTCAATGATTCCCACCCAACCGGAAGCAGCAGTGATCACTTCACACAATAGAACAGCTAACGACACCCATCAACCACAGACAAGGATCGCTGCCACCCCTAATTGCAGTGAAACTTCTTAACCCCTTCATCACAATACAATGACTAACACCTATTTTCCTGCATAGGACAAGTTTCCTCTTTCCCACAATTAAAACAAAAAAAAACACAGCCTCACTCACTCTATACCCCAGAGCGCAGAGAGAACTTCTAGGTCCCTGGGCTCCTTGCCCTCTGAAGAGGCCAGCCACAGAGTCTGGCAAAACGTCAGGAAGAAAAACTTCCAGAACACGGCCAAACACCCCCAAAAAACTCACAACAACTATATGAAATGCATGGTTTTCCAAAGGTTGTTGGGCTACAACTGCCATTATTTTGGCCAGCATTACTGTGAGGATGGGCCATGGGAGCTCTTCCCTCATGTTTCTCTAACACTTTCTGCAATGAGACACTGTGAGAAAAGAGAGCAAAAGGTGATGTTGGAAGCATCTTTTGGCATCACCCTTCCTTTGGTATATACATTCAGCAATACTAGAATAAACTATTTGCTGAGGTTTCAAACTAAGTCAACAAAGGCTGTGCAGGAGAAACCCAGCTGCATATTAATTTCCCCTCTGGATATTAATTTGGCTTTAGATCCCTCACGAATGTTGACAAGTATAGATACAAGCTTAGCCACAGTTACTGATTTAATTTGGTCCTCTGGAGAGTGTCAGGGGGAGCATTTGACAATAATGAGCCAAGATGAGAAGATAACTGAACAATCATGGGGATGAGTCCCTGGAAGATAGAAATTTCAATCTCATTTCCCCTCTTCTGTAGCCTTCCACCAGGAGGAGGAGGGAGATGTGAGGAAGGCTTTTATTACAATCTCCTAGTCTGTGAAGGTTTTCATTGTTCTCTTTTGTTCGTCCTGAATAGAGATGGGCACGAACTACTGTGGTGGTGGTTCGCCCAATTTCGTAACTTAGACAAACAGGTCTTCAGTGCTTGCCAGCCCCAACTCCCCTGGTGGGCACTCACTCAGAAGCAGCACCTGGAGCATCCCTAACCAGCAAGATTGTTAAAGGAAAGTGTAAAACCACACAACAAACAAGAAATACAAAATTCTTCTTACAGAAAGTAAAAGCAGCAATTGGATACTTCCTTTTCCATTAACACAAAAAAACACGTTAGAGAAGGAAATAAAATGAACTCTCTTTAATTACAGTAGTACCCCCATATCTGCATGGGATTGGTTCTACCCTTCCACCTAAAATACTGAAATCCATGGATAATAGCAAACATACTTTCAAGCCACAAAAATCAATAGTGGCATCTTTTTGCAATTGAGATTTGCTTTTCAACACCCTTCTGCAACCACAATTTATTTAATAATTATTTAATTATTTTTGGTGGCCAACCACAGATAACTGCAGCAGCGGATACTGAATCAGCAGATATGGGGGTAGTACCACACTAGACTATCAAATAACACCCACTAAAGACTTTTAAAAGCAGAGAAAATAAATGAGAAGCTGCTAAGCCACTGGATAAGCAACAGACAACTTATGTTTTTCAGTAGTGGTTCCCCTTTTTTGTTTTTTAATGATTATTTTGGGGGGAGGCAGAGCTTTAAAACTAGCTTGCATGTAGAGATGGGTACGAAACGGAAAAAATCATTCCATTATTCATTATTTGTTTCGTTATGTAACGAAACGAATAACAAAAATTGTGATGAAATTGGAATGAACCGAACAGAACCACGAAAATTAGGTTTGTTACATTTCATTTTCGTTAATGGCGATGCGCAATGAAATGAGCTGTTTTTAAATGTTAAAAAACGTCCTAAATATCCGTAAAAACCCAGTGATAATTATTTATTCTGCCTGATAATACCTACCGGGGGGTTGGGGTCCTTAAAACATGCATTTATGTCTTTTCTCAAATCGCTGTATTTTTTTTCCTTTAAGTGGAGTTAGGGGATATCAGCCCAAAATGGCTCCCAGATGCCTAATATTGATTTCTTGGGTATTAAAATGCCCTGGGCATCCATAAAAACGCAGCGATAATTATTTGAAATTATTACCTACCAGGGGGTTGCGGTCCTTAAAACGTTTGTTTTTGTCTTCTCCATCGCGATGTATTTTTTCTTTTCCCTTTAAGGATGACACAAAATGGATCCCAGCCACAAGATGGATGCAAGCCATGTGATGGGATCATGTACATTCTTGGACAATTTCAACCAATAGCATGCCCAGGTTGCAGACTGGGTAGGTGTGACAGCCACAGAGGACATAAAAAGCTCAGGCAGCCCCCATCCTCCTTGCAGTCTGCGGTGGGAGTTAGGGTGGGATTTCTGTCTCTGCGACTCATTACTTTAGGCCAGCCAGGCAGGTGTGTATCTCTGTGTTCCTGCTGGCTGCAGCCTGGCTCTTATGGAAGAGAAAGAAGAGATTTCTCTTGCAGCCTCACTGTGTGTGTGCGTGCCTCTCGGTGAGTACCCTCCCCTGCCCCGCAGTGCAGTCACACTGCAGCTGCCTTACGCCCTGGGCAACACCGCCGCTGCCTTTGCAGCTTCCCTGCATACCTAGTCTATACTGTATCTCTGCCAGCATCAATTTTTAGTGTTTTCTGGGGTGTTGGGGGACGCCAGCGCGCGGAAATGCTTTAAATTGCGCAAAAAGCATGTAAAAATGAAAAGCAAAAAATGAAAAAACTGCAGGTAAAACTGTGCTCACCACCTGGAGTTCAATCCCAGGTAGCCGGCTCAGAGTTGACTCTGCCTTCCATCCTTCAGAGGTCGGTAAAATGAGTACCCAGCTTACTGGGGAGTGGGGACAATGTAAAAACTGTAAACTGCCCAGAGACTACTTGAACTGGTATGGGGCAGTTTATAAGCAGACCACTTTGCTTTCGCTTTGCTTTAAATGGAAGACTGATTAATTGGCGCACTCTACCTCCACTTGCACAAATGCAGAATGTGTAATGCTTGGCATGTTTATGCCAACATGACATGGTGCAAGCAGGAGACTGGCCATTGTATAGTGGGGGTTTTTCGGGGCTCAAATTCAAGTCATGGCTTTGGTTGATTCCTTGGTCAACTTTTTCTATTACATTATGACGTTTTAAAAGGCTACCAAGATTTCTCATCAAAGAACCGTAAGGTATGCCATTAAAAAAGAAAAGGCCCAGATAAGCAAAAAGTTTCCGCCCATTCAACCCAGGCCTGTTATGCATTTCCCTTTAGCCTTTGGACCAGAGCTGGTTAGGATCAAAATAAATATTTGACATATTTGAAAGACTATAATGAAACGCTTGGAAGCTTGCAACCTGGTAGCCAGTGTCAAAATAATAAAACTCAAATAAATCCACCGGGTCTGGCTGAATCTTAGGATAAAGCTCCATGACATTGAAAAGAAACACTTGCTACGTGAGAAGACTGCAGAAACAAACTTTTCCTTTTCTTTGGCTATGGTCCAAGAGACAAATCATAGAATATTAAAGTGCTCGGCATTCCATTTAGCATAAGTCTGCCTCATGTGCTCATAGATTATTAATTCCCTAGACCCTGAAGATGGGGGACAGGAAACAAATCTTCGGTGGAGATGAATAACTTTTTTTCTTGGGGGTGGGTGGGGGGACAACAGAACAATTGGTTTTCATTGGCTTTAAATGAACCTGCTTATCCCCTGATTTTCCATTTTTATAAGAGGGCCTCTCCAAAATAATGCAGGGCATGAGTAAAGTGGACAGAGGGACGCTCTTCTCCCTCTCACAAAATACCAGAACTAGGGGACATCCACTCAAATTGAGGGTTGGGAGAGTGAGAACAGGCAAAATAATATTTTTTCACTCAGCGTGTTGTTAGTCTGTGGAACTCCCTGCCACAGGAGGTGGTAATGGCATCTGGCCTGGATGCCTTCAAAAGGGGGTTGGACAGATTCCTGGAGGAAAAGTCCATCACAGACTACAAACCATGATGGAGATGTGTAATCTCCAGTCTTAAAACCGGGGTACTTCAAGAGTGAGAAGCAGGGGAATAGTATCAGGAAACATTTCTATTCTCGTTCACTCCCAGATGCATTTGGTGGGATACAGGAAGCCTGATCCAGCATGGCTATTCTTATGTTCTTATGTTCTCCTGAAATGGGTGTTGTTTTTTAAACAAATCACTCGTATCGGATATTTACATATTGCTACATGTAGGATTTTAGGCAAGGGGGTGATCTATAAATATTAAACTGCAATGAGAAAAACAGAGTTACAAGAACTTTCATTTCTAATTTCAACTGGAAACAGTAAACCAATAGACTGATAGAGTACTATTTCTCAAAACAATCACCAATCCAAAAAGGCACCTCTGATACTGGGCCCCGGGTTTTCTCCATAGGAATCCTTCCTAAAGCCTTCCTCCATCCTAGACTGCAGATAGCCTTTACAAAGTGACCTGGAATCATGTGCATGTGTGTTTTAAAGAAAACCGTTGTTTGCTCATTACCTATTCTGGATCATCAGATATATGACAGAGATCGAGAGAAAGACACAGAGACACAGAAAAATACTCTGTGCCGTGACGTCAGAACCAACGTATAGCGACCCTAATACCACTCTATTCTGCTCTGGTCAGACCCCACCTGGAGTCCTGTGTCCAGTTCTGTGCACCTCAATTTAAGAAGGATGTTGACAACCTCGAGCGGGTGCAGAGGAGGGCGACCAGGATGGTTGAGGGTCTGGAGGAAATGTCTCATGAGGAACGGCTTAGGGAACTGGGAATGTTTAGCCTCTCTAAAAGAAGACTGAGAGGGGATATGATAGCTTTGTTTAAATATTTGAAAGGATGTCATATTGAAGAGGGAACAGGTTTGTTTTCCATGGCTTCAGAGACTAGGACTCGGGGCAATGGTTTCAAACTACAGGAAAGGAGATTCCATTTGAACATTAGGAAGAACTTCATGACAGTTAGAGGTGTTCGGCAGTGGAATATGGTGCCACGGAGGGTGGTGGAGTCTCCTTCTTTGGAGGTTTTTAAGCAGAGGCTGGATGGCCATCTGTCGGAAATATTGTGATGGGGGTTCCTGCATGGCAGGGGGTTGGACTGGATGGCCCTTGAGGTCTCTTCCAACTCTATGATTCTATGATTGTAATAGGGGTTTCAAAGTAATGTTTAAAGAGTGGTTTTACCCATTCCATGTTCCCAGTGAGTTTTCATGGCTGAGTGGGGATTCAAACGCCCAGGCCTCCTGAATCCTATCCGTTATACCACACCAGGTATCTGGCAGAGAAATATTGATTTATAGATCAGTGTCAGGCCCCTGCAACAGGTCAGAAGATGTAATCAAAGTCGCATCAAACAATGCGCCTGTCCACTGCTAGAACGTACTTCAGAAATGATGCACCCAGGCATGTCTCGCGCTGGGTGAAAAATGGCTAAAGGTTTTTGATTCAAGGACAGCATTGAGATGCAAGTGAGCCAGTCCAAGTCTGTATTGTAGCAGCCCTCGGCATGCTGACCGGAAGAGCAACTGAGCTTGAAGCTGTACTCAAAAAAGAAGCGGCAAGTCAACTTTGGTACGGACACGTCTTGCATGCCAATGAGGAAACGGTGGCCAAAAAGAGTTTCACCCTGGAGGTCAGCGGATCCCAACTGAGGGGACAACCAAACCATTGGTGGGTGAACACCCTTGACAATGGATTGAAGCTGTCCTGGGTTCACCCAGACTTAGCCCACGACTGTGCAAAGTGGAAGTCAAAATGGACATCACCATCAAGTGGGACAGATGCTAAGAAAAACAAGAAGGTAGAGATAGAGATAGAGATAGAGATAGAGATAGAGATAGAGATAGAGATAGAGATAGAGATAGAGATAGAGATAGGCTGCCTAGATGCCCTAAGCACATCCAATCTCTCCTGATTTCGGAAGCTAAGCAGGGCCAGTCCTGGTTAGTATTTGGATGGGAGACCACCAGGGAATACCAGGTGCTGTAGGTGCCTGGAGTAGGAACTGGCAAACCACTCCAGTATTCCTGCCAAGAAAACTCCATGAACATGGAGTCACAAAGAGTCGGTCACAACTGTAACGACACAACACACACAGAGAGATAGAGATAGAGATAGAGATAGATGAGTTTTGCATGAGGTCTGGTCTTTGTGGAAAACCATTTTTTAAAAAAAAAATGAATGATGTGTCGATTCAGGTTGATTCATACACATGGATCCTCCCAAGGTTTCTGAAATATAGTCTGTCGTTCTCTCCTTCTGGTGGTACCCTGGCACCACCTTGCAGGTTTGCCACAGCTGTTCAGGCAGCAAGGCCCAGACCTCCAACAGCCACACAAACTCTGGGTGATCTTAGTTGGCCCTTCTCTTGGAATGCCAAGACAGGATTCAAATGCCCACTCAATCCCCTGTATATGATATATGCAGCAAACACTAAGCACTCCACCAAGTAGAGTTTTCAGGTGACCTAATATCCTCCAGACACAAAGGTGGAAAACACATTTTAGGATGCTAAGAACAAGATGGCTACTTTCCACTTAATCCATGGGTATGAAACATCATAAAGATACTTCATTCTGACCACTGGGGCAGTGTGTTCCCTTGTCCTTGAGGGCTGCAAGCCAGGCTAGAGGTTGTATGGTTATTGCGGAGACTCAGGAGGAATGCTCATTGACAGATTCTGGAGTTATGGGACAAAATATTAACTTATAAAGCTCTTTAGGCCATTTTAGGGTCTTGGACCCAAGTATGTCTCAAGTGAGAAAACAATGGCCCCTAAAGTTTCCAAAATATTTGCTCCCCTACAGCCATCTAAAGCCATT
>JAHTLZ010000017.1:738379-749403 GCA_023846285.1 Phrynocephalus versicolor
ACAAACAAACAAACAAACAAACAAACAAACAAACAAACAAACAAACAGTGTGTTTTCTGCTTCTGAAGCCTCCAGGGGTATGGGAAGGTCACAGTAATCATTCCCAACAGACAACCAGCAAGTCCTAGCAGAAAAACGGGGTTGGCTGAGCAACTATGAAGAGAGAAAAACTTGTCACCCATAACAGAACACGTAGGTGAGAAGCCACAGGGGAACCTCCAGGCTTCCTCCAACACCAATTCAGAATGCTGTCTAGAAATAAATTTAGTCAAAAATGTCATCTTACTTGTTGTAGAGAACAATGTCAGGCCTCCAGATCAGTTCGGAAGGAATTCGTATCGATGTAACATTCTCATAGTCCTCGGGATTCCAACGGAGCTTATAGTCATGCCACTCCTGAAAATAAAAAAGTCTAATCAATCTAAAACGTCTAAAGAGGGTAACCGTGAGTGTTAAGATAACCATAAAACAAAAGGGTCTGTGCAATCCATGAGGAGAAAGAAAATTTCCTGCTGTCTTGGCCCGAACAATATTACATTCGGGGTTCCAAAGTAACACTTGTTCCGTTAGGGAAAAAGTCAGACATTTCTCCTCACTGGGTGAAATTAGAGTTTTTATGCCTTTTCCCTTCATATTTTGGGAGGGGGTTTTGGGGGTGCAGAAGTGGTTTTTGCACAAGGCATGTTTTCAGCCACAACCACCGTATTTCACCAAAATACAAGTTTTTAGTCATGTTGTTCAATTCATTTAAATAACAAAGCTATTCGCTCATGCTGATTCTAACAACAACAAAAATACATGGTTCTTTCCACACTCCTGTGGGAGCAAAAAATAATAATCAAAAAACTTGGTCTTTTCTTTTCTTTTAGAACTTTCAATGTGTTGAGAAACCTTCTTTCATCAAAGATAAGAAAATCTTTATTCTGTAGTATTAATTCATATACTAAGAGAGGTTCCAGAGAGTAAAAGAGTGACTTTGAAGAACAAATGAAATAAATAGTCATAAATCTCTTAACCTGGCCTCTTCTACCCTCAAAGAAACTCAGAAATTTAAGAAGTATGGAAACCATTAGCAGCAAAACCAACAAGGAGTATCGTGACAGGCTAGCAAGTTTGATTTGGCATTAGCCATATTATGGACTATAGCCTTCTTTTACAGAGGTGTACTTCAGATTTAAATTGGCTACAGTCCACAGGAGTTGGCTGGATTGAGGCTGAAGCTACACCGATGGATACTTCAGGATCTGTTCTGGCCACAGCCCATCCAGTCCAGCATTCTGTCTCACACAGTGGCTAAGCATTTGTTTCAGGATGTTCCCAAGCAGATGTCTTCACCTGCTTACGATTCCCTGCAAATGGCATTGAGAGATATCCTGCCTATCTCTCCAACCCACAGGTTATCCTGAGGTATCCATAATTATAGCCTGTTTTCCATGAACTTGTCCAATCCTTTCTTAAAGCTGTCAAGGCTAACAGCTGTTCACCCTTCTTCTGGCAGGGAGTTCCACAGACCAGTGATCCTCTGGGTAAAAAAGTACTTTCTCTTATTTGTGTGAGATCTAGCACCCAAAAGTTTTATGGAATGCCTCCTAGTTCTAGTGTTGTGCGATAAGGAAGACAGTTTCTCCTTATCTACTTTGTCCACACTGTGTATGATTTTATAAACTTCAATCAGGTCACCTCTTAGGCGCCATCGTTCAAGAGTGAAGAGGCCTAGTCGTTGCAGCTTCGGGTGGTAAGGAAGGTGTTCCAGTCCCCTAATCACTCTGGTTGCCCTCCTCTGCACTTTTTCCATTTCCATAATATCCTTCTGGAGGTATGGTGACCAGAACTGTACACACAGTACTCCAGATGGGGCCTTGCCATAGATTTATAAAGAGGCAAAATGACATTGCTGACTTATTTTTATACCCTTCCTAATGATCTCTAGCATTGAGTTTGCTTTTCCCCCTGCTGCGGCTCACCATAGCAGACAACAGTCCAGAAAAGCTAGTGCCAAATAGAACATTTTAGCTATCAAAAGTGCCGTAAGATTCTGTTTTGGTTTCACTGTTAAAAGGAACAGGGAAACCACTTCTGCTTCTTCTTAAAAAAAAAAAAACTGGAATGAGCTACCATAAGTTGGAACCAACTTTGTGGTAGATGATGATGATGATGATGATCTGTAAATGCTTGCAGCCATCCCACAACTTTACTGGGTTTGCTGCAACAGATTATGGACAACTAACATGAAATTTCTGCATTGCTTTTGGTTCCTTTTTTATTACCTTTTCTTTCTTTTTTAATTAATTTTAAATATTTGGAAATGGCCCCATCTTCCACTGAAATGTTCCCCACTGAGCAACATTTAGGAGCACAGAATGTACATTGCTTGTTATGTGAAGGAAATAATTGTGTTCATACTTGTTGTATTATTTTCAACTAGGCAACACTTATGCCCTCATTTTTGTCAAATTAAGGCATTATAGGAAGAGGAATGAGAGGAAGTTAATTTTAAAAGGGAGTTTTTTATTTTTTTTATGCCAAAAAAGGAAACCTAGAGAGTTTGCTGAATAATGAGATTATTTTCAGAGTTTTTCTATGATGAGATTATGGGGGGGGGATTAATATAGTGACATATTGGCATAATTCACATGCATTGCAACAAACATTCCAGTACAATCAAATAAAAATATATTTAAGTTTCAGGAAAGCAGAAACTCGTCAACAGCCATGCTAACCAATTATTCCCCCACTCTTGTTTTTGTAGCTGCTGGGCAATTGATTTCTTGCATGGTTTTGTAATCAAGGAAGGCATATAGATATTAAGTTCTCTATTACCGTTCAAGGTCACATAGAGATGCTGATAAACACGCAAGGATTTTTTAAAAGAGGGCCTATAATTCTATTGACAGGACCCAGCACGCAGAAATCTTTGCTCCATATGCAAAGTGCAGCCATTGCCTTTGGACTGTGCAGGAAATTTGAGGAGAAGGGGAACAAAATTTGTTTGCCACCTTGTGTTGTTTCTGTTATTAGCCCAAACCTGTTTTTAAATTCATGATGCAGGGTGAAAAATTACCTCAGGGGGATGCAGGGAAAGCCAAATTGTGTCTGAGGGGAGTCAAAGAGGGCAAAACAAAACAAAATCTTCGCAGCAAGAGCTTTTAAATTAACATATGTGCATGTCTGAGTGTATGTCTATGAGAGAGAGAGAGAGAGAGAGAGAGAGAGAATGTTGCCATTGGATGTGCAAGAGAGAAGAAAGTACATTTTTAAATGAGCGTGTATGTGTGAGAGAGAAATTAAGACAGATTGTGGAGAACAGTGGGCAGAGAGAATATGTCATTGTGTGTTTGTGTGTGAGACAGGGGGGGGAGAGCATTCAGAGAGTGTGGGTTTTGTGTGTATGAGAGACAACGAATGTGCAGAAAGAGTGTATCTATGTGTATGGGAGAGTAAACATGAAGTGTGTGAGAGAGAAATTGAAGAATATGTGTTGAAAAGAGAGAAACAGAGAGAAGGAATGCCGGAAGTGTAAGGAAGAAACACACCACGGTGTGTGTGTGTGTGTGTGTGTGTTTTGAGGAGGGAGGGAAAGAAAGAAAGAAAGAAAGAAAGAAAGAAAGAAAGAAAGAAAGAAATATTGAGAGTCAGAAAGCCTGGCTCTGTAGAGAAGGCCAAGAGACGTCTTCTCTCCCTGGTTGGACTGGTGTCACGTCCCTTCTTGAGTTAGACATTAACAATAAGGGGAATAAAAACAAGAGAAAGCATCTCTGTGGACTCACTTGTTTCACCCACACATTCGTGGTCATCATTTGGTTCTTTTCATCCTGGAAGAAGGGGGAGAGAAAGAGAAAGGAATGAGAACAACTGAATTGTCAAACAAGATGCCACTGTCCCCAGATGCTCTTGAAACAGCAGCTTTTCCTCTCACCATGCGCTCCCCCTCCCAATCACCAATAATCGCCGTAATGAATGTAGTTAAACGTCAGCTAAAAGAAAGCAGATGTTTACAGAAGCTTAGTATGAAATGAACACATCAGCTTTGCATCCGTCAGTGACTAAACCCAGCAGCCTCAATGCCGGTTCTTTGCCACCTTGTGCTATTGAAGGTAACGCTCCCCAGTTACTTGCATTCCAGGTATTTTGGAGTATGGCCTACATCAACCCCAACAAGCAAGGGTGCTTGGTTTTCCATTTCCATTTTAACCTGCATCCTCTTAAGCAGTGGAGGGGGGGGGGCTGCTGGCTAATGCTCGAGAATCTGCACCCAGTTTTGAGTATGTATGCAACAGGAGCTTTCCAAGGTGCTGTTTTGGAGGCTCTGAAGCTTGAAGTGTTATGGGCAACCAGTAAACAGCAACAAGGTCTAGGGAAACACTATTCTCTTCTCCATTGACGTTGTTCCATGGGAGATTGCTTCAAATTCTTTTTATATGTAACCAGAAGTATGTGTGTGAAGATTCTCAGTCATCCAGGAGAGTTTATCTGGACATTGAGCCATGGCAACTGGACTTCTTTTCTTGAGATATTGAAATGTTTCGCTGCTCATCCAAAAAGCTTCGTCATTCTGAGGAAAGCTAGTTATGAGTCCTATGTTTTATAGTTCACTTTGAACTCATGTCACCCTGGTCTGAGATGGGCTCATAAATTGGATAATAGCCCGAATAGGCTCATTTATGGTGGGTGAAAGTCCCATCTATGCAACCCTCCCCAACACCCATTAAGTGTGGGTCGTTAGCTGTGGCCTTGCCACTCTCTCAACAGAGGTGGGGGACTCAGACACAATCTGTCTTCTACTTATCAAGCTGCCCTTTTATCAGTCCCCAGACAAATCAGAAGCACTTCACACCTCCACCAGCAAGGCCACAGCTAACGAGCCATACTTAATGGGTGTTGAGAAAGATTGCATAGGTGGGACTTTCATGCAGTTTAGGCCATTGTCCACCTAACAAGCCTATTCAGGCCATTGTCCACCTAACAAGTCTATTCAGGTGACTGTCCAACTTAAAGCACTCTCTGAGCAGTTTACATGTAATTATGCAGACTACGCATTGCTGCCCCCATAAGCTGGACACTCATTTTACCAACTCTGACAGGATGGAAGGCCGACTGAACCTTGACAAGATGGAAGGCTGATTGAGCCCCAGGTCTTGAGCACAATTATAGCTACAGTCCAGAGGCTTAATCGCTGCATCATGAGTCTCTACAGATTTCTCTGTAGCTAAGCTATACAGAAACACCTCCTTCATCAGTTCCCTACCCCTCTTCCCCACAAGCCTCCCAAACACTGTTGTAGCATGTAGGCCCCACACAGCCTACTGTTTAACTTGGTTGGGCAGCAGACACAGAGGGGAGGAGGAAGCCCAGAGTGTGTAAGAGAAGTGCTGGGGACCATGAATGGGGGCTTTCTGGGGAAGGGGGAGGAAATGAAATGAAACGCCAATGATGAAAAAGTTTGGTGCTTTGTGAGAGCGCCGTTCCCTGAACTGCCCACAGAATGAGCCATGAACAAGTCTGGCGCTTGGGTTCTTTTTGTTCATGGTTCTTTTCATCCCCACCCTAATTAAAGGGTCCAGTGTGCTCCAAACCTCACCACCACCCATTTGAAAGCACCACGTTGTTCTCCAAACAAGATCAGAAGACCCTGCACACAACCCTAATTCTAATGTCCTGATGTTGCCCATAGTTATTCCTTCCTATACTGAAGAAGTTTAATTTTTGGACTACAGTTCTCCCAAGCCATCGACCAAAATAAATACTGGACAGAAACATTGGATGTGAGTGCCCTCTGTTCCAACTCGGGATATATTCTGAAGTCACAATATGTGACAGATAGAAAGCATAGAGCAGGCCTGCCCAGCAGGTAGACCGCGGGCTACTGGTAGCCCATGAAGGGTTCAAAAGTAGCTCGCCAGCCACCAGTAAAAAGTGAGGAGATAAGTTATCCACCACTCCCTCCCCCATCATCCCAAGGACTACCACTGCCCAAGCAAAGTTTTGGGTCTGCCAGGCCACTGTCTCAGCTGAGTGGGGCAGTTCAAGGGCCATGGCATGGTTCCTGATCCCCCTGCAGGCCAGATGATTGAGCGTGTGCAAGGGAAGCATATGCATGGTCAGTCTTCCCATAGGAATGCATTGAAAATCAATTAATCCGTTCCAGAGGGAACAAAATTCAATGCATTCCTATGGGAAACTGCTGCTCTACTTACAATTTTTTTTACTTATAAGTATGTGCTTGGAATTGATAAAATTCGTAAGTAGAGGTATTAGTGTAGTAGCCCTCAGGCACTTTGGCCAGAAAAAGTAGACCTCAGCCTGTTCAAAGTTGGACAGCCCTGGCTTAGACGACTGTGCACAGTTTGGAGGCTGATGTATCTCTCTGATACATCGGCAAACCCAGACACCCCATGCAATTAGGAAAGGGGCAACTTTAAAAGATCCAAACTGAGCCAAGCCTGGGCAAAAAGTGGGGAGTGCCTCAATTTAAAAAGGATGTTGACAACCTTGAAAAGGTCCAGAGGAGGGTGACCAAGATGGTTCAAGGTCTGGAAGAAATGTCTTAGGAAGAGCGGCTTAGGGAGCTGGGAAAGTTTAGCCTTACAAACAGAAGCTTGAGAGGGGATATGATAGCCATGTTTAAATATCTGAAAGGATATCATATCAAAGAGAGGCCAGGCTTGTTTTCCATGGCTTCAGAGGCTAGGAGTCAGAGCAATGGTTTCAAACTACAGGAAAAGAGATTCCATCAGAACACTGGGAAGAACTTCCTGATGGCTAGATCTGTCAGGCAGTGGCATATGCTGCCACAGACGGTGGTGGCATCTCCTTCTTTGGAGGTTTTAAAGCAGAGGCTGGATGGCCATCTGTCGAGAGTACTTTGAATGGGGGTTCCTGCATGGCAGGGGGTTGAGCTGGATGGCCCTTGAGGTCTCTTCCAACTCTATGATTCAATCCAACAATGTCTACTGAGCTTGCCTTTCTGTCTTCCCCTTCCCTTAATTTCTCCTCCTCCTTTGCCAGTCGTGCTGTGATGTAACCATAGGCATTATCGCACATCAAACATTGTCAAACATGGTCTGCCATTTTCTCATTAGGCTCAGTGGCTCATAAAGCTTATTAATTAGAGCAAGAGCAATCAGACGGATGTACGGCCTGTCACTATTGATCTTCCACAATGAGTCCACAGAGAAGAATCTGGGGAACATTTCAGAGCAATCATCTTCAACAATATGGTTTCATTTGATTGGCAGATAGATGAACCTTGGCAGACATGGAGACAGAGAGCACTTTGGGAAGGAGGAAGTTGGAAAACTCCAATGTTTTACCTTTGGATGTCAGCATTGTTAAGCAATATATTGTACTAATGTGCTGCCAATCAATTCTGACTTATGGTGACCCTTTCCAGGGTTTTCTAGGTAGAGAGGATGCAGAAGTGGTTTTCCATTCCCTTCTTGGTGGTGCTGGGGGTTGCCACGGGATTCTGCAGCTTGCCCAAGGCTACACAGGCTGGCTCTACTTGCAGGTGGCACAGTGGGGAATCAAACTCCCAAATTCTGGCTCCGGACAGATACACTCACGGTTAAAACAAAATGATTCTAGCACATATAAGAACATAAGAACATAAGAAGAGCCATGCTGGATAAGGCCAAAGGCCCATCTAGTCCAGCTTCCTGTATCTCACAGTGGCCCCACCAGATGCGGTTGGGCGCACATGAGACTAGATATCTGTCTCCTGATACCACTCCCCGGCATCTGGTCCTTGAAGTACCCCGGTTTTAAGCCTGGAGATGACACATCTCCCTCATGGTTTGTAACCTGTGATGGACTTTTCCTCCAGGAATCTGTCCAATCCCCTTTTGAAAGCGTCCAGGCCAGATGGCATCACCACATCCTGTGGCAGGGAGTTCCATAGACTAACAACGCGCTGGGTGAAAAAAATATTTTCTTCTGTCTATTCTTACTCTCCCAGCCCTCAATTTGAGTGGATGTCCCACATATTTATGGTGATAAGGAAATATTGTCTCAATAAAGGAAGCCACGGGGTTGGGCTCGCAAGTCCTGAGCAAGACTGTTAATAACCGTATCATTTAGAGGTCAATAATTGTTAGGGTCACCACAAGACAGAAGCGATTTGACAGCTCGTAATGAAAGGAATAACACTGTGCATTATGCACATGAAATCTGTGCATTTTATGCATCTCTGTGTGCAGTTGCTTTTTGTAACATACCACCTCCCTTTAGGCAGTGGGTACCAATCTGTCCCATCCAGAAGTCAGTGCTGTAGCTTTGTTACCTGCTGTGCTTTGGCTTGCTCTGCATGTTGTCAAGTGACACAGCACCTTCTGATATAAACCCTGAGAACCTGCTGAGATGCCCTGTTCAGTTTTGTCTCCACTGTAGAAACTGAGGCTTACCGTTCAACATTTCACAGATAAAAATAGGGCTGTACCATTTTTACACCACAGAGGAACTTTTGACCCCACCACTACTGCCTTGTATATCATGCATCCATTTATTGCACAAAATGCTATATTTGACGAATGTAAATGCCATTTTATCATAGGCAGATTCATTTATTTTACTTTTAAATATTTCTGATATTATGGTTTGTTTTAAATACATACCAAACTGGTTTCCAATCCAACAAAAACACAGGAAAACTAATTGCTAAATATGGCGTGAAAATTAATTAATTAACAAAGCAGGAGAATAATCCTCTAAAAAGGATGTATAGGGGAAAAATAGGAGCAACTGACTGTCCTTTGCCATCAGGAAAGTAATTAGGAAGATCCTGGTCAACTCAACAGACTGTTTGACAAAGAAGCATTGCATGCTAAAACTAGAAACAAGCATTAAAGATACCTAGCCTGTAATTAGAGCTAAAAGTGCTTCAGTGTGGCAGGGAGGTGACTGAAGTGCAGTCTCCTTGTTAGTGAAATCAGATTTCAAAAGACTACTTAAGTAGATCATGCTATGACACTCAGTTGCTTATGTCAGTTAAGGATTTTCCCCTTGGGACTTGCAGGATATCTCAAATATATGTTTCCATCACAGGACTTCACCTGCTCTAAGAAGTCATATAAAGAGCTGGACACTTCCCAAACCTCCTGTATGTCTGTGAAGAGTCTCAGTCATCCAGGTGAGGTTATCCGAAAGTTGAGTCAAGGCAACTGGACTTCTTTTTCTTGAGAGACAGAAACATTTCTGAGAGTCTCAGCCTGACGAAGGTGCTTGGATCAACAGTGGAACATTTTGATCTTCCAAGAAAAGAAGTCCAGTTGCCTTGACCCAACTTTTGGAAAGCCCTCCTGTAGCAAAATCCACTTTTAGTGGTGACTTCTGGTCTGCTCACCTTCTAGTCTACATTATGGCGATTGCTTAGCCTTCTAGCCCCGGGGCTATTTTTCCAGAAGTCTTATGTTCTCAGTGCAACAAAAGGCTCCGTAGGGTGATTCGTGCATTCACAAAATCTGTCAATGACCCAACTCTTTCTGGCTTATCGAGGAATATGGGAACTGACTGTCGGAAGTACATGCATTTGCAGAAAAATGGGAAGCGATTGGGAAGTTCAACTAGTGTGATTGTACCTGTGGAGGACCTGTTCATACAAATATGCCATAAATTGAATGATGTGCTCACATACCCTAGAACAGTGATGGCGAACCTTTTAGAGACTGAGTGCCCAAACTGCAATTCAAAACCCACTATTTTTTTTTTTGTAAAGTGCTAATACAGCAATTTAACCTGAATGCAGGTGGCTATGAAGGGGCGATGCCGGGTGCCCACAGAAAGGGCTCCGAGTGCCAACTTTGGCACCTGTGCCATAGGTTCGCCATCACTGCCCTAGAAAGACCCTGGCTTTCATAGAATCTTATCACAATGGAGTGAGAAGGGGCCTGCAAGGTCATTGAGACCACCCCACTGCTCAAGGCAAGAATGCAAATCAAAGTAGATGCAACAGATGGTTGTCCAGTTTTCTCTTGAATGCCTCCAGCATTGGAGCTGTCTCCCTGCCACATAGCATCTGGCCTGGATGGCTTCAAAAGGGGATTGGACAGATTCCTGGAGGAAAAGTCCATCACAGGTTACAAACCATGATGGAGATGAGTAATCCCCATGCTTAAAACCAGGGTACTTCAAGGGCCAGATGCCGGGAAGTGGTATCAGGAGACAGAGATCTAGTCTCGTGCACTCCCAGACACATTTGGTGGGCCCACTGTGAGATACAAGAAGCTGGACTAGATGGGCCTTTGGCCTGATCCAGCATGGCTCTTCTTAGGTTCTTAAGTTTTCTTTGGTAATTGGTTTCATTGTCCAAATATAACGTTCTTTAGGTGCTTATATGCACTTACAAAGAAAAAGAGAAACTAAGCAGCCCCGTTCCCTCCGACTTCAAAATTCAGCCTTTTTGGCAACAGTAACAAGCAGAAAGTACAGAAACAAACTGGCTTCAATTTGCTCACTCTGCTGTGTTCGACTGTCATTCTTTTAAAGTCTTTGGAAAATGCTATCCCCGGCTCTCAGTCTTCTTTTCTCAAGGCTAAACATATCCATTTCTTTCACTCTTTTCTTGTAGGGCTTGGTTTCCAGCCCCCCCCCCATCGTTACTGTTCCTCTCCTCTGAACTAGCTCCATTGTGTTGTCCTCCTTCTCAAACGGATGTGTCCAGAACTAGACACAGTACTCTAGGTGAGATCTAACCAATGACTAATAGATGGAGACCAGTACATCATGGGATTTGGAGAGTATGCTTCTATTTATGCAGTCTAAAATAACACTGGCAACAAGGATGATCAGGAAACCTGCAAACAAACCCTATGAGGAAGGACTGAAAGAACTGGATGTATTTCTTTCTGCATTCTCTGTACCTCAATTTCTGGCTCATCGAGCTAAACTCTTGTGTCCTTCCAACCTTCCTTTTTTAAAATAATTTTCTAATACATTCCTTTTAGCAGAGTGGAAAAGAATGTCTATCTATCTATCTATCTATCTATCTATCTATCTATCTATCTATCTATCTATCTATCTATCTATCTATC
>JAHTLZ010000017.1:757060-768835 GCA_023846285.1 Phrynocephalus versicolor
TATCTATCTATCTATCTATCTATCTATCTATCTATCTATCTATCTATAATGTATTTATTTATTTATTGGATTTCTATACTGCCCATCTACATATAGATATAGATATAGATATAGATATAGATATAGATAGATAGATGCATTCGAATGATTAGGAAGAAAGGTACTGGAGCTGTGTGTTCCTACTGTCCCCCCAAAATCACATTCCAGCTTCATACATCACCTTAACACCCAGAGTCATAAACCACACTCTTTTGTAGAATGAAATCATCATCATCATCATCATCATCATCATCATCATCATCATCATCATCATCATCATCATCATCTCAGAACTACAGCCGTGGAAGGAACCCTGCAGGCCAACGAGCCAAGCCCCAGTCAAGGAGGCCCAGTGGAGAACTGAACTCCCAACCTGTAGCTCTGCAGCTGGATGCCTAAAACCACTGAGTTACCCAGCAAAGAGACCTTATGTTGCAGCTCAGTTTCTTTCTCCGCTGTGCCAGAATCGGTTCCCCACCCCTACCAGAGCTCCACACTCCTCTCGCCCACCCACTATGTTCAAATATTTGAAAGGATGTCATATTGAAGAGTGAACAGTTTTGTTTTCCATGGCTTCAGAGACTAGGACTCGGGGCAATGGTCTGAAACTACAGGAAAAGAGATTCCATTTGAATATTCGGAAGAACTTCATGACAGTTAGAGCTGTTTGGCAGTGGAATATGCTGCCACGGAGGATGGTGGAGGCTCCTTCTTTGGAGGTTTTTAAGCAGAGGCTGGATGGCCATCTGTTGGGAGTCCTAAAATGGGGGTTCCTGCATGGCAGGGGGCTGGACTGGATGGCCCTTGAGGTCTCTTCCAACTATATGATTCTATGATTCAGTGATTCTCATCATCGCCACCATCCTGTGAACGCCTCCTTCTCTTTCTTGCCCAGCTGACGAAGTGCACATTTGCATCCCAGGCACAAAACACGTTTCTCTTGCATGCTGCAAATTGCAGCGCATTTTGCCAAGAGGATGAAAACACCTGACTGTCCATGGGAGGTATAACATTCCCAAGGGCTTCTCACGGAAGGAGTTCTATTCCTAGTGCTGAATAATCTCACTTTTCACTTACAAAGTCCGCACCGGTGATGAAAATCTTACATTTTCCCACTTCCATAACCCTCTTCTCTCTAGCCAAACTGCAAAGGAGGTCAAACAACTAGGTTGTTTCCTAGTAACTCAAGCTCCAAATTAATTCAGACTGCTAATGGCCAACGCTTTCATGGCTAAGGACATTATTCTGCCCTTTGCTGTCCCCTGCTGCATCAGACAATCACCTCTGTCTCCTAAACATCAAAGACCACATGTCCTAATGGACTTGGACTGAAGGTGGATTGGAAACAAGAGTTAAACCAGCCCTGTGGCACTTTTTTAAGGGTCTAAAACTGTGCTTAGCCGTAAGTTTTGACAAAGCACTCTAATGTTGGAGTTCCGAGTTTTGACTTTAGGATACTGAAACAGGCTCTGCCTTTTATTCAAGCAACAGTGCTGGGGCAGATGTATGGTCCATGTACGATCATCAAGAGTATCCACATGATTTGGAGTGAGAACTGAAAAATTAGAATGGAGGAATAAGCACTCACCCACCCACCCACCCCACACACAGATATCCACAACAGTCAGCATTTCCTGATTCTAAAAGCTCCCTTTTTAGATAATCCCATGAGTATTTCTCAATAAAGGTTCTTTATTGGGTATAATTTCTACAGACAGCTCCTTGGCATGCACTGTGCAGGCACACACCTCTGACCATTTTGAAACAGATTCAGCAAAGCCACCATCACTCCTGACTGAGAGATGGGCACAAAACACCAAAATGGCATTTTGTTTCATAATTTGTTTCCCCACTCCATTTCGTTTTGTTAATTACGAAATGATTTTTATTAAAAAAAATTCATTTTATAATTCATTTTAGTTCTGTTCATTTTCCTTTTTTTTTTTTTTTTTTTTTGAAACCCGACGACCAGCTGTAGCACGGCAAGTCTGGGTTTTATTTATTTATTTATTTATTTATTTATTTATTTATTTATTTATTTATTTATTTATTTATAATCCAAGCTGGATCTTTTAAAAATAATTTAATTTAATTTAATTTTTATTTGTTTTAATGGCCGACCATGTGGCCCACCTACCAACAGTAGTGTGGGCCAGTCGGCTTTGTTTTTTTTTAATTTTAATTTTGTTTTAATTTTTAATTCTGCCGGACCACGGGCCGCTTCGGTAGCTTGTGGGTCAGGTCAGCGGCCTGGGTCCAGGAACGAAAAATGAACCAGAACGAAATGGAATTTCTCTTTTGTTTTGATTTGTTTTTCTTTAAGGTGGCAGTTCATTATTTGTTTCGTTACCTAACGAAATGGACAAAAAATAACAAAACGAATCAAAAGTTCATTTTTTGCCCATCTCTACTCATGACCTTATAGCTTCCTGGCTAGAGTACTGCAATGCCCTCTCAATGGGGCTTCCCTTGATAACAAACAAGAAATGACCAGCGTAGATGAAATGAAGCCGTGTGAAGATGCTTTAGCTATGTAAAGCCACATAAATTCAGTCCTTAAAGAGTGGCACAGTCTACTTCTTCAGCACCAAAGCTGATTAGAGGTGGGCACAAAATGGAAAATAGTGTTGCACTTCATTTCTGTAATAGTTTTGTTTCATTTTGTTAGCAATGAATTTTTAAAGTAGTTTTGTTACGAAACAAAGTGAAATGAAACGAAACGCTATGCTCCCCTGGGTCCTAAGGACCAAAATGGCAGGGGAGCTTCCTCAAGTGATTCCAGGTAACCCTCTGAAATTTAGAAAGGTTTGGGGTTCAGGGGGCTGAGTTATGAAGCTCCAAATGGGGGTGCACCTAGGAAAAAAAACTTTCTAACTGGATTCTGAACTTTGGAAGCCAAGCCACTTCCGATTCTAATTAGAATTTTTTTTTCCTTAGGCATACCCCCTTTGGAGCTTCATAGCTCCCTAACCCCTAAATCTTTCCAAATTTGGAGGGCTTTCAGGGATGAGCTTGAGCTCCTCTGCAATTGATTCCTCTAGGATGAATTGTTTTGTTCTGGAGTGCAAAAAAGGTGTTTTGTGACAGAACAAAATGAAATGTATCCTTTCATTAGGTAACAATTTTTTGCCTAATGAAGTGACAAAATGGTGTTTTGTTTTGTTGTTTCATGCCCATCTCTAAACCCGATCCAAAGTGTTGCTTTTGATGTATGAAAGTGTAAATAGCTTAGGAACTGCCTTGAGTTGTCTTTGTGCAAGCTGGTGGTATATAAGTGCTAAATGAAGTAAAGTAAAAGTAAACTGCTTACCTAAGGAGATGTATCTCCTTCAGCTACCCTGCCTCTGAATTATTCCCTACTGGAATGACCATTTTAATTTATCATCTAATGCACTCTGAATACTGGGATTTCTTGGTGGTGGTCCCACAGCTTTATGAGCGGTGGTTTCAGTGTTCTGCATCGGACACCAGAAGAAAACAGTATTCTTTCTAGAGGCCGTTCTTTAGCCATTAAACATGTATATTACTGGGCGGTTCTTTAGCCATTAAACATGTATATTACTGTGAGCGACTGATGGCTGGAGTTTCATGATACTGACTCTTGTCAAGAATATTCTTGTGAGTGAGTTTTTCAACTTGCAATTAGAGATGTGGAGTCCAGCTGTGGACTCAAGCAAGCTCAGTAAAGTGGCCTTGACAAGAAGGGTAATGTCCAAGGACAGTGGAGCGTAGCTCAGAAGCATGAATGAGAGAAGCACTGTGACATGTGATGTGAAAGTAAAGAATTAATTGGAAAGAGATGTTATATATACCTTATGCATTGCAATATGTTCTTGCTGTTTAGCCAGTAAGCCTGATGTGATGTCTGTGATCAGGAAGAGTAGCTGGATTATCTATGCTACTGGATGTAAGTCTCTGGAAACTATTGGAACCTGTATATATTTTGTAAATAGACTGCAATAGAAAACCAGCAACGGAGTCTGACATATTTTTGCCTCTAATCCTTGACATTGCTGCAACTCTGCTTATTGAGGTTAGCTCCTCATACATTCCTTGACAACTTTGAGGTTCAGATAATCTACCCATGCCAATCAAAATAGCCTTTAAGATAGTAATCCTTTTTTTGATACATACCTACCAGCAGGGATGGGAACTCAAGTCACGGGACTCACTTCAAGTTGGACTTAAGTTGCCCCAGTGATTCAACTCAGACTTGATTAATAATAATAATAATAATTTATTTATTGTCATTGTGTGTATATACACAGTAAACACATACAACGAAATTCAGACACCCAGAGACCAGATTCAACACGCACACACACAAATCTCCAAACACTCTCACACACATTAAAAAAATAAAAATAAAAAACCCTTCAACACACACACATAAAATCCCTGAATATTCCCCCACCCACCAACCCCCCCCTTAAAAACACAAACATCTACACAACAGGCTAGGTAATCCTGTCCAAGTGCTCACTACTGGTGGTTCTTGAGTTCATTATTAAGTGCAATTATAGCTCTGGGATAAAAACTGTTCAGAAGACGTGTGGTCCGAGTTTTAATTGTTCTATATCTTCTGCCAGAAGGCAACAGTTTGATTTAGGGTTTTTCCCCCCAATAACTTGGACTTGACTAATGACTCAGAACCCACCCACCCCTTCCTTTAGAGAAGCCATACAAATCTGCCTCTGCTAGGCTAGGAGCAGGAAGATGGTGGGGTATGAAGGAAGAGAGGTGAAGAGTAGCAATCAAACACATAAACCCAGAAAATCTCTGGAACACATTTCCATCAGCTTTGTCCTTCACCCATTCACTGGATCATATCTCTTGCTGCTCTACCCCAACAGATTCCACTCCTCCTGAAATACCAAGTTATAGCTAGAGAGCTGCTCTCTCCTCTACCCAAACATGTGGTCCATTGTGTGTATTTCACATGCTAATACCGTAGAAATGTAATTTGTGAGCCATTGATATTCAATGAGCGTGGTAGCTCACAATAAGAAATTACTCTGGATGAATTAATCCAATTGTTTAGAAAATTGCCTTGGATGCATAGCTAAGCTGGTCTTGGGGGGGGGGAGAATAAATCAATAAACTACATTAATGGTAATTGCTGCAATCAAAGATAGTTGATCTGTACCCAGTTGCTAGCACCAACTAGAAGAGATCAGCTGTACCAGTGAGAGCTACTTAAGCTTTCACTTACCATTCAACAGTTGGTTCATCGGGTCTACTCTAGGCAGGATTTTTCAAACATCCAGCAAGATACTCTTCTTATTCTTCCACTTATCTCCCCCCCCCTATTTTAGCAGTCTCCTGGCTATTTTTATTTTCAGTTTAGCTTAATTTTAGTTTATTGTTGCTGATTTATGTATATTTTGTTTTTATTATGCTGTTTGTGTTCCAAATTTTTTAAAAAATATATCTCTTTGTTACTTGTCATGTTATTCTGTGTTGTAAACCCTCCAGGCTAACCCTAGGGCTAGATGGCTGGCATAAAAGCCAAATAAATAAATAAATAAATCTTTTAGAAAGCAAGCTACAGTCAATTTAATGTGCTCCACAGGTTTTTCTTTCATTTAGCAACAATTAACTTTATCCTTTTCTAAATTGCAAAATCCTACGATCTTATGTTATGTAGCCCATAACATTGGTTTGAACCCAAATTTGTTTATTTTTTATTTAATTTTTTAAATAAAATCACTCCACCTTTCTCCTGAAGTTTTCAAGCATTTTCCACATAGAGCATATTTCAGTACTTCAGCTGGGATGTAAATAAGACATGTGCCATCAGGGCCAGATCAGAGCTTGCCAGGAATGGCCACAGCGGGCACACTAGTTTTAACTTTGCAAAGGCATTCCAGGCAATCACCAAAACATGGTCTTCCAGGCTCAGAGACAAATCCCCAGGCTGTGTTCCTGTGTTGTCCGTGGAAGTGTAACCCCATCCAACACAGGCTGAAACCATGGTACCTGATCTGCCTTGTTGTGTATTGATCTGTATTCCTATTGGTTTCTGTTCCTGTTCCAAAGGGAACAGGCCTAGTGGTTTATTCAAGTTGCTGCATTTAGATCCTCAACCCTATTGGTCTCTGCCAAAAGGCAGCTTTGTGATTGGTTGTAATTGTTCCCTCCAAAATGTATCTTTTCCTAGCCAGTCCTGGCTCCTATAAATGTAGCTCCCTCTCCCCAGTCCCCAGTCTTGTTCTCTCCCTGAATAAAGAGCTGTTACACTAGAAGCTGCCTCCAGCCTGCTATGTCTAAGAGCTGAAATTACTGCTGAAATCACTAAACCCACTCCACAACATGCCATTCTTCTAACCAAGAGCACCTCTGTCTTGTCTGGATTACGTTTCAGTTTATTCACCTTCATCCAGCCCATTACTGACACAAGACACTGATCTTGAGCTAAAACCACTTCCAAAGATCTCCTGGGATGTACAAAAGGATTGCCTATTTTGACTTACTCATTTTGGGGGCATGAGTAAGGAGAGTCTTCTGCTTTGCAGTATTCGGCACTGTATGGGTTATCTGAACCAGGTCTAATTCAAAGACGAAGAATCACAAGAAAGTAGCTCAGAGACCTTAGAGCCACCTTTCTTCACTGAGTGCCTGAATAGTCAAGTCACCAAGCACGGAGGTCCTGTGTTTAACTTGCTCCTTGCCATTGCGAGATGCTTAAATCTGAGTTTTGGAATCTGATTTGAGTTCCGCATTTCTACATCTAAAAGAGCATGTTAATCAGTTTCCCTTTTTGATTTCCTGCTTTGGGGAATGGATGCCTTCCTTTTTTCTTTTTTTTTTTACAATGGGTACATAACCACTTTAAGGGAAAGGGGAACCCAGAAAAGTTGGGTTAAACCCAAGGACTAAAATTTGAGGATTGCAGGCAGCGAAACTCAACAAAATTCCCTTGGAGTTCTCAGATGGGCCTGGAAGCTGAGCCAGCTGCAAGGAAGAAAAAAAATAGCAGAGACTGGTCTTTCATTTACTTTCCCACTGAGAGACCCAAGTAGGAACTTGGGCATTCAAAAGCCAACATCCTAAAACCTACCATAATCAGAAAACCATCCTCCAGTTCAGCCTATGTCTGACTCACTCTTCCATCTTCATTTAGACCGCCAGGAAAATAGAATAAAATACCATTGCCTGCTTTATTGGAGGTTAAGCTGGGACAGCACTTCAGAGCTCAAGAATCGATCTTGCCCTTTCCGTATAATTTAAGAAAGTCTATCTTGGTTAATGTAGCACTGCCGCGCAACCTTGTTAATTATTCAGCGGCAACTTAAAACCCCAGCAATCACCGCTGGGTCTTGGATGATTTGCTCTGATTTCCCAAACATGTGGAAATGAGAGGCGGGCATTTCCCTCAAAATCAGAATCGATTGTAACAGATGACTTGTCCCTGCGCTCTCTTCTTATCCATCAAGCAAAAGTTCCTCAACCTGGCCTGTAAAGGTCTCTATGGCCCTGGTCTCACTACCATTATGTGCGCATCTTAATTTGATGTGTACTATTTTGGGGGGAAGGTCACGTGACGTTTGATGCGTAGTTAGCGCCCCGACTACAGGGGAGTCTTTTACTTCTCTGCGTCTGTCCCAACTTGCTTACTGCGCATCTTTTCCCCTTGTGGCGAATACCTGCGTTGCAGCCAGGTAGCAGTTTTTCTTCTTCAAATCAATTGTAATTACAGGCAGAAAGCCAGTAAAAATTGTGCCGGCATGCCGGTATGCCACCAACTCAGTACCATAAACGATTACCAAGGCAGAATGACAGGAAGTGGCAGAAAAAGGAGTACGAATCTAATTGGTATGAATTTTCTAGAGTCGCACCTCATTTGAGATATTAAAAACTGTGCATCAATAACAGAAGTATTTTAACACAACCCCTAGCAGTGGTACAAAATGCTGTGGTTAAAGTGCGCTCCTGGGGGTGTGGTCAGCTGGCGTACCAAAATACTGCTCTTCGGAGTGAAGGCACAATCTTTTGCTATGCAGTCATTCACAGCAAAAAGAGCAGCAAAATCGTCATGAGACCGGAGCCTATGGCCTCATCCCATCTCATCTCTCCATTGCCATTTCTTTAAAAACTCTGCTTGTGACATTCGGTTGGGCATGTTTACCACTCATCTAAGGTTTCTTATTCTTCTTCTAGAGCAATGCTTCCTAGTTTGGGCTTCCCAGATATTCTTAGACAACAACTGCCAGAAATTCTGCCCTGCATAGCTAGTGGTGAAGGCACCTTAGAGCTGTAGTCCAAGAACATCTGGGGACCCAAGGCTGGGAACCACTGTTCTATCTAGACCAAAGGTGAGTGAGGATCTGCAGTCCAGGGTCCCACTTTTCTACCTCCAAGGTTCGTCCACAGGCCACACCAGCCTTCAAAATGCAGGAGGAAGAGGAGGAGGAGGAGGAGGAGGAGGAGGAGGAGAAGAAGAAGAAGAAGAAGAAGAAGAAGAAGAAGAAGAAGAAGAAGAAGAAGAAGAAGAAGAAGAAGAAGAAGAAGAAGAAGAAGAAGAAGAAGAAAAGCAAAACTAGGAGGGGATGGGTATCCATTTTTGTTTTTGTCCTGGAGACTACTGGGAGCTGTATTCTTAAGCAGTAAGTTTTCTAACCTCTAGCAGCCAGAAGTGGTAGATCCCCAATTCCCATAATTGCTCACCACTTGGGTGCAGTAGTTCAAACAATTACTTTCCCGAGTTCTAGATGAATGGCCAAGTCCTATGCATATGGCCTAAGAGAAGGTTCAAGTGAACATAACAGGACTCAGTTAAAAATGCAGAAGATCATTGCGTATGATTTAGTTTTTGTTTTTGTTGTTGTTGCCACCACGTTGCCTTTGGCTCATGGCAACCCTATGGATGAGATATCTCCAAAATGCCTTGTGTTCAGCTGCCATACTCTGTTAAGAACATAAGAACATAAGAAGATCCATACTGGATCAGGCCAAAGGCCTATCTAGTCCAGCTTCCTGTATCTCACAGGGGCCCCACCAAATGCCTCTGGGAGTTCATGAAACTAGATATCTGTCTCCCAATACCACTCCCCTGCATCTAGCCTTTGAATTACCCTCTTTTTAAGTCTGGAGATTACACATCTCCATCAAGGTTTGTAAAATGTGATGGACTTTTCCTCCAGGAATCTGTCCAATCCTCTTTTGAAGGCATCCAGGCCAGATGCCATCACCACATCCAGTGACAGGGAGTTCCACAGACTAACAACAAGCTGGGTGAAACAAAAATATTTTCTTTTGCCTGTTCTCACTCCCCCAACCCTGAATTTGAGTGGATGTCCCCTTGTTCTGGTATGCTGTGAGAGAGAGAAGAGGGTCCCTCTATCCACTTTACTCATGCCCTTCATAATATTGTAGGTCTCAATCATATCCCACCTCAGGTGCCTTTTTTTCCAGACAAAAGAGCCCCAAATGCTATTCTTGCAAACTCAAACCTGTGGCTTCTTTTAGGGAGTAAGTCCATCTCATATCTAGTCTTCTTATTTCCTGCTGCTTTCCACCTTTCCCAGCATTATTGTCATTCCCAGAGAATCTTGCCTTCTCATGATGCATCCAAAGTAAGACATAACTTCAATTTCAACATTTTTGCCACCAATCTTGATTTGATCCAGGAAACACTTGTGTGCTACTACATTTGAAATCATAAACGACTTCAAATCATGAGATAGGCTAGGAAGATTTTAGTTTAAAAAAATAAGCAATTGAATTAGTTTGCTAAGTTTTGAAGGATCTCTGAAGAACCTCTTATTCCACCTGAAGTTGAGAATCCCCATCTACTTCATCCTGCTTTTAGCCCCCAAGAAATGAGGTCATACAGCAAAACTCAACCCACAATGACCCAGTTTATAGTAAATGAGTGGGCAAAGCTTTTACGTGGCTGCCATCATGGCTTCCGGAAATGCGAGCTGACTTTGAGAAGGTTATTTTGAGGCGATTTGGCAATCCACTCTGTCCATTGGGCCATGAATCAACCTATGCCGATAATAAAGGCCATTATAATCATATGGCAAATCGACAAGAAGGTACATAGAGTTGCATTTATCATCACCGTGGTTCTTCATCTCGTCTCTACACAAACCCTCGACTGACTCTGCTCATGAATATTTTGGAACATGCTGAAAGCCTACTGCTTCTTAAGAGCCTACTATTTTTACACAGTCCATCAGTCATAGCATTTAAATAGGGGTGGGGGCCACCACATAATGTAGGACTTAGTCCTCCAAAGTGAATTGGCTTAAAGTCCAACCTAAGAGAAATTGAATCGACAGCATATTAAATCCATAGTGTCATTTCCCAGTACGAAGAAGCTATTATGGGATTTTGGAAAACCACCATGCTCCTTTCGGTATCAAACCCTGCAGTCCAATATTTTACTGTGCGAAGATCAAATTATTGGTGGTTTTACAACCTTGCATGGTGCCTGCAGTTTGTGTGGCTCAGAGGGGCTTTTCTGGGCTGGGAGGAATGTCAATTTATCCAGCACTAACCAATCATTCCTTCTGTCTTTTGAAATTCAAAGAGAGGCCCGCCTCTTTGCTAAGCTTCTCTGTTGCCCTTTCCCTCTCTTTCCTGGGTTGGAGGTCCATTTGTTAGTTTGCCATTGCTCTGTTCACATCTGTAAGTACAGTCACCCCCTGCCATTTCGCGGTTCAGGTACTGCTGTCCCACTATATCACGGGATCGCAGTACCTGCACCTCGGGCCGCAAGGGGGGGCGATTGCATCTGTCCGCGCTGCCCCCCCACTCCTCCGAGAAGCCTCAGGCTACGCTAGGGGCTGGCAGGGGGGGATGCGATCACGCATGCTACCTTCCCGCGTGGCCTGAGGCTTCTCAGAAAAGCACAGGACGGTGGCGTTGGGCGCTGCCTCGCAATCTCCATTGAAATGCATTGAGCCAATGCATTTCAATGCAGAAATTTTCCTCATTGGAATGCATTGAGCCAATGTTTTCCAAAGGGGAAAATTTTCTCCATTGAAATGCATTGAGCCTTCTCCAACTAGGGTATGGCAGCGGCGGCAGGGGGTTCTGATTGCCCACCCCCACCCCACCCCCCACCCGCTTCCGCATATCGCGGATTTTCAGGCATCGCAGGTCGGGTGGGTCCCTAACCCCCGCGATAGGTGGGGGGTTACTGTAATGAAATATTTCTCCTCCAAATGTCTCAGAGTCAATTAATAAGACCTGAAGTGCCAGTTAATGGGAAACAGGTGGACTTTGTAGCTATTTTCCTCTACGACTCTCTGTACTTCAGCTATGTAGCAAAAGGAATTCTACCAGAAATGCAACAATCTGAAAATCAGTATCCAGGCTGTGTTGCCATTCCTTGTCCATGTTCTGCTAATGCCACCAACTACTGCCAAGTTAGAATGTTTGTGAATATTCAGTGATGACAGGAACCAGCAGCCAGTGGCTAAGAGAGCTTTAAAGCAACAGTCACCAGCTACCCTATTTTATCGCTATATTATGGTAACTATCAGAAATACTTGGGAGAGGAGAGGAATTTAGGACATTGGCAGAATCACCAGGACGAATGCCATCTTTTTCCAGAAAATTATAAAAATGAGGCTAAAATCATGCCACTTACGGAAGAAGAGGAGGAGGAGGAGGAGGAGGAGGAAGGGAGGGAGGGAGGAAGGAAGGAAGGAAGGTAGGTAGGTAGGAAGGAAGGAAGGAAGAAGAAGAAGAAGAAGAAGAAGAAGAAGAAGAAGAAGAAGAAGA
>JAHTLZ010000017.1:768845-780407 GCA_023846285.1 Phrynocephalus versicolor
AGAAGAAGAAGAAGAAGAAGAAGAAGAAGAAGAAGAAGAAGAAGAAGCACATCGTGGATCTTCAGGTCTTTCAGTAAAACCTCAACATATTTGTGTCAACTCACCCATCCTCCTACTCCTCAGAATTTCCTGACATTTCCCTTTTGCCTGATAAAAATGACTAAATATCAACAGCGACCTAGATTTACTCAGTGTATAATATGCCAGCTACAATCTAACATGGACTAAAGTACCCAGAAACCCATTTTAAATAATCCATAGTCTTGAGCATGCTTAACAGTGCACAAGGTGAAGGCATCTGTGTGTTGTGGGGGGGGGCACCAATTCTACCTACTTTCCCAGCAAAGAAAAAGGCAACGGTTGATTAGCTGGAAAGAAACTCCCACACATCACTGTGTCCATTCCCAATTAACTTCACAGCTATTTGACATCTTATGCATAATATATAACAAAAGCAGTTTTGTACAGAGATCAAATGAGCAGCCCTCTGGAAAGAGCTGTCCAGCAGTCTCAAGACTCTTCCCCATCCCACCCCTTGTGTGCCATCAAAAACAAAAGAACAAAGAAATCCATGTCAACAAAATTCCCGTTCCTGACACACCAAAGCATCCCTCACCACCATCTCTGTTCTTGCCTACCACTCCCTATGTTCAGATATAGAATAGAATAGAATAGAATAGAATAGAATAGAATTTATTGTCATTGTATAAAATACAATGAGATTAAAAAGTGCCATCCAGTCAGCTCATTCACACAAACCAGTATAAATAGCCAAGACATAAAATCTACCATTGAAGAACAAACATCTATACATATACTCCTACATTCACACGTAGAACATCACTTGTACTCATTTAAACTGACATAAAAAACATACATACACACACAGCCCTGTACTCTCTCACCTGACAGCATTCATACCCAATACACAAAAATGACAATTTAAACAACAACAACAACCATACACAATCCTTAATACAATATACAGTGGTGCCTCGGATAATGAATTTAATTCGTTCTCCGAGGCAATTCATTTTCTGAAAAAATTCATTATCCGAAACACGGTTTCCCACAGGAATGAAAGTAAAACCAATTCATCTGTTCCAGAGCCTAGGAAAAGGACACAGACACCTGTTTGTTTTTTGTTTTGTTTTGTTTTGTTTTTTGTTTTGTTTTTTTGCTCAAAACTCTTTATAAAGTGCACTTTAAAGGTACAGATGCAATGCAGCCCAGGATAACTCTTTTTTACTGATCCATGCTGGAAATTTGTTATCCAAGGCAGCCCATAGGGAAAATTCATTATCCAAGGCAGCCCATAGGAAAATTCATTATCCAAGGCAGCCCATAGAGAAAACTCATAATCCGAGGCAGACCTATACCTGGAAATTGTGGTTCATTATCCGAAAAATTCGTTATCCGGGGCATTCGTTATCCGAGGTATTACTGTACATAAAAGCTACAATTTAAACAACAACCATACACGATCCCCAATACAATGTACCTTGTTTAAAGATGGGATCTGAACTCAGAACAGGTTAGGAGTGCTGGATTCAAAAAAACAATATCTTGTAGTTTTATTTACCACTTACTGATTCTCTAGTTCACAGAATTCACTGATCACATGCAGAATATACCCAGAACCAAGGCAAGGTCCACTGTGGTTAGGCAGGTACTGTTCTAGATACTGCAGTTGGGAAAATGGGACTAGTGGGCCGTGCCTGAGGAGTAGCCAAGAGGGCTGCAGGTGGGCTTGGTCAGCAGAGAAACAACCCACACTGTTCATTGGACAAGATGCTGAGACTGAGAAAACCTCAAGTCAAGAGGTTTACTGGGCCAGCTAGAACCCCATGATTGCAGCGGCAGCAGGAGCAGACAGAACCCCACACAGACACGCACCTGGAAAAACCAACCATGAACCAGCTAGCCACAAATCATAAACTATCACGAATTGCCCGTTTTCCAGATCATGTCCATCCAGAGAGGCCCCAGGATCGAATTTATTCCACAATTAATTTTTTTAAAAAAGTAAAACGTGATGTTCTCTCATGGTACAACCCTACTGAAGATGTCAACAGCGGTGGCCCAGATCTTGCTGCTTGCGAAGCGCCTCCACCCCAAAATCACAGCTCAAGTTTCAGGGGGCCCCAGAAATGTGGATGCAGCAGCACCAAATCACGGGGAATCACATTATTGTAGCTCATGGACTCTTTTGCGGAGACGTCCTTTGAAAGAATGAGTACGGTGTTTCGACATCCATTATTAAACACCTGATGATCTGCTGGTCAGAAAATAATCAATAGATGGACAGCCACGCTGCCTCAGGCATGATGGATTGTAAGTGTGCAGAGGGAGCTCAGAACAGCCACTTCTACCTGTCCCTCCCTCCCCGTGCGGCTAGCAAAGATCAGGAGGAGGAAGAGAGGAAAAGAGATTCCATTTGAACATTACAGGAAAAGAAATTCCATTTGAACATTAGGAAGAACTTCATGACAGTTAGAGCTGTTTGGCAGTGGAATATGCTGCCACAAAGGAGGGTGGTGAAGTCTCCTTCCTTGGAGGTTTTTAAGCAGAGGCTGGATGGTCATCTGTCGGAAAATTGTGATGGGATTCCTACACGGCAGGGGGTTGGACTAGATGGCCCTTGAGGTCACTTCCAACTCTATAATTCTATAATTCTATGAATGCTCATACTCCGCTGAACCTGATGTGCTGTGCAAGAGGAGGTCCTTCCTTATGTGGGTTTCTGAGCATGTGGCACTCTGTGGTCATAGGTAGCTGCATGGGAACAGGCGGGTCAGTAACATCCCACCCTGTGAACTTTTAGGGGCAAGATCTTTAGAACAGGGGTGGGTGGGTACTTCAGGTGTCACATCAAATAGCAGGCAAGGGTCAGGAAGGAGTGTTAGGAAGGGGAAACTGGTACACTTGTGGAAATTGGCAACAATTCTGCCCCATCTCATCCCAAAAGAGGCAGCAAATACTTGGATTGAGTGGGACACATTTTCGTTTTGCTGCGATAATGGGAAACCACGTGTTCTGCTTTGTTCGTGCCTCAAACTAGAACAGTGGCAGCGAACCTTCAGCATTCCAGATGTTTTCTACCACAAAATCCCGAGCCTAGGTTACCAATGACTAAGGACTGGAGGAGTTGTAGTCCAAAACATCTGGAGTGCCGAAGGTGTGCCGCCACTGAACTAGAATGCCCTTGGATTAAAATGGGGCTTTGGATTCTTACTAATGACCCCATGTAATTATGCCCCGCCTTCCCTCCAAGGAGATCTAGGCATCCTACATGGACTTCTCTCCATTTCTATCCTCACAATAATTGATTCAGATAGACCAGTGTAGCCACCTTGGGTCCTTTTAGGGAGAAAGACGGTATATAAATATTTTAAATAAATAATAAATGTGTCCATGGCTGCACAGAGAACTGTACAGCTTAGGTGAGGATTTACACCTGACAGTCAAATTAAGTAAGACATTTATCCCATTTTTAAGAAGTGTTCCCCCAGTGGTGGGGGGAAAACCCTTGTTTAATATACAGTAGGACCCCAGTATCTACTGGGGATTGGTTCCAAGCCTTCCCATGGATAATGAAAACCATGGATAAGAGAGAACGCCAAAATGTTCCCCAAAACTGCTGTTTTGAGATAGTAACTTGCTTTACAGCTGCTGTGTTGCAACAGTAGCTTGCTTTACAGCTGCTGGTGGTGATGGTAGCTTGCTTTACAGCTGCTCTTTGTGACAGTAGCTTGCTTTGCGGCTGCTGAATTATTTATTTATTTATCCTCTGCCAACCGTGGATAAATGAATCAGTAGATAATGAATCAGTGGATACGGGGGTCCTACTGTACCATAGGATTCGGTTCACCATTGTTTTAGTGCACTTTGCTTTGTGATTGGTCAGTAGAAGTTAAACAGAGGCTTTATCTGCAAGCCTGATCAGCAAAGCAATAGATTTTCAGGAAAGCAAGGGAGACTAGGAATGCTCTCCTACTTACTCAAATGTGGAAGAACCGGAGTGATCACTCCTTTGACCCACACCCCAGCTCACACAAAGAGACACACAATTTCCATCAACTGTACTTACCACATCTATAAGCTGTGCAATGGACAATCCGAAGCGCACAATGACCACATCAGATATATTGGCAACCGGCCGGGACCACTTGTTATATCCGGAGAAGAGTTTCTTCAGGAGACGCTCCTCCGCGTGGGCTCGGGTTTCTACATGGCTAAAGGCTGCCAGAAATGAAGAAAAAAGCAGAAGAATTATTTGGAAAGTGATGGCAACTGGATTGTAAAAATTATTCTCTGCATGCTACATTAACATGATCTCTATGTGGGGTTGCCCTTGACTCTTATTCGGAGATTTCAGCGGTTGCAAAATGCGGTGGCCAGACTGGTGGTTGGTGTGGGCCGATATGACCACATCACCCCAGTGCTGGCCCGCTTGCATTGGCTACCCGTTGCGTCCCAAATAAGATTCAAGGTCTTGGTTTTGAGCTATAAAACCCTCCACGGCTTGGGGCCTGAATACCTGGCAGAGCGGATCTTCCAGAGATCAATTGAGACCTGACTTACTAGAATGTCACCGGCACTCTCACTCCAGGTGGCCATGCCCAGGGAGGCTAGGAAAGAAGTAACACACAACCGAGCCTTCTCTGTGGCTGGTCCTCTGCTCTGGACCATCTCCTGAGTGAGTTGCACCTTGCACAGTCCCTGCCAGCCTTTAAAAATGCCTTGAAGACCTGGCTCTTTCGTGAGATCTTTGGCGACCTTTAATTTTTTTTTTCTACTTTATACCACCATCTTGCCAGATTTTACTTTTTATTATTGTTATTTTTTATGTTTCATTGTTTATCTGTTGATGCCGTTAGCCGCCCAGAGTTCCTTCAGAAAACGGGCGGTAAATAAATAAATAAATAAATAAATAAATAAATAAATAAATAATCTTTCTTCCAAGTGGCTCACGATGATGAACAAGTTTTAATAACTAAGAGATTGTGAGTGGATCAAGTTCATCTCATTACCTTCACTCCAAGCAGCGCTCTGAACCTTGCTTTTGCCTCCATTAGTTGTCCCTAACCTTAGGTCTCAAAATGATCTAGAACTAACACTCCCCAAAGTTGGGAGTTGGCCTTCCCTGATTTTTCAGATACCTAATACAAAATATGACACTACTTTTCTTTCTTTGCCTTATGATGATTTTTCTCTCTTATACTGATCAGGGTGTTTGTCTTTGTTTTTTGAATTTTATTTTGCATTTGTGTTTGGGGTTTTTTTATTCATTTATTCTTATTTCATTGATGTTATGTTGGTGTTGATTAGTTCTGTTTATTTATAATTTTATGACATATAATTTGTATAATTGTATTTTTCTTATGCTATAAACTGCCCAGAGTAGCTTTCTGCTAGATGGTTGCAGTATAGAAATCAAATAAATAAATAATAAAATAAAGAAAGAAGTCTCCACCACTAGCTGTGCTGGCCATGACTTCTGGGAGTTGTAGTCTAGGAACTTTTGGGTAACCAAGGGAACCACTTCTCTAGACTAAATCCAAAAATTCATAAGAACATAAGAAGATCCATACTGGTTCATGCCAAAAGCCCATCTAGTCCAGCTTCCTGTATCTCACAGTGGCCCTGCCAAATGCATCTGGGAGTGCACGAGACTAGATCTCTGTCTCCAAATATCACTCCCCCGCCTCTGGCCCTTGAAGTACCCCGGTTTTAAGTCTGGAGATGACACATCTCCATCATGGTTTATAACCTGTGATGAACTCTTCTTCCAAGAATCTGTCCAATCCCCTTTTGAAGGCATCCAGGCCAGATGCCGTCACCACACCCTGTGGCAGGGAGTTCCACAGACTAACAACACATGGGGTAAAAAAAAAAGTTCTTTTGTCTGTTCTCACTCTCCCAGCTCTCAATTTGAGTGGATGTCCCCTAGTTCTGGTATTTTGTGAGAGGGAGAAGAGCTTCCCTCTATCCACTTTACTCATGCCCTGCATTCATTGTTTACATCAGAGTGACTGTTACATCACTCTCATGCCAAAAATTCCTATATTGCCTTGAGTTTTTGAAAGATTCTTAGATAGAAGCTGAGTTCACGAACACACTGTTAATGAAAAAAGAATGTCAGTTTTAAATTTTATTTATTTATTTATTTATTGTTACATTTATATACCGCCCAATCTTCCAATACGGAACTCTGGGCGGTGAACAGTGAAAACAATAAAAACAGTAAAACAGACACCAGCGAACAAATATAAAATAGAAGCAAACTTCAATTAAAAAAAATAAGTACAAGTGATGTTCTGCGTGTGAATGTAGGAGTATGTGTATGGATGTTTGGTCTTAAATGGTAGATTTTATGTCTTGGATTTTTATACTGGTTTGTGTGGATGAGCTGACTGGATGGCACTGTTTAATATCGTAGTATTTTATACATTGACAATAAATTCTATTCTATTCTATTCTATTCTCTCTCTAATATCACAGCCCAAATTCATAAGTAGAGATGGGCACGACTTAGCGGTATTTTCGTTTTCGTTTTCGTTTTTTCGTTTTCGTTACGTAACGAAACGAAAACGAAAAACGGTTCAAAATGGACCGAAAACGGAAACGAAACGACTAATTTTGAGCCAATTTTTGTTTTTCGTTACTGGAAAAACACATAATGGAGCTAAATGGGGAGAAACGAAAAAATTTTCGTTTTCATTTTCGTTTTCGTTACGTAACGAAACAAAAATGAAAAATTTTGAAATTAGCTCACGAAAACGGAAACGAAACGAAACGGACCCTAGCCGAAAACGAAAACGAAAAATTTTTCCTGAGTCGTGCCCATCTCTATTCATAAGTAACAACCACTCATAGTAAAATGAAGGTAGCGATCCGAACTGAAATAGGTGCCTGCTACACTCATAACCAGTTTGCATCTGGGTAGTGAAGGAAACACAGGAGCAAGTGATACTATTGGATTGCTTGCTTGAACACACACAGAGTCATCTCTTTTTAGGACCAATGTTTAGCAGGAAACCAATAATCAATGGCAACCCACTCAGCTTTGAAATGTATCTGTCGATTCCTCTTGAAAACTCCATTTGCAAGACTTAGTGCACACGCCAGACAGCCAACTCAACACGTAAAAATGTAGAACCGCCAGGCTTATATGAGAGCCTAGCGCAGGGATATTTGGATTTAGAATCTCTAAAGGAGAGACGGCAGCAAGCAAGTCCTTTCGTATCCAGTGAAACATTTTATATCCATGTTGCCGTGGCAGTTGTTATAATAATAAATAGTAATGATGTGCTGTCAAGTCAGAGCTGACTAATGGCAACCCCTTTCGGGGGGGGGGGGGGGTCAGAGTGTTCAGAAGTGTTGAGCTGTTCCCTTCTTCTGTAGGCACTCTGGGATCCTGCAGCTGGCACAAGGCCACTCAGGCTGGCTCTTCTCCTAGGATGCCCAGGGAGGAATTGAGCTCCCAACCTCTGGCTCCAAAACTAGATAAACAAAGCAAAGTGTTCTGCTTATATACCGCCCCATACCACTTTAAGTAGTCTCTGGGCGGTTTACAAATTTAATTACAGTGTGCACGCTGCACATTGCCCCCCCCCAGCAAGCTGGGTACTCATTTTACCGACCTCGGAAGGATGGAAGGCTGAGTGAACCTTGAGCCTGCTACCTGGGATTGAACCCCAGGTCGTGAGCACAGTTTTACCTGCAGTACAGGTATTTAACCACTGCGCCACGGGACTAAACCCTCCATCCAGCTGAGCCATCAACCCAAACAGAAAGGGGAACGGGGGGAGGGGGAGAGGGAGAAGGAGCTGCAAAGGAAGAGTGAGAACAGACAAAAGAAAATAGTTTTTCACCCAGCCCATTGTTAGTCTGTGGAACTCCCTGCCACAGGATGTGGTGATGGCATCTGGTCTGGATGCCTTCAAAAGGGGGTTGGACAGATTCCTGGAGGAAAAGTCCATCACAGGTGACAAACCATGATGGAGATGTGTCATCTCCAGGGTACTTCCAGGGCCAGATGCAGGGGAGTCAGACCAGGAGACTGTCAAGTAATGTAACTTTTAATAAAATGTATGTAATACAGTCACACACACCCTGGCATTTCGCGATTCAGCTACTGCAGTCCCACTACATCGCGGGATCGCAGTACCTGCACCTTGGGGCCGCGAGGGGGGAATCGAGTCGCTCCGCACCGCCCCTCCACGCTCCTCTGCGAAGCCTCGGGCCATGTGGGGGGACGGGGGCGATCAGGTTGCTCCGTGCCGCCCCCGCGCTCCTCCGAGAAGCCTCGGGCGGCGCAGGCGGGCAGCAGCAGGAGGTAAGATCCCGCAACACCGCCTGCATGTGCCGCCCCAAGACTTCTTGGACAGGTGCGCGATTGCCCCCCTGCCCCCTGCCCCCCCGCTTCCACATATCACAGATTTTCATGCATCACGGGTGGGGTGGGTCCCTAACCCCCGCGATCGGCAGGGGGGGTACTGTATAATATTTAACGGATTCAAAATGGTTTGGGTATAAATGCAGAGCCATTTATCAAGACACAGGTGAATAGTGTAATCACATGAAAAGGTCAGAATAATTATATCCAGGTGCCATGGATATCTGATTAACATTATCTGCCTATGTGTACTCATGTGATTGGTTTATATGATGTCTGCCATGTGTATAAAAGGCAGGATTGTAACCCATTTTGCGTTGGGACTGCTTTTTGGTGAGATGAGCAGCTCCCCCACTATTCTGTGAATATTTATGCTGTGTGTTTTATCTCGTTGTGTATCTGTGTATGTTTTGTTAATACAAGCTTTTATGCTAAAGTTCAATCTTGGTCTCCCAGCTTCGAATCTGTACTTAGCAATTACCTTTCCATGCCACTGCTAATCTCTAAAACATTTAAAACCCAACACATGTCTTAACAGAGACAGATATCTAGTCTCATGAGCTCCCAGAGGCATCTGACGGGCCACTGTGAGATACATGAAACTGGACTAGATGGGCCTTTGGCCTGATCCAGCATGGCTCTTCTTATGTTCTTATGTTCTTAAAATCAGATGGGCTTTCAATTTTCCCTATTGGAAGGCACCTGCTTATTGTTCTCCTTCACATCTCATCCTATCCCAATGCTAGCTAGCCCCCCTCCCCCCAAAAAACTCTCTCAAGCTATCATTATTTGGAAAGATTGATATTTTGACCTTTGAAACAACGTGTTTAGGATTAGGCTGAGAATGGCCCGAGCCCCAGTACGGTTTTGGCTGGACTGTTCAGTCTTAGGTACCTGTTTATCTCCCACCTTCCCCTACGAGATAAAAGGGTGGAAGTGAGAGAGAACCAAGAGGTAGCCAACCTCACAAGGTTGTTTGGTCTCTGAGCTTGGCTTTGGCTTCTACGCAGGTCCATGCGGAAAGAAATATTTTGCAAGTGTGATTTCCCCCATTTGCCAACTGGAAGCGCTACACAAGCCATAAATATTCATAGGCAAATGGGCCCGTTTAAGAGTGACGGGGGATTTGCAGTTCCGAAATTCCTTTGAACTGGTCCCGCCCGGCCACTTTTTCTCCCAGCTGATTTGCAAGAAGCATATAAGCCCTTGGGTGGGAATTAAATCAAGGGCATGACCCTCGTTCCGAGCAAGGACTTTGAAGAGGCTGCACAACCATTAAGGGAACTCTCAGGAGTGCCTCTTAGGCTTATTTTGGGGGTTAGGTGAATAAATAAGTAAAAAGCCCTCCTTGGGCTTGCAGAGAAATTGCCAAGATGTAGGTTTTTTTTTTCTTTTGGCAGTCCGTAATCAAAGGAAGTAATTCTGGGGGGCGATTGAGGAATCAAGATGTGGGGCTCAAGAAGACATCTTTATCAAGCCATCCTCTACGTGGGGTTGCACTTGACCCTTACCCAGAGACTACAACAGGGGCAGAATACGGTGGCGGTGGGTGTGCGTCAATATGATTGCATCACCCCAGTTCTGGCCCGCCTGCATTGGCTGCCCGTGGCCCTCTGGATAAGGTTCAAGGTCCTGGTTTTGGTTTACAAAACTCTCTGCGGCTTGGGACCCGAATACCTGTCGGACCGTATCTCTCAACGATCAGCTGAGGCCCATCCCATGAGAATGTTGCAGGCGCTCTCACTCCATGGCCACGCCTAGGGAGGCGCAGAAATCGCCTACACGCAACCTGAGTGAGTTGCGCCTTGCACAGTCCCTGAGCACCTTCAAAAAAGCTCTTAAAACCATGCTTTACTGGGAAGCATTTGGTGACCTTTAATTTAATTCAGTGGGTTGTTGTTGTTTTGACGCCTCCTGCCGACGACTCTTTTTATTAATGCTTTTTTCTTTCTTTCTGGTGTTTTCCCGCTCTTTTAACTCATTGTAAACTCCTTTTGGAAGACGGGCGGTATAAAAATATAATAAATAAATAAATAAATTCTTTGTGTGTCTGTGGACAAGTAACTGGAGGGCCGAAGTTTGGACATGCCTGCCATAGGTCTTACTCCCAAACAGGTAAGTGAACACCACTGCAGTCTAGGCCACTGAAAAGTGCAGAAGGGTAGGTGTGTTAAGCTAAAAAAATTTGCAACAAATATAATGTCTGAAGAAATCTTATATCAAATAAACTTTATTAATCTTTAAGACAGATGGCGGGAGAGCTCGGTGCGTTGGATGTCCGCCTGCAACACCAGAGGTTGGTACCTGATAGTTGGTAGCTTTAAATATCTGGGCACTTACATCTCAGAGGACCTCTCATGGACTGCAGACACGGTTGTGAAGAAGGCACAGAAGAGGCTGCATTTCCTGAGAATGCTCAGGAAGATGAATTTATCTCAGCATCTACTTCTGTCCTACTATCACAGCATCATTGAGAGTGTCCTAACTTATGGCATGCTTTCATGGTATGGGAGCAGCTCTGTAGCGGACAAAAAAGCTCTACAGAGAAGAATTAAAATTGCCCAGAATGTTACCAGACTCCAGCTACCAACCCTGGATGACATCTTCACATCTCGCTGTTTGAAGAAGTCACACAACATTCTGAGAGACTCTACTCATCCTGCTCATAATTTCTTCGAACTGTTGCCTTCTGGCAGAAGATTCAGAACAATTAAAAATCGGACCACACGTCTTCTGGACAGTTTTTATCCCACAGCTATAATTGCACTTAATAATGAACTTAAGGACCACCAGCAGTGAGCACTTGGATAGTATTACCTAGCCTGTTGTGTAGATGCTTGTGTTTTTTTGGGGTGGGGTGGGAGTTGGTGGGTGGGGAAGTGTTTGGGGATTTTTATGTGTGTGTGTTGAGGGGATGTTTTAATGTGTGTGAGAGTGTTTGGGGATGTGTGTGTGTGTGTGTGTGTTGAATCTGGTCTCTGAGCGTCTGAAATTTCACTGTATGTGCATACTGTGTATATACCCACAATGACAATAAATTATTATTATTATTATTATTATTATTATTATTGATTCCCCAGAGCACCAGGAAGAGCCAGCCTGTTATTTATTTATTTATTTATTTATTTATTTATTTATTTATTTATTTATTTATTTATTTA
>JAHTLZ010000017.1:790519-804917 GCA_023846285.1 Phrynocephalus versicolor
CTTCTTCTTCTTCTTCTTCTTCTTCTTCTTCTTCTTCTTCTTCTTCTTCTCTTGAGAGACTGAAACATTTCGCTGCTCATCCAAACAGCTTTGTCAGTCTGAGGAAAGCTAGTTGTGAGTCCTCCATTTTATAGTTCATTAAAATGTGATATGATTTGCAGCAGAGAGGGGAGAAACTTATTTTTTTATTACAACTCCCAGGATTCTTCCATCACCACAGGATTGTTGGCTATGTAACCCACACCACCCCCAACTTTTCCCATTTCAGCTCTTGACCTGCATACAGCCAGCTAGGTGCAGGAAAGCCTTCACCCTTGGAGAATATAAATTATAACTGTTTGAAGTGGTATGGGGCGGTATATAAGCAGAAAGCTTTTGCTAGGCAAATCTTGTCACAGTTCTTTCCTTGGCCATGGTAAGACTCTCTCTCTCTCTCTCTCTCTCTCTCTCTCTCTCTCTCTCACACACACACACACACACACACACACACACAGGTCTCCTGCACACCAGACCTATTTTGCAACATTTCAAAAGGAAGGGAAAAACTGCTTTCCTTTCCTTTCAATATGATTTGCTTCCCAGTAATGTATCTTAGGATGGAAATACTTATCATCTGACTCATTTGAGGATGAGAGAATTACCCCCTCTCTCGATGGCATGAAATGACTACTTGCTGGAAAGGTTTTTTTCCTTTAAAAAAAATAAATCAGTTTTTAAACAGTTTGGATTCCAGTGATGGATTTCATTATAGGAATACTGGCATTTCACCTTCTTTGTGTCCTAAAGTAGCTGGCTGGAGAGTTCAGAGGTTTAAGTCTCAAGCGTTGGAGCCAAAGGTTGGGGGTTCGATTCCACACTGTGCCTCTTGCGAGCAGAACCTGCCTGTGTGGCTGAGAAAGCAGGGAACAGTAAACCACTTCTGAGTACTCACTACCTGGAGAAACCTGAAAAATGGTTGCCATAAGTCAAGATTGACAGGATGCATCATCATCATCATCATCATCATCATCATCATCATCCACTCAAATTGTGGGCTGGGAGAAGAACTCCCTGCCACATGATGTGGTGATGGCATCTGGCCTGGATGCCTTCAAAAGGGGATTGAACAGATTCCTGGAGGAAAAGTCCATCACAGGTTACAAACCATGATGGAGATGTGTCATCTCCAGGCTTAAAACCAGGGTACCTCAAGGGCCAGATGCAGGGGAGTGGTATCAGGAGACAGATATCTAGTCTTGTGTGCCCCCAGATGCATTTGGTGGGGCCACTGTGAGATACAGGAAGCTGCACTAGATGGGCCTTTGGCCTGATCCAACATGGCTCTTCTTATGTTCTTATGACATGGGTTGGATTACTACCACTCTCACCTGGAGTAACTCCCTTTTTTTTCCCCTGCGTGTAGGCTTGGATTTCAATGGTGGGAAGCTTGCATTCCCCAACAATACAAAGAGGCAAAACAAATTCCTTTTGAATGTCCAGGTAAGAACTAGACACAGGAGTCTTGCTGGGTTTCCCCCCTCCATTGAAAAAGAGTGGCCGGCCTCTTGGATTTCAGGCTGCCCCCAAGGCCTCATCTGGACTTTCCATTATGCTGCTGGCTGCCTTCCAAAGAGACCTTGCATGTACACCCCCCAACTTCTGGATCTCCCCCATGACACACACCAATCAAATTTGTTAGTGGATTCTACTCCCCCTTCCCTGCTTATGCAAACAGGAACACAGATGCAGCAGCATGGATCTGGGCAGCTGGAAGAAGGAGGTTTTTAATTTTCCCCATCTTTGGTGACCTTGACACAACTGGGGTTGCTTCTCATGGGCTCGTAATGACAAAAGGGGAAGCTATGATTGTGGAGAGAGGAAATAGGCAACACACACACACACACACACACACACACACACACACACACACACACACACACACTTTTCTAATCAACCCTGTGTCTTTCCCCTCCCCAAACCCTGTTGCCTTGAGCAGGCCAATGAGAGATCTTTGAAAAGTTGCCTTTTTGACTACAATCTGTAGGTGCCATATGAGTTGTAGTCCAAAACACCCCTAACTCTTTGGAATTCGCCTTTGACACAGGAAACACTGCACATCCCTACCCAAAATACAGACATTGCAAACCCTCTTTCCCGAAGGTTTCAACTGTGAGTAACCATCACTGTTCTTCAGCAGCAGCACCAACAGAACCAGTTGACCAGGTCACCAACATAGAGTCTTTTCACACGACCCCTAAGATCCGCTGGCCACTTAAATTCGGACCAAAGATCTTGGGGGTTTGTCGCTGTTCCTGTGTTCCCACCCCCTCCGCACTCCTGACTGCTGTCTGCGTGAGGGGAGGGAGAAAAAAAGGAAGAAAAGAATGCCGGCTCACCTCCTTCTGCCGTCTCGCTCTGCTCCCAGCAGCATTAGTATCTCTTAAGGGGGGAAAAAAAACAAGAAACAGAAGCGAGGAGAGCCCGGCACTCACTACGTTACATCCGCATCAGGAATTTTTCACCCCCGGAGAGCAGGTACTTGAAAAGTGCACTGGGACGTGCTTAGGTGGGCATGGTCACACTTAATTTTTTGTAAACTCCAGAGCTGGTGGGGAAACAATTTTAAGCTCCGGATCTGGGAGCCATTTGCCACGGATTTTAGGGGTCGTATGAAAAAGCCCATAGTCATCAATGACCATACTTTGTGTTGCTCCTACTTTAGGATAACGTTTAATGCACCAGGTGAAGTGGGCTGAGGCAGTTTATGCCATCATAAATGGTCAGTGTTTGGGGAACAAGACTCTTGGCCATTTGGCGAAATGGGTGCTTGTTCCTGCAATCCTTGGTGCGTAGTTTTACTCATGGTTCTGAGGCTTCCAGATGTCATCTTGGAAAGATGAAGCTTTTGAGGTGGCACCAAGAGGCTTCTCCAGAGACTGAGAAGGGTTTGAATGAACTGTATGGTTACCCTGTAGAAGAAAATACTAAAGGATAAGTTCATACACATCACATATTTGGAAAGTGTCCCAAGAAGTTTGTTTCAGTTGCTCTAGAGCAGCTATTCCCAAGCCATGATGGTCATGGCCATAAATTCAATGTCAAAGAAATATAGGACGAATCAGGGTTGTATAAGTCACATAATGTACCTTATAAGGGTGTGTGTAAAGAATGGCTTCCAATCTATTCCACCTTCAAATGTGCCAAGAGAGCTACAGTATATGACTTACATTGAGAATGTCTACTCTTAATAAAACTAAGCTTTCAGAAACATTATCTAAGTCATAACTTGGACAAATTCCTCCCTTTTCTTTTAGAGTATGACTCCCAAAACCACTTTGGCTGGCAAAGTGGTAGCAGATGGAATTTGGATTTGTGGTGCTGAAAAGAGAACCTGCCCACATTGCAGTATGGAGAAATCCTACATCTCCTCTACATGGCTTCAGAGACTAGGACACAGGGCAATGGTTTCAAACTCCAGGAAAAGAGATTGCATTTGAACATTAGGAAGAACTTCATGACAATTAGAGCTGTTTGGCAGTGGAATATGCTGCCACAAAGGAGGGTGGTGGAGTCTCCTTTGGAGGTTTTTCAGCAGAGGCTGGATGGCCATCTGCCAAGAGTGCTGTGATGGGAGTTCCTGCATGGCAGGGGGTTGCGCTGGTTGGCCCTTGAGGCCTCTTCCAACTCTAGGATTCTATGAATTAGCCTATGAATATACGTGCAATATCCTGTTTAGCGAAAACTCTGGTGGTGATCTAGGATCATGCATCTTTCAGCCAAGGCCATAAAAGCTGGAAGGCACTCAGCTTCATGGGCCATGCTGGGGGATCTTGGCCTGCTCCTCTTCCAAGGTCTGACAGCGATTTCAACCGTCAACCAAGGACTCTGCCATCTGGAGTCCCAACTAGAGATGGGCACAAATCAAAAAATGGCATTTTGTTTGTTGTCTGCCGTTTGGAGGGTCTGTTTCGGTTCGTTTCCGTTTTTCGTGAATTTTTGCAAAAAATCGTTTTCGTTTTCATTCGTTTCCTTACCATTTCGTTACCATTAATTTTGATTTTTTTGTGATTTTTTTTAGCATTTTAAGCAATTCACTCATATTGCAGTAATGGAAACGAAACACATGACAAAATTTCCGGTGTTTCTGTTCGTTTCGTTTCATTTTAGAGACAAAATTCATTTGTCGTTTCGTTGTGTAACGGAACAAAAAAACAAAAACGGAAACGAAAAATTGTTCATTTCATGCCCATCTGTAGTCCCAACCCAAATGAGCCAGTGGTCCCCATATTCCTTGGATGAGAATTCCCAGAATTCCTGGCTGGCACACCTAGTGGTGAAGGCTTCTGAGAGTTCTAGTCCAAGAACACCTGGGGACCCAAGGTTTATTTATTTATTTATTTTTAGAGTATTTTTTACCTCACCTTTCTCCTTGGAAAAGGACGCAAGGTTGGGAACCCCTTCACTGACTATGTCTGTGAAGATTCTCAGTCATCCAGGTGAGTTTATCTGGAAGTTGAGTCATGGCAACTATGCCAGTAGCCGTGGGTGATTTATTTCACTTTTTTTAAAAAAGTGGGAAAAGTTTTTTTGTTCTGCTCATTTAGGAAAAATGGAACATCAAATCTGACAGTATTTCCATTACCCGTAATATATTATTTCCTCTCATAACATCCAAGTGTGCTTTGTATATATTTAGGTCCTTTAATGGACTGGGGGTGGAAGGAGCAAGTGGGCACACCACAGAGTTTTTTTAAAAAAAAAAACTCCATACACCAGTTGGGTTCAGTGCCACAAGAGCTGGTTACCTAGGGAACAGGTAGCAGATGAAACTGGAGTCACCGCCAGGGTTATTAAGATTGCCGTGAGGGGCAGATGTTGGCCTGTGCCATCATCTGGAGAAAACATGCAGTAATTCAGGCCATAGGGAGCTTATGGAGGAATGTGTGTATACTGTATATACAGTATAAATACTTCTTGTAAGGAAGGGATTATGGGCATGTCAGGGATAGGTTTGGCTGGAAAGGTAAATTAGAAACCATCAGGAGTGTAAGTAGGTAGAATATTATCCCTAAATAGGTACTTTAGGCACAAAGAGATTCCATAGAAGCAGAGAGGCGGATAGAGATGGCAGGGGTGATGGTAAGTTTTATTTATACCCGGCCTTTTTCCTGATATAGAGACGCAAGACATCTTAACCAAAAAAAAATACCCAAATTATATGAAAATTCAATTGAAGACGTCATAAGAAAAGGCCACTAAATTAAAACAGCACTTCTTCAAAAACAGAACAATGAAAAATCTACCTTTAAGAGATCCTGTATCCACTTTCAAAAGCTCCTGTCTCCTTAGTTCACCTAGTTGTTAAAAACTGTCTAAAGCTGGGCATGGGAGTTATGTATTTCCAGAACAATGTCAGGAAAGGGGCTATACTAACTTCCACTGAGTGGGTTGTTTTTGTTCAGTCATTCGTATCTGACTCTTCGTGACCCCCATGGACCAGAGCTCGACAGGCCTTCCTGTCCTCCACTGCCTCCCAGAGTTTGGTCAAATCCATATTGGTTGCATCGATGACACCATCCAACCATCTCATTCTCTGCCATCCTCTTTTCCTTTTGCCTTCAGTCTTTCCCAACATCAGGGATTTTCCCAAGGACTCCTCTCTCCTCATTAGGTGGCCAAAGTACTGGAGCCTCAGCTTCAAAATATGTCCTTCCAGTGAACATTCGGGGTTGATTTCTTTTGGGATGGATAGGTTTGATCTCCTTGAAGTTGAGGAGACTCTCAAGACTGTCCTCCATCACCAGAGCTCAAAAGCATCACCTCTGCAGTGATCAGCCTTCTTTATAGTCCAGCTCTCACTTCCATACATCAGTACTGAGTGGAAGCAGCCAGTAAACAGGCCCTTTCTTGTTTCCTTGCTGGCTTGCATGTGAGGGCAGTAGGACTGAGAGATCACTGTGCTTCAAAGATCATAAAACCCCAGAGAGGCTCGAGTGGAGAAACTGCCATTTGCCAGATACACCTTAACCTAGATTCTTACACTGAGCAGGAGGTTGCACTCAACAATCTTATAGGCCCTTTCCAACTCCATCATTCTAGGATGTTCTTCAAGCAAGAATATTCTGTAGATCAAGGAACGATCGCCTTAGAGCCACAAATCTTGGAATCCAATGTAATCTGTGAGTGGTCTATATGATCTTGGTGTTACTCAGAAGTTGAAAATCAAGACTGAAAATAAAGGAAAGAACAACCATAACCTCTTGACAGGCTTCTGTTTCATCTCAAGATAGATACTAAAGTGTATGCTATTTACTTGAGTAGTGAGGTAGGGGTAACTCAGAATCCACTGAGATTCCAACCCAGGAGTAAGGACTACTGTATATATTATGATTAACACATAGATTCTACAGAAAATGTCAACCTACCCACTTTCTCCCCCACCCCTACTATAAACTAGAAATCAAGGAATCATGGGGGTGCCATTGGAAGGTGTCTTTCAAGAGGCTGGAAAGGGATGCATCAGCAGTAACAGAGGTCTAGCAGAGACTGTAAGGAGATGCCACTGAATTCCTTGGTTTCACGTTGAGAGGTAAACAAGCACATGCAGTGATATGTGTGGATGAAAACAAGAGCTTGGAAATTTTGAAGGCAGGCTGACTGGGGGATTCAGGGGGGTATAGTTCCCCAAATTAACTTTTCCATTATCTGAAAATATAAGAGAGTGATGATACGATTCAATGGGGCCTCTTGACAAGCCTTTTACTGTGACATCATCCTCCACAAAGTTTTACTGGTGTTCATACATCTTTTGTAGCCATTTGTAACTTCCTACAACACACTTGTCATATTTTCTTCCATAAAGAATGACTGCACAATATGTTTTGGCTAGTAGTTCTGAGCACTAGAAACAGTCTGTCCAGAGCAGGGGTAGCAAACCTTTGGCACTCCAGATGTTTTGGACCACAACTCCCAGAATTCCAAGCCTGTGTTGCCAATGGCAAAGGACTGTGGGAGTTGTGGTCCAAAACATCTAGAGTGCCAAAGGTTCACCACCACTGGTCTAGAAGAAGTCTTACTTTGAGCAAACACACCAAGGCTTGGGCTGTAAAAGCCTTATAGATTGTGCGAGCTACTCATATTACCCACTGGATGCTCAAAAGGAAATATGGGAGTCACCCTGGTTCTTGGAGATCTAGGGTGACAATGCCCTTCTCAGTTGTGAATACGGCAATTGTATCTCACAGTGGTCAATCTTTCTTTTGGGAACATAGTAAACTGAAGCAGCATACCATCAGCAATGGCAGTGCAGGCAATAGAATTTTCAGCACCAGGGTTACATGGTTATAGGCAATGGGTGACTCAGATTTTCTGGCAGAGGGAGGGAACGAGTTGCAATTGGTGTTCATTTAGTTTCAGCCTAGCTGTCAAAGGAACTATCCAAGGTGCTGAAGCTTATGCTTCATGCAAGCTATCCAAGGCCGTTACTTCACGAGCCGCTCGCTTCGCGGCAAGCCGTCATTTCTGTGCGAACCGATCGCTTCAGTCCGCACGCTCCTCCTTTTTGGCTGCGACGTCACCCCGACCACGCCCCCTTTACCGTGCTCCAACCGGGGTGAGTGATTCCCCTGCCAAGGGCCGGGAATCTTTTCGCTTCGCATCTCGCTTCGCTCCCAATGTCACGTGTGGTCTCGGTTTTTGGCTTTTATTTCAAGTTTTTTTAAAAAATATTCAAACAGGGATATCGATGCATCGCTATATCGTTTCATCGCTTTGCGCTGTTACTTCCTCGCTCGAGTAGCGGCGGCGGCGGCAGCGGCGGCGGCGGCGGCGGGAGCAAGAGGAGCCACTGCCGCCTCGCCCGGCCAGAGCAGGGCACCTGAGGCAGGCAGCGTGCAAGCGGCGGAGGGCGGGCGGCTGTGCCATGCGGGCCCCCCCCCCGAGTAGCGGCGGCGGCGGCGGGGGGGCTGCCAATTATGCCAGGAAACAATGGACAAAACAATATAAATTAGGAGCAGAAAACACAGGATCGTACAGTAACCACTCGTGAATGACAGCCAAGCATTGATGCATCGATATGCCGAGTAAATTTTTTAAAAAAAAATAAAAGGAGAGTGGAACCGGACGTTGCAAATCAGCTTTCTAATGCGAAGGGAGCACGTGAGGTAGTAATCGATTCGGTCCCAAAAATGCCCCGCGTGAGTACAGAGAAACGGGGGTGGGAGCGAAGGGAGACCACGTGACCATCACGTGACCGCCTCCGAATTCAAATCGAAGGCAAGGTTGATTTGAAGCGAGGCACCTCGTGAAGTAACGGCCCAAGCTGCTGAAACCTGGCAGTGCCTGGCATAGGAGCTATCCAAGGTGCTAAAGTCTAAGCCTCAGGGGACCTACCCAATGTGTTGAATCTTTTTGACTAACAGGCTGACCATATCGCATGGGTCTTTTAAAGTTGGAATGAAACCCCAGAATGGATCCAACTACTTGCAAAATCAGGGTCACCCAGCCCTCATTGCATGACAGATGGTTCTGTGTCACGTAAGTGGGGCACATGTGAACCACCTTATGTAGACCACTCCCAGGTGTCTTCATTCATTCTTTGCAATTTCTGTTCTAGCAATCAGTAACCCTTACAACAACACTATGGGAAATTTCCATTTTAATCTTTCTTTCCCTTTTACTTGCTTGCTTACCTAACTACCGACCTACATACCTACCTACCACATGAAGCTGTAGAGGTGACTTATAACAATGATCAGATGATCAGACCTGATTATCCTTCAACGTTTAATCAAATGTAGGGAAGGAAATATATTTGCCTCAACCCTTCTATTGTCATTTTCCTCATTGGAAAACAAAATATCAAGAGGATAGTTTCTTATATCCACAGAGACTTTCCATGAGAGCAAGGACCATGGGAAAACCAGGGTTCTTCATTGCATGGAAGGCACCCAATAATTTCTCTTTAAAGAATTCATTGCTTTCCACAGGAAGATGGCAATGATAGTCTGCATGTCCCACTCCTTGCAGTTGTTTTTACTTTTGTTGAGCTTAATTTTCTCTAATATACTTACATTTCTTTTTTGACCTATTGTACTACCTTACAAAATTAAGGAAACTGTAAATATCAGAGTATAATAACATTTGGATTTCCAAAGTGTGGATTAATTCACATTAAGCTGTGAATCAGACAAACATCTAGGAATCTCTACATTGCATTAAGAAGACACACTTCTTAAACATCAGGAGGTTCTAACCTAGGAAATCAGAATGAATTTATAGACAAGGAGCTGTGGATATAGATGGTAGCCTAAGGGACCTTCACGGAGCTGTGTCCAACTCACACTTGAAACCATTCTACTATGCCAGCTACCTTCTGTAATGTTGTAGAGGTGCCGTCACACTTCATCTCCATCTTAATGCACACTAAAATCCTGCACTGGTTCTCAATAAATCTAGAGTTCAAGGGTTAGCTGGGGGTTAATCCTATAAATAATTTTGATTAAAAAAATGGAATCCCCACTGGGAGACATTTATCATCAGTGTTGTCATTCTGGCAAGAGAAAGGTTTAATCTCCTCTTCCCCCTTCCCCCACCCTCCACATTCAACAGCACCACTAGGAGAGGAGAAAGGCCATATTTTACAAGGGTTGCCTCTACCTTGAAGTGACCTTGCTAAACTTCATTACCAGCTCTTTTCTGCATGACTGCTCTCGGAAGGATTTCCCATCAGTTTCCATGTGTGTGTGAGAGAGGGGGGGTGAGAGAGACTAACAAAATAGAAAAGGAAAAAAAACCCAATAAAATATTGCAGCAAATCATTTGAGCATCTGCCTTCTTGAGAGCCTCCAAATAATAGCAAGATGGCTATTATTAAACCCAAGGGCAAAGTATTCCCAGAGTGATGAATGAGGTCAGGTGTTGACCTCTATGTTCAGACCACAGGATGCTGAAGTGTCACGTCTATGCAAGCCACAAGTTCTTCCTCTTTTCAAATGCATTCGTATTTGATGGCATTCCTTGCTCAATCACCAATAGGGCAGACAGGCTGTAATATTCAGAGTTGGAAGTGCCTGCCTATTGGATGTCCAGTTTCTTGGTGGTGACTGCAGATTTATGGGTTTTGAAGCATCTATGTAGGGCAGTGAAACCTGCGGATGTTCGGCATCATGCCACATATCTTTTAATCTAAATGTCTTGCTTTCCTCTTTGAACTTCATCTTGATGCTTTTCCAAACATTTAAGTTTATCCTTATATTTGATGGTGTGGGGGGGTGTCCATGGTGCTAAAAGAGTGGATTTCTCACTGTGTTCCTGTTCTTCTTTGATGAACTGTAAGTCATCAAGGGGTGCAATGGTACTGAACTGTCAGGCTTGTAATAATTTTTCTTTCACCACCTCGCAGTTCAGTGGGACAGCAAGTGTTTAATTTTATAGATCCAGTGGCACTGGGACTATCTCTTGCCCTCTCCTTCACACAGAGTCTTGTGCGGCATTTTCTGAGAATTCTCCCAAATTGGGAGCCCATTTCAACAGACCTGACGAGGCTGGCACAACAAATGTGTAAATTTTGAAGGTGCCATGGGACTCCACGGTTGCTGATGGTGATGCATCCCGAACAGCTTTTAATTCAAATCTGAAGAAGATGGCAAAGCAGATTGGGTATAGAGGAATGGAAAAACAAGAGAATCCAAGGTACAATTTTATAACTAGTGGCTGCCAGTCCATTTTCAATCCCCATCTGAAGTGGTGACTTTAAGCTTTCAAGTCCTAAATGTCCACTGGGACCTCTCAAGAAGCATCTCCATCCGCACAATATATACAGATCCAGACTTTCAGTCATTTTCCAAAACTGTCCACTGGCAAGTCCAACAAACATTGCTTTGCTACAAAGCCCAATACCTTCTTAGTGGTGGCACCTCCCCTATATAATGCTCCATAACTGCCAGGGAAGCAACAAAGGAGGATCTCCCAGTCGTTGGAAGAACTCTATAGTGCTTTTAAGTTTTTGCACAATTACTCCGCCGTTGGTACTGTTTGCTTTGGTTTGGTGTGTTGCATTGGTTTTACTATATGCTATTAGTTTTATTTGGGTTTTATTATGCACATTATGTTTTATGTTCTCAATTTCGTTCTAGATAGGGTTGCAAAGTCTCACAGTGCCAGTCGCAGTATCTATACATTTCTATGGTTCTCTGGTAGGTTGACAAAGGTCAGGGTGAAAGGAGGATTGGTTTTCATTTTTGTTTGCAGAGTATCTTCAAAACCTAGTCTGTGAAGATTCTCAGTCATCCAGGTGAGTTTATCTGGAAGTTGAGTCATGGCTACTGGACTTCTTTTTTCTTGAGAGATAGAAACACTTTGCTGCTCATCCAAAAGGGTCATCAGTCCAAATACAGCTAGTGCCAGTCCTCCATCTTTCAGTCAGCTTTGACCTCTTGTCACCCTGGTCTGACATAGGGTCATAAGATGAACAATGGCTTGAATAGGCTCGTTAGGTAAATAGACAATAGTATCCATAGCCTTAAGGTGAACAATGGCCTAAGGCGCTGTAACCTATAAAGAATGGGTCATTAGCTATGGCCTTGGTGGTGAAGGCTTTTTGATTTGTCTGAGTACTGTGGAAAGAACACCCTAATAAGTAGCAGATAGACTATGCCTGAGGCCACCACCTCTGTTGCGGGAGGGGGGATGTTCAATGAGCAGTGAAACGTTTCTATCTCTCAAGAAAAAAGAAGTCCAGTAGCCATGACTCAACATCCAGATGAACTTCAAAGCCCATCTCCAGTCATTGCCAGCTGTCACCATAGCCCAATAGCTCAGCATGAATGTATGTATTCTTCTTCCTTCTTTTCAAGTCATTGCCTGCCCTCTTTTAGTGACCAATCAACCAGTAACTAACTGTGAATCACAAGGACCCATCTGCCGGTCAGATTCCAGCAGATGGACTACAGAACTCTGGTTACTGTTGGATGTGAAATACAAACTCACACAAGCAAAGTTATGCTTTGCTACCAACTGTAAGTATGACTTAGATCAAAAAACATAGTAGAAAGAGGGAATCGGGAAGATGACAGGAAAAAAATGGAATTGTAGATCACAACATGTGATTTGTAACAATCTTGATTGTGCAGTGGTACCCCGACTTAAGAGCAGCCCGACTTAAGAGCAATTCGAGTTAAGAGCAGAAAACTGTTGGCGCTTTAATTGCCACCTCACAAATTATAGATATGGTCTGCTCGACTTAGATTTTTTTTTTTTTGGATTTTTAACTTATTTTTTCAGTTTTTCAGATAGGTACCCCGACTTAAGAGTAGTTCGACTTAAGAGCATGCATTCAGAATGGATTACATTCGGAAGTTGAGGTACCACTGTATTATTGTTTTTCTTTCTCTGTGCCCAAGTAGTGCACCTATACCACACATCTGGTTGCTAATTAGAGGGGAAAGGCACTAGACTAATTATGCATGATCAAAAATATAATATGAAATTAAAGGGGCTATATTTCTTCAAGTCTCTCTGTGCGTTTGTCTCTCTTCCTCTCCTTCTGTCTCTGTCTCTGTCTCTGTCTGTCCCTCCCCCTCTCCCTCCCCCCCCTCTGTGTGTGTGTGTGTGTGTGTGTGTGTGCGCGTGTGTGCGCGCGCGTGTGCACATATGCTAAAGCTCTCTCTATGGGTATTGTCAACAATATGGTTGATGATGTGAGAAATGGCCGTTTTCACATGATCATCATTATGTGTCTTTAATAATCAATAAGCAGTCCAACAAATCAACATCACTGGCTCCTGTGTAAAGATTACTGTGATGTCCAATCTTTCATGTTGGGATGATGTATGAAGGCCCAGGATTGGCAGAGTCAAGGAGGTAGCCCGTACTGAACAGCTAAAGGAAAAATGAACTACAGTATTCCAAAGAGTCTTTGATTATTATTATTATTTTATGAGTGAACTTCTCTCACCTTGTTGCCCATGGGTTTGCAAAGGTGAAGCTGCTTGTTGGATGTCCTGAGGCCTTTTCAGGCAGAACAAAACAATATTAACCTGAAACTCATTTTCACCATCTTGGCTGTAAACTCTTATTGATTTGTTTAGGGGGAGCTGAGTAAACCTGGAAGATGAATCTCTGTTTAAAAGCCAAGAGAAAGGTGTGATGTTGAAAACTCTTTTTTTGATCCTGAAAGCCTTGAGGTGCAGTCTGCAATCACGGAGTGCTTCGCTGATGCTTTCCTCTAGCTTGACATGGCTTCAGATGGTCCCCTTTCCCCTAGAGTCATGATGGTGCAAGAAACTGGATCCCACAGAATCTTTGGCATATGTGACCCAACAACGATGCGAATTATGACCCACACAGTGTTGGTGCGCTTGCCTAAGTGAACTTACCCACAGAGCAAGAGGAGGGAGCCTTCTAGATCTTAATCCTCAAAAGGTTATACCCCCTCATTAATAATTCATTCTTCTATGATTCTAAGATGCTCTACCCACTGCACCATGCTAGCTCTGCCTTCATCCTTTCAGGATAAAAGAAGACACATGCATGCCAGGCAACTGTGCATTTATACGATCTGTGTGGGAGAAATGAGAGAAAAGGGGATTGGCAGAATGAATGAATGAATGAATGAATGAATGAATGAATAAGAGAGAGAGAGAGAGAGAGAGTAGGGGGAAAGTGAGTAAAAGTGGGTGGCCGTGACTGCTTTGGTCGTGGAGCAATGCCCCTGACTTTTGCCTGTTGCATTGACAGCAATGATCGATTGTTCCAGGGGGATTTTGGCCCTAGAGATGGCAAGACGTCTCTCCAGTTCTCATTTACAATCAAGACCAGCTGCCTACCCCTGAGACCAAATGTGTTAATACAGTCAGCACATCAGGAGAAGGAGCGCTGGCTTCCTCAGGGAGAAAAGGCTGTTTATTCTAGCACGAGCATGACTCAGTCCACATTTGGTGAATTAGCTTGGTGCTCTTTTGCAATTAGTGAACTGGGAGACAGTTGCCTCTGGAGGGAGGAGGCTGTCAGAAGAAGGAATCCGTGTCTGCCTTACCACGTGGTCTGAGCCACTGAGGCTCCGACTGTCTCTTAGGCTCCCAAGGAGAAATCCCCTCTGCAAAGAACAGTGACAGCAAGCGCTTTCCCCCCTGTTGTGCTTTGTGCAAAAATCGGCGCAGTCATATTCATTTGTGAAGCCAAGTACATATAAAAGGAACCAGCTAAATGTTCTGAAAGATGCGAACAACTCATCCAGGGCTTCAAGTTTTTTTTTAAAATAAAATTACTCCCTGCTATGGCAGTAGATAAATATTCAACTAAAAATGCAAACATCCTGTCTAAAAGCCAACACAAAATGACTTGGCTTTCTTTCAGCAAGTAGGTTTTAATGTGTGTGTGTGTGTGTGTGTGTGTGTGTGTGTGTGTGTGTGTGTGTGTG
>JAHTLZ010000017.1:810670-839691 GCA_023846285.1 Phrynocephalus versicolor
AAAAAATGATCCTTGTAACTTGGCTAAAACTCAGCTCTGTTCAGCTAGAATAAACTGCAGCTCCTTTGGTTGTGTAAAAATAAAAAGGGAATGTATTGTAAATCCAAGGATTTAGACCTAACGGACACGGGGAATCAGCTCAGACTATTATATCATTTTTTTTCCTTCAAAGGTTGCAATGTTTTATTGTTTCGCGCTCTTTTGACTAAGCAGAGCTTTTTTTTTTTCCAGACCCTGAAATGCAAAGCCATTTTGTTTTCTGTTACGCCTCATTATTTACTGAAACATTTTCATTATGACAATCAAACTGTAACATTGCCAGGGGCAGAAAGCATTAGATTACTACCATCTGAACTGAAAAATTAATTTTTCACTCTGTGAATTATGAGTTAAAAAAAACACCTTCCATCAGTCCGCTGACAATGGGTCCTGAAGACACTGTCGAAAGCAGGAATGTACAATGGACACACTCAGGATTATGTCCAAATAACGACACTGCACTTGGTCTCCAAAGTGCCCTGTGTGCATTTAGAGGGACACTGAGGCATAGTCCCTTGCGAGGGATTGTACCATACTTGTCTGCTTCCAGATATCTGGGAAAACCTCATTCTAGTGCATGAGGCAACATACAGTCATTATGCTGCAGGAATGATTTCAGGGGAAATTATTTGCCCACCTCCAGGCTGCGTAGAACATAAGAACTAAAAGATTGTTATTATGACCTTTTCCAGTTACATCATAGCAGCGGGAAGAACAGAGAAAGCAAAGAATGGAGGGGAACATAACAGACTTGAGTGTCTTAAATTAAACTACTCAAAATCAATACAGGAAAGAATGCAGGCATTCATTTACACACACACACAGAGAGAGAGAGAGAGGGGGAGAGGGAGAGAGAGGGAGAGGGAGAGAGGAGATTCTTGATTACCGAAGAATACCAAAGTTCTGCACTTTGTGCTGAAAATTTTAAAAACTATGCATATAGAGAGTAGTTATCACTGTGAGTTTTTACATTTTATAAAAAAATCTTACTTTATATTCTTTTATTACTTAATAATTTTATAACTTCTTTATATTCTATTTAGAATTGTATGTTTATCTGTCAATACACAGTGGACCCTCGTATAACAGTTTGTATAACGTAAAATCTGTACAACCTAAAAAATTCTGGAGATAGGAGAAATTTGCTTAGCAGAATCGTCTATGGCGAATCCGGACAACATAAAAATGGTTGCAATTAGGGATTACTCTGTTTTCAATGCATTCCTATGGGACATTTGTATAAAGGAAAATTTGCTGAACATAATTTCATTTGGAACAAATTAATTCCTTTATACAAGGTACCACTGTAATTTGTTGTTGTTTCTGAAATGAATAAAGAAAGAAAGACTGCAAGTTGACCTCACTCTGAGCCTCTCAGAGAGGACTGATTGATTGATTGATTATTGACAGACTGATTGGTTGGTTGGTTGATTAATTGATTGATTAGACTTCTAGACTGCTGATCTGGCAACAAGGCCATTCTGGGCAGTTAACAATAATAGAAACATAGACTATGCAATTACCAGTAATATGCTGTCACTTAATATTACATAATAAAAATCAATATGATGAAAAAAAGTTAGAGGCTAACATTTTAAAACATCACGTATCAGAATTATGCTAGCATATAATAAAAATAGGGTGTACCCCAGTGGTCTTGATTTTCACTTGGGGGTAAACATTCATTACTTTCCTCTTTTGGTGTCGGTTCAGCATTCTCCTTTCAAGCAACTGGTCGTTTCTGTTCCATCCCCCTAGCTGCTAAATGCATCTGATTTCTTTCATTTTGCTATTTCTAAGCCCATGAAAACTGGATTTAACATGAAGGGCATGCAGGGCTGTGCTGCTCCATCCCAAAATTGCTTCCAGGGTCTTGGCTCGGCAGCCCTGATTGGGTTAGAAGAATGTTTCAAGTTTCAACATTTGGCTGAATATATATCACTCATGGCTAATTTATAGCAAATTGTGAGATAAACAGTAGATCCAGTCCTCAGGGTGTTCCATGATGTCCCTGATACATCCTCAGAGTATTGTCTTATTGTTCCCCTTTTATAACCACTCAAGTTGTATTTCTTCTCCGCCAGTCCCTCACTCTGCTTTCAAAAGATGCTAAATGTTTGGGCTCGTAAACTGAGCAAGGCAAAATCTGTTTTACCGGGGACATTCTGCCCGAAAACCTTGATTTGTGATCATATGCAGACATGTTCAAGCCCAAACTTCTAGAACCTGAAGCATGGCAGCCAACTAGAGCACTCTAGATCAGGCATGTCCAAACTTCGGCCCTCCAGATGTTTTTGACCACAACTCCCACAGTTCTTTGCCATTGGAAATACAGGCTTGGAATTCTGGGAGTTGTGGTCCAAAATATCAGGAGGGCCAAGGTTTGGACATGACTGCTCTAGATCAAGCTTTCTCAACCTGATCTTTCCAGTTATTATAGGATAGCCCTCCTCAGCCAGGGCTAGTGATGTCCAATAGAGATGGGCACGACTCAGAAAAATTTTTCGTTTTCGTCTTCGTTTTCGGCTAGGGGTCCGTTTCGTTTCGTTTCCGTTTTCGTGAGCTAATTTTCAAAATTTTTCGTTTTCGTTTCGTTATGTAACGAAAACGAAAACGAAAATGAAAATTTTTTCGTTTCTCCCCATTTAGCTCCATTGAGTGCTTTTCCAGTAACGAAAAACGAAAACTGGCTCAAAATTAGTCATTTCGTTTCCGTTTTCGGTCCATTTTTGAACCGTTTTTCATTTTTCGTTTCGTTACGTAACGAAAACAAAAACAAAAACAAAAACAAAAATTGCGCTAAGTCGTGCCCATCTCTAATGTCCAATGAGTGACACGACCTCCCAACAATATGCACCCAGAGTTTAAGGTCCTGAGAAGAAGCCTGGTGTTACATTCCACCACTCCGTGAGGCCATTCTGGTGGGTACACGACTCTGGGCTTTCTCTTTAGCAGTATCTTCTTTATCCCTAAATGTCATTAGCCACCTCTGTTTAGATTCCAACAGCAGCCAGAGCACAGAGAGAAACTCCCAGCTCCCTGAGCTCCTTGCCCTCTGAAGATGCCAGCCACAGAAATATTGCAGACAAGTCCAATGACTGGTAAGCCATATCCAAGTCTTCTTGAGGCTGGCCTTTGGTCTACAATTTAACTGCAACCACAAAAGTGGTTGCAATTTGTTTAGCAGTTTGGTAAAATCTGCCATCCTGCGTTTGTGTAATCTTGGGTGCCATGTGGCTTTTTCCCTTGGTCTTTCTAGACCAGTGGTGGTGAACCTTTGGCACTCCAGATGCTTTGGACCACAACTCCCAACAGTCCTTTGCCATTGACCATCTAGGCTTGGAATTCTGGGATATGTGGTCCAAAACATCTGGAGTACCAAAGGTTCGCCACCACTGTTCTAGACTATGAAAGCTAGAAGGGTCTGCCTTCTAGGCATGTCCAAACTTTGGCCCTCCTGATGTTTTGGACCACAATTCCCAGAATTCCAAGCCTCTATTTCCAATGGCAAAGAACTGTGGGAGTTGTGGTCCAAAACATCTGGAGGGCTGAAGCTTGGACATGCCATCTAGACCATATTGACCTCTTGTCAAAATCTGTTTTTGAACAGCCCTGCCCATGGCAGAATTCCTATGGAGATGCAGGTGTTAACTCAACTTAGAAAGTTGGCCGAACTGTGAATCTCACTAAGGAAAAGCAAGCCATGGCCGAGTGAAACACTGGCACCCAACTGGCGTCCTCCCCACCCCCACCTCAGGCAACCCTGCCAATGCACCAAATAGGACCTGCTTGGTGCAGCAACTCCACTCAAGGGAAGAAGGTTAATGATGAAATATTAGACAGATCTGCAGGCTGGAGAAATGTTTGTTCCAGCGTTAGGCACAATTGCTCAGTAACCTGTCTTCTTGAGGTGAGGCGAGGGTCATTTCCCAACAAAAATTGCTGGTAATGAATTTTCGTGCATTAACCCACCGTAGTGCGGTGATCTCCATTATCTTTTGCATCTGAGAGGTGATTACAGCAGGTAAGAATAAACAAATGCTGTTCAATTATAAGGATCCAGGGGGAAAGCAACATAGTGGCTTTCAACAGCCAATCCAGGTTTTATAAGCCTTTCTTGATACACACATTGCACAGCATGACTTGACTGGTATTCCACACCAGTCTGAAGATGTTGTTACCACGTGCTGTAGGCACCTGGAGTAGGAACTGGCAAACCACTCCAGTATTCCTGCCAAGAAAACTCCATGGACATGGGGTCACGAAGAGCCGGTCACGATTGTAACAACACAACAATACCACTCCAAGTAGTCTCTGGGCAGTTTACAGTTTAATTATGCAGGCTACACATTGCCCCCACCCTCCAGCAAGCTGGGTACCCATTTTACCAACCTTGGAAGGATGGAAGCCTGAGTCAGCCATGAGTCAGCTACCTGGGATTGAACTCCAGGTCGTGAGCACAGTTTTTCCTATAGTACAGGCATTTAACCACTGTGCCATGGGGCTCATGGTTAAACACACATGCTTTTGCCAAAGAGTGGTTAAACACATGCACACTTAAAATACCCTTACCTCGCATTTCTTCTTGAAAAGGAGAGCTTCGTTGTTTAAAGACAGTGCACCTGTTTCTGAAACTATTGCCTGTTTTTAAGCAATGCTTGCTAATTGATTTACCCGGGGGGGGGCTATGTAACCACATGTGGAGATATGATGTTTGACTCCCTCTTTGGCATTAACTGTGAGTAACTTTGGGCAACTGCTGGGACCCCAGCATATTGGCAAGGCCTAACAATGGGAACATCTATCCCTCTCAAGATGCTCATTGAAGATTCAATGAATGGGGATTGAATTCAAACTCTCCAAGCAGGAAGACAAATCTCACAGTGAGGAACTCTGGAGGAAGAAAAAATATATGTTATTATTATTTGTGCATGAGATATCTTTAAAGCCAGGACAAGCATCTCAATCAATTCCTAGTCAGTGTCAACATTCACTGGTTTAGCACAAGATAGTGTATGCATTCCTTTAGTGGTGACGGTCCATTCCTCCATGTGGTACCACTGGCACCTGCCCCCCCAATTAGGTGCAGAGCTTATTTATTTATTTATTTATTTATTTATTTATTTATTTATTTATTTGGTTTTGGGGTTGGTTGATTGGTTGGTTATATCCTGCCCAACTAGTATGAAGCACTGCCCTGCGGATCAGGCAAATTGGGGTTTTGGTACCCCAAAATCATACCCCCACACCTGTAGGAAAATGCAAGGGAGAAGATGTCTATGAAGATTCTCAGTCATCCAGGTGAGTTTATCTGGAAGTTGAGTCAAGCCTACTGGACTTATTTTTCTTGTGAGATGGAAATGTTTTGCTTCTCATCCAAACAGCTTCATCAATCTGAATACATCTCGTACAAGTCCTCCATCTTCTTATAGTCAGCTTTGACCTCTTGTCACCCTGGTCAAAGATCTTCATGTGCTCCTTCCAAACTCTTCTCTGTCCCACCCATGAGATATCAGAACAACCCTCACTGGCAACACCACACAGGTGCTCCTGGGTGCATAGCAAGGGCCTGCCATTGAATCTCAGACATTTGCCCTAAAAAGCAAATGGGGTGGTGCTGACTTGTCAAGCCTAATATCATTGCTTTAAATTTCCCATGAAACATACATCTGATACTACAAGGACTGCTCTAGTTCATAGCGGAAAACAGAATTCTTTTATCTCCTCAAATTTCCCACAATGCCCTGTGGTTCCTGACATAATAGCATTCTCAGCATTGTGGGAAATGTTTGATGGAAGTCTGCTGCAACTAAGGGCAGGTCTAAAAGGGATCATCTCTGGCTGCAAAGCCCAGACAAACCATGATTTGTCAACTTCTCCTGCAAGCTTGAAGACGGGCTTCCATGTGGATCAAATTCCTGGATAAACACGAGATTTACCAAAAAGAGAGCATGGAGAATTAATGTTTTCAGATCACAAGGCATTGCCTCCAAAAGAAGTAACTTGCTCTGCCCACAGCCTAATGTCATACCAGAAGGTCCAAACCCGAGTGGGGGTTATCTGCAAGAGGTTATTGCTTTAATGGGATACTAGTATACACGTGTCCTAGAATACACATGTCCTAGAATTAGAGATGGGCACGACTTAGCGCAATTTTCATTTCTGTTTTTGTTTTTCATTTTTGTTACGTAACGAAACGAAAAATGAAAAACGGTCCAAAAATGGAACGGAGCGGATCGCCCAGCGGTCAACATCGGCCTGACCGGTTCGGCAGTCGCGAGCGCACTCGCTACAGGTTCCATCCCCCCGAGAAGCCAGGCGGTCCCTTACCCGGAACCGGGCTTTCTCGGTGGCCGCTCCATCTTTATTGAACTCCCTACCTAGCGAAGTGCGCTCTGCAGAGTCCCTGCTGGCCTTTCGTAAAGCGGTGAAGACCATCCTATTCCGCGAGGCCTTTGGCGACCTAGCTTAGCCTTCCATTTTTTTTAATCCGCCATCGATAATTTGTTGAATTTGATAGCAGCGGCGAGCTCAGAACTTAAGGGTGCGCCTTCGCCTCTGCTCTTTTAATATGTTTGATTTTAACTCATGTTGATTTGTTGGCTTCGTCTCTTACTGCTCTGTATTGTATTTCCTGTCTGTATTTGCTGACTTGTTCAGCCATGTTCGCCGCCCAGAGTTCCCGTTGGGAAGATGGGCGGGATATAAATTCAACAATAAATAAAATAAATAAATAATGGAAACGGAAACGAAACGACTAATTTTGAGCCAATTTTCGTTTTTCGTTACTGGAAAAGCACTCAATGGGGCTAAATGGGGAGAAACGAAAAAAATTTCGTTTTCATTTTCGTTTTTCGTTTTTGTTTTTCGTTTTTGTTACGTAACGAAATGAAAACGAAAAATTTTGAAAATTAGCTCACGAAAACTGAAACGAAACGAAATGGGCCCCTAGACGAAAACGAAAAAGAATTTTTTTTTTTTTGAGTCGTGCCCATCTCTGCCTAGAATACATGTTCCCATCCGTTCTCTGGCCCTGTTCGCCATGGTTAAATGATGCTACTTTAAACGTTGCAGCTCTCGCAAGCTGAATCAGATCAGGATAATGGCAGGGTAGAGAAATAAATGCACTTGCATACTTGGGTCAGTGACAGCTCTACAATACAGTGCCTGAAAGGCTGTCATCTGTTTCTAGCCCAGTTGAATATGCTTTGACAACTTTAATATACCTAAAAGCATTTTTGAGAGAAGAAGGTTTGACTACAGTCCAATTCCTTTCCATCATAAACTAAACCACTCCTCAGTCAGAGTAGTTGTATACATTCACTTCTTTTGGGACTATGAGATTAGGATTTTTTTTAAGGCTGGATATTTTTATCATAACCAGGGCATGGAACTAAATAAGATAAGTCAGAAGTAGAGCTTAGAAACACTTAGTACAGGGTCTTCTAGACCCTACAGTACGTTACCCCATCCCAAGTGCCTGGACAGCGCAGTGGCTTAGGCAGCTGGCTGCAGAGACAGAGGTTGGGAGTTCACTTAATAGAATCATAGAATCCTAGAGTTGGAAGAGACTTCAAGAGACATCCAGTCCAACCCCTTGCCATGGAGGAACCCCCATCACAGTGCTCCCGACATATGGCCATCCAAGCCCCTGCTTAAAAACCTTCAAAGAAGGAGACTCGACCACCCCCTGTGGCAGCATATTCCACTGCCAAACAGCTCTAACCGTAATGAAGTTCTTCCTAATGTTCAAATGGAATCTCTTTTCCTGTTGTTTGAAACCATTGCCCCGCGTCCTAGTCTCTGAAGGCACGGAAAACAAACCAGTCCCTTCTTCAATATGACATCCTTTCAAATATTTAAACATAGTTATTATATCCCCTCTCAGTCTTCTTTTTGAAAGGCTAAACATTCCCAGCTCCCTAAGCCATTCCTCGTAAGACCTTTCTTCCAGACCTTCAACCATCCTGGTCGCCCTCCTTTGGACCCGCTTGAGGTTGGCAACATCCTTTTTAAATTGAGGTGAGCCTCCTGGGAGAAGAGCCAGCCTTGAGTACAGCCAGCCTGTGTAGCTTTGGGAAAGTTACACAGCCCCAGGGTGTCCCTAGTAAAATAAAGGTAAAGGTTCCCCCCGCACATGCGTGTTAGTCATGTCTGACTCTAGGGGCAGTGCTCATCTCCATTTTCAAGCCAAAGTCCATGGCCATGTGGCCGGCATGGCTTTAACGCATTTCTGCTCATGGAACACTGTTTACCTTCCCATTTTTTATGGCAGTACCTATTTATCTACTTGCATTTACCTGATTTCAAACTACTAGATTGGCAGGAGCTGGGGTTAACAGCAGGAGCGCACTCCGCTGTGTGGCACCCGGGATTCAAACCACCGAACCACCAACTTTGCAGCCGATCATTTCAGTGCTCTAGCCTGCTGAGCCACCATGCCCTTTTCCCCTTGAAAAGGGAATAGTGAGCCAGTTCTAAGTATTCTCTGCCAGAAAACCCTGAGAAGATTTGCCATAAATCAGAGCTGACTTGATAATGAACAGTTACTACGATTAACTTTTCCATCAAGCACTACTCATAAGACAATTCCTCTACCGCCATCCATATCATGTTCACTTATCTTGCTTATTTTCAAGGCATGTATTTATTATTTATTTCTTATACTTATTAACCACCCGATTCTCCCATAGGGAACTCTGGGCGGTGTACAGATGTCACCCAACAGTGACTACCCCGCTACAAAACAAACCCCAACAATAATTAACAGTCAAGACCTAACAGAATACACTAGTATACAAATACCGTGTAAAAATACTAAAAAAAAAAAAAAAAAAAAAAAAAGGATAAATAACAGGATCCGGCAAGAAAACTGATGCCCACAGTTTAAAAAAAAGCAAAAACCAACATTACAGTGTGCTCAGAGGGCCCCGAAGCACTGCCTGAAGAGCCAGGTCTTTAAGGCCCTTCTGAAGGCTGGCAGCGTCTCCGCCTGCCTGATTTCAACTGGCAGCTTGTTCCAAGAGGCCGGGCCAACCACCGAAAAGGCCCAATTCCTGGTGGAAGCCCTACGGGCCTCTCTCGGTGTCGGCACTCTAAGGGCGTTTATACACGACCCCTAAGCTCCGCTGCAAATGGCTCCCAGCTCCGGAGCTTAAAAATGTTTCCCCACCAGCTCCGGAGCATACAGAAAATTAAGTGCGACCACGCCCACATAAGCGCGACCCAGCGCACCTCTCAAGTACCTGCTCTTTGATGGTGAAAAATTCCTTTATGCGGATCTGCCCGGCTCTCCTCCCTACTTTTTGTTGTTGCTTTATGCCTCCCGCCCCTTTAAGAGGAACCAGGAAGTGACTGGAGGCTCAACTTCCACCCACCGGGAGGTAAGCCAGTATTCTTTTGTTCCTTTTTTTCCTCCCTCCCCTCATGCAGACAGGAGAAGGAAGTGCGGCGGGGTGGGGACACACAAACAGCAACGAACCCCCAAGATCTCTGGTCCGAATTTAAGGGTCCAGCGGATCTTAGGGGTCATGTGAAAAGGCCCTAAGAGAAAGGGAAGACGAAGCTCTGGTTGGCCGGGACGAGATTGATCTCTGGGAGATCCACTCTGCCAGATAGATAGGTCCCAAGCCATGGACCTATTCCCCCCCTCCCCACCAATCCTCTGGGTTTTGGTTTATTTTTAGGATTGCTTTATAAAAAGAGCAGTTGAGCACCATTTCCTATTTTTAGCCCCGAGGCATCTCAGCCAAAAGGACCTGTCCCTCCACCTACTTGACCTGCAAGTGGGGTTTGTTTTGTTCTGCTCCTGCTTCCTCACAGAGGAAGATGAAGGAGAGGTTGAGGTGGCAGAAAGGGCAGCTCCCAATTTTGGCACTCCTGTTCAGAACCAGGGAATCATGGTTCTGAACAGGAGTGCCTCCCAGTCCAATCTTCTCGAACATGCATCCTAGTGCTTTCTTGGTGGATCCTGTCTCAGACAGTTTTCTCGCCCTCACCACCCTACCATCCATGCCCCCTCACATCCAAAGTTCATGGTGCCTCCTCCTGCTAACCCTGAGATGTGTTTCCCTTCTTGGAAACCTGGAGAACCACAGCAACAGCCAGTCCCCAAAACAGCAAGAGGATCCTTGGGATATGCTGACCTTAGTGAGGCTGAGTTCCTTCATTGTTGCAAGAGAGACACCGCAGCCCATGGGGTGAATGAATGAAAGCTTTATTGCAGTCACTGACCAAATCCAAATCCAAATCTGCTGCTATATGTCTTGGGGGTGCTCTTGGATTCATCCTTGAGCTTGGATGCCCAGGTCACGGCTGTGGCCAGGAGCGCATTTGCACAATTAAGGCTACTACACAAGTTGGGGCTACCAATGAAAAGTCCCAGGAAACTTCAACGGGTCCAAAATGCAGCAGCCAGACTGCTGACTGGGGCGGGGTACAGAGATCACATTACACCCCTATTAAAGCAGCTCCACTGGCTGCCAATCAGCTGTCGAGCACAATTCAAAGTGCTGACCTTGACCTACAAAGCACAGTATGGCCTGGGTCCTAGCTACCTGAAAGATCAAATCTCACAGTATGAACCAACTCGGGTGTTAAGATCATCAGGAGAGGCCCTTCTCTCCATCCCATCACCCTCACAAGTAAGTCTCGTGGGAACCCATGAAAGGACCTTCTCAACTGCTGTGCCCAGACACTGGAACTCCTTCCCACTAGAGGCCAGGACTGCTTCATCTCTGTTGTCCTTCCGAAAACAGGCAAAGACCTTTCTCTTCAAGCAAGCTTTCCCTGAATGATGGACTACCATGTGTATTTGATATGAATCTATAGGTTCACATAGACTTTGTGTTTATGACTACTTATAACCTTGTAGCTTTAATGTAATGTTTTCTATTAATGCTGTAAGATGTCCCTCATTTCCTTGTTCTCAAATACTTGAATATGTCTTAATTGTACTAGACTGTATATTATCGCTCATTACCGTAAGCTGCCTTGGGTCCTTTTCCAAGGAGAAAGGTGGGGTAAAATACTCTAAAACAAATAAATAAATAAATAAGAAGTGGACATATCCATGAAAGCTTACATTAAAATATAATAGTTAGTCTTTAAGGTGATGCATGTTTTTGTCTTTTATTTTGTTTTGATTTGATTTTTGCCTGGAATTCTGACCAAATCCTAAATACATATGCATAAATTGTGCCACTTAAAGCAAAACAACAAGAACAAGGGAGGGAAAATATCATATAAACAGAACCAACCTAAGTTGTGGCGGCTTGAACTTTTATTGAAACATTGAGCATGGCTCAGCATATGAGCATGAATTACAATTGCCGCCACACAAAATTTGTCTTCATTAGACACCATACTTGAAGTAAGACATTCTGGGGTGTATATATCTTGCCCTGACATCAGGAGGCGGCTGTAAAATGCCTCTGGCTGTCCAGAGAATTGTTTTAAATAAGGCACAATAAATGCTTCCCTAATTCCATAATATAAGGGACACTGCAGGAATACATTTATTTTATTTATTTATTTTGAATATTTTTACCCCACCTTTCTCTTTGGAAAAGGACCCAAGGTGGCTTACAATAATGAGGGGCAATATACAGCCCAGAAAATTTAAGAAATATTCAAATTAAGAAGAGGGAATTAGGAGAGGCATCTTAGAACATTAAAAGGTAACATTAAAGCTACGAAGAGCACACAAAAAGAAAAGAAAAATCCATTATGAGGGATGGAAATCATGTGCCAATGTTTCGATTCTATCTGACTTGCAGAGGCACTTATGGTGGAGATAAGAGATCTTTTGAAACTTTCCTTCTTGTATTGCTGAGGGCAGAGCATTGAGCCAAGCAAGTGTTCTCCCTTGTTTCTTTGTTAGACAAGCAAAGAAATAGCCAGCAGGTTTGAAGGGGGATCAGTCCTGGATCTATTGATATGCTATGAGGAAGCTCCCGGATCACGATGTCTCTCTATCTCCAACATTCCTTGTTTAAGGATTTGTTTAGCTATCTCATAGCCCAGCTGTATAAGGCACTCCACTGAGAGAACATAGGTTTTAAGTAGAGATGGACACAAAATGCCAAAATGGTGTTTCATTTTATTTTTCATTTCTCCCCACCCTCCCCACTTTTGTTTCATTTATTGCAAAAAATATTAAAAATCATTTTGTATTTTGTTTGGTTTCATTTTTTCCTTTTCTTTTTTTTACACTGTTGAGACTAACCAGCTGGCCAGTGCTTTTTTTAAAAAAACTAGCGCCGACCAGCTGGCGCCCAAGTCCTACCAGTTGGTGCTTCCCCCCCCCCACACAAATGGCAATCAGCTGTCACGCGTACTGATCAGCACATTTTTTTCTTTTTTAAAAAAACCTCATGCCAATCAGCCCCCATGCGGGCCTTGCTGGTCAATGCTTTTTTTACACTAGCACCGACCAGCTAATTCCTGGGCCCTGCCAGTTGGCTTTTTTTTTTTTACACTAGCGCCGACCAGCTGGCCCCTGGGCTCTGCTGGTCAGCGCCAATTTTTGTTTTACACAAGTGCCAATCAGCTGTAGCGTGGTTTGATGAGCATTTTTTTTCCATGGCAGGAGGCCTCCCAGCCATATCAGAAGCCCGCTTCGTAGGGGCTGGTCAGTCGCAGTTCCCATGCCAGGTGGCGGAAGACCTCCCTGCCACCTCAGAAGCCCCCACCCCCGCAGGGGCTAGTGGGCAGCAGCGGTGGCCTAAGGCCTCCCCGACATCAGGTAGGAGAAGACGGCAGATGGGAGAACGAAAAATGAAATGGAATGAAAATTTCCATTTCGTTTCGTTTCATTTTTCTTTGAGGGGGCGGTTCATTATTCATTTCCTTACATAACTAAATGAATTATGAATAACAAAATGAATAAAAAAATTCATTTTGTGCCCATCTCTAGTTTTAAGTTTAAGGGGTAGGGCTATCCTCCATGCTGAGTGATCATTATCTGAAAGTAGTGAAGAGGTTGGGTTTCTTGGGGGGGGGGGATAATTTTAGCTAAAATTGAAAATGGTGAACCAAGCCCTAACTTCAATCTTCATGAATCCCACTTCAACGTCAGGGCTGTATTAGGCACTCGTGGGGGTGAAGTCTTGCAGGACCGGAGAGTTTAAGTTGGGAGCTAGCAACACATGTGGGAAAGATATAAGGGGGAGCCAGTGTCAGTCAAAGAAGATTGATCATTAAGGTTGGGTCGGGTATAAAGGAAAAGAAGGATGATGAGACTGAACTCTTCCTTTGCTAACTAGAAAGCTAAGCAGAAGGTAAGTGAGTTTAGCAGAGACCTCCCTGGCCCTGCTCTGGGATCCAAGACGCGCAGCATCAGCAACACTATTTGGACTCTGTTCGCTGGAAAGAGTTGGTAGATTACATGGACCTGATTCATTGAGATCCAGGGCTAAACCCAGAGACCAAGGAATGGGTCCTTAGGATGTCACAGAGGCAAAGCAGGCGAGGGCTGGAAACTGATCCTAGCCAGCTAATTGCAGGAAAAGGCCCCAGGCAAATGACTCTCTGGAGTACAACTCCCAGAAATCCTGACCAGCACCACTAGGGATGAAGGTTTCCCGGGAGGCTGGGGCCAGGAACATCTCAGGGTCCATGTCTAGGAGTCGGACCCATTGACTTGGAGGACATTTGTGAGTGATGGATAACACTGGTGGGAAGCGTTGAAGCCTACGATGGGTGGAGCCAGAGTTCTGTATTTTCCCCCTCCATCTCACTTTGCGGATTCATCTCTTTTCCTCCTCACCAGGCGATCTGCTCAAAAAATGCCTTGCTCCAACCAAGAACTGAGCTGATCTCCTCCAGAGAGTTTTGAAGATCATGCCCGGGTCCCCTAGGTTGCCCATCCTTGATCGATACTATGGGCCAGGCCACCTCTCAGTCATTCCCCCTCCCTCCTTTATTGTTCATTCCCTTGTCACTTTGGTTCCTCTGTGCTTGCTAAGGATTCAAATGACAGATAAGGTCATTGTGCAATTTGGTGTCTAGAATGACTGCATTTGAGAAACAGAGAGAAAGGAGGAGGCACGAAGGGGGGGGGGGAGAGAGAGGAAACCCAGAACTGTTGCGAGAAGTTTGATGTCAAAAGGCAAATGACAGCCTCATTAAAGGACCCCATTTCCCCCCAGGCAATTAGAGACTTAATATTACAAATGATCTGAGCGCCTATTTTGTAAATGCCAGCGATTACGAAAGGATGGGGAGGAAACCAGAGAGACAGGCACAGACTCCTTTCCCCGGAGATCCGAGCAGACGGATTTTAAATGAGGGAAAAGAACCACGTCCCTTTCGACAACGTTGTTCTCCAAGGATAGCTTCAGTTTCACTGCACAGCTTTCAAGAGCTAAATTCAGCTCGTGCCCTTTCCTCACCAGAGGACAAATACTTCCCAGTTTACTCGCAGAAGAGAGGAAGGGAGCACATGACAAAAGCTTGTCCCCTTTACTCAAAAGTAAAAAACAACAACCGCCACACCTTTATTAACATATATTTGTTTGTCTCTTTGTTTCTCTGTTTATTACATCAGATGCATTTATGTCCCACCCAACTATCTTCTAAAGACTTCAAGACATCTCTCTGGCTCCCCACATAACTTTCTTATGAAGCCTGGTAGCGTAGGCTAGTGAATCAGGCTGTTGACTTTGATTTCACAGTGGCAGTTAAATCTCTCTGTCTTTTAATCTGAGTGTGTACTACCAAGGTGTTTGACTCTATCCCAAAAATGGGCCCAGGCCTTTGGATAGTTCCTATAAAGTTCAGCCAAAAATCTGAAATCAGAGGGAATTACCTCTACTGAGTGAGGCAGAACGAGAAAGAGGAATTGTCCCAAGAGCCCTAAACTTAGGCTTAGGACCTATATACTTGAAAGACCACCTTCCATACGAACCTACCCGGCAATTAAGATGGATCCAGGGGGCCCTCTTGAAAGAGCCATCCCTCAAGGAGGTGAGAGGGATGGCTTGTAGACACAAGGCCTTCTTGGCAGCTGCCCCAAAACTATGGAATGCCCTCCCAAGTGAGATCCGCCTGGTGCCAATATTGATGACATTTTGGTGCCAAGTAAAAACCTTCCTGTTCCAGAAGTTTTATAATTGATACAATATAGATTGTGGGTCCACTGGTGGCAATTTTAGTGTAATGATTTTAGTGTAAGGTTTTTATTATTGCTTTAATTCTTTATTGATATTTTATGTTTTAACTGTTTTAATTCTTTTGCTGGTAAGCCACCCAGAGACCTTTGGGTAGTGGGTAGCATATAAGTTGTATAAATAAATAAATAAATAAATAAATAAATAAATAAATAAATAAATAAATAAATAAATAAGGCCTCAGCCAACAACCCAATAGATCGTGCACGCGTGCCACCAGCTCAGTCGAAAGGCTCAGGAGATCGGCTTCATGCTCTCCCACTCTCCAATACAGGATTGAAGCTTGATGACAACTCTCTTCAAATAGCAGTTGGTCTCTGTTTGGGAGCACCAATTTTTCGCCATCATGTGTGTCCCTGTGGTACAACTGTCACCCCGCAGGGCCACCATGGCCTCTCTTGCCAACTTGGTTTGGGCAAACCTGTCAGACACAACATGATCAATGACATCTTATGTCATGCCCTTAACAGAGCCGGTTTTCCAGCTACCCGAGAGCCTTTACATTTGTGTGCTGGAAGTAACAAAAGACCAGATGGGACTACCTTGATCCCCTGGAGCAAAGGCCGATGCTTAACGTGGGACGCCACATGTCCAAATACATTTGCCACGTCCCACGTACAAAACACCAGCATTGAAGCCGGATCCGCAGCAGCAACGGCTGAACAATTAAAAAGACAAAAATACAAAGATATGGCAACAGGAATTGACTTTGTCCCTGTAGCCATCGAAACATCTGGAGTCTGGGGAGAATCAGCCTTGAGCCTAGTCCAGGAAGTAGGTCGCAGGATAGCCATTACGTCTCAAGACAACCGAGCACCTATGTTCCTGAGGCAACAGCTCTCAATCGCTGTCCAAAAAGGGAATGCCTGCTGTGTGCTTGGCACTGTAGGCCAGCTAACTAAATAATTGGGTTTTTTAGAAAAGTGATTTTAACCAGCATAATAAACAAACAAACAAACAAACCTCTTTGAATGGAGACATGAAAACAGATTGCCCAAATCTCAACTATGGACACATTGATGATCCAGATTAGAGCTCAAATCAAACTAACAGCAACATTCTCAGGCCTTTTTAGATTTCTCAAGTTTCCTCATCAAGAAGCAGAGAAGCTGCATAAATGGAAATCAGTAGCAATCCATGGTACCCCCGTGTCTTGTCTCATTTAGGAATGCGTTCATTCATCTGTTTATCCTTCCGGAAATAATGATACATCCAAGTATTACTTGATTTACATATGTTGACGTTTCCAGAGAAACTTGGGAGAACACTAGCAGGAAAAACATGTTCCTGTCTTTTGGGATGTACAGATACCTTCACAGAAAAAGATGGAGGAGGAGGAGGAGGAGGAGGAGGAGGAGGAGGAAGTTGTCCATAAAGTTTAGGGATGGGCAAAAAATGAAAAACGAAATGCTGTTTCATCATGTCGTTATGTAACAAAATGAAACCAAACCAAACGACACAAGGAAGCAGCATTTTGTTATGGATGAAACAAAATGGTAGGGTTTTTTGTTTGTTTGTTTTTGTTGAAATGAACCATTTCATTCCATCTGTAAGGCACTGGGGGAGGGGAAATTTTTTTTAAAAACCTCCAGGCTTAAAAAAAAAAAAAACATTTTTCCCTTCCCCAAGCCGCCCCAACTGATTGGCACTATGGTGGGGGGAAATTCCCCACCCCCACCCCAGTGCTGAGCAGCTGGCAGGCAGGGCTTGGGGGGAGGGAAAAAAGTTTTTTTAACCCCCCCCCCCGTTTAAAAAAAAAACATTTTTCCCTCCACCACTTTCCAGCCCCCCTCCCCCCCACACAAACCATTTAGTTAGTGGTTTATTTTGTATCAATTTATTTTGAAAAAAAATCATATGAAACGAAATAAAAAAATGTGGTGAGGAGGAAAGGAAAGGAAACGAAACATACTTTTTTTTTTGTTTTGTGCCCATCCCTAATAAAGTTCATACCATCCTTATTTTCTTTGGGGTAACACAAGTCTCTTGGTTGCTTTTGTTGGAAAACAGACAAGCTCTCCCTGAATTGACTGACCACCTATCGTGTGACTTTTAGATGGATTACCATGCATTATTGCTTAGACTGACTTCATAATAATACTCGTGTTTTCCATTTTTACCTTCCTTTTCTCATAATGGGATATTTTTTCTTTTAATTGCTCATGTGCCGTCACTAGCTTTAATATTGCCTTTTTATTGTTGTAAGATGCTTCTTAAAACTTGCTCCTAAACTTGAATATATCTTAAATGTTCTGGATTGTATATTGTCCTCCAATGTTGTAATCCACCTTAGGTCTTTTCCCAAGGAGAAAGGCAGGGTAATAGTATTCCAAATGCATAAATGTGGCTAATTCTCAGGACATGGCTCTATGGGTAGGTGCTAGCTCTACCCAAGGGTTCATGGAAATGTTAATCAGAAGATATGAGGAGGGAGCAGCGTAAGCCTCAAACCCACCCAGTTCTCATGAGACTGACCATCTCAGGGTGAAAAAATTGGCATCAGCTGGAGCTTCTTGTTATTATTGTGGGCGCTGCAAAACCAGTTATCCTCCTTATATGGAGAGGCTTCATGTAAAGAACCAACTTGACTCTTTGGATTATCACTCTCTTTGTGAAGGGAGCAAGGGAGGAGATGATGGAATCTCTTGGGAACACCAGAATATGGGTGCTGTCTTCTCAGCTTTAGAAGATGGGTTTTTACTGACAGAGCTGAAGAAGGTTGGCAGCTGGTGTTTCCCATTTATGATGTTTCTCTCTGTGTGTGTGTGTGTGTTGTTGTTGAAACCTTGGTTCTTAAATTATCCTCCCACTGGTCCATGTTCTGGCTGCTAGTAATTAATTAGCACAAGGAGCTTGTTTGCCATCTGCTTGTCTCTCCCACATTTTTCTGATTTTGCTGGGCCCGCCCATCCTTTGGGCAAGTAGTACAGACAGAGCATTGGCCATTTGCAGGGGTTGAAGTTGCTCCCCAAAGCATTATTTCCAGTTTGCCATTTCAAGAGGATTGGCATACCACCAAATTCTCCTTCCATCCCTTAGAAACCATTTCTAAGGGACCTGGAACAACGCTTTCTTAACCAATGCGCCCAGAAACCACTTCTCTCTTTGAGACAAGTTGATGACATTTTTCTGATCTGGACCCATGGAGAGGAACCCCTCAAAAAATTCCACCAGGACTTCAGTAGTTTTCACCCAAACATCAACCTCACCCTGGAACAATCCACACAACAGGTGAACTTTCTGGACACCACTGTGAAACAACAACATGGGCATCTTAGTACCACACTGTACTGAAAACCAACTGATTAGTATACCTATCTGCATTCTTCAAGCTTCCATCCTGAACACACAATTAAATCAATCATTGTTGCATTACGAATCACACGGACACAGAGCTTCGGGGTGCAATTATCTGGTGCTCAGGCAGCATTCCTGTTCCATGAATGTCTGGATGTGTGTGTGTGATGCGTGTGTGATGATTCTCCTACTGCCTGAGCGACCAGTGTTTTATTAATAAGAGAGGAACAATAGATACAGGATAACGTCACTCGGTGGGAAGGGGAATGCACGCCTTATCTGTAAGACCATATTGCCTGGTATTGATGAGGACCCGGGGGAGAGGAAGCTGTGGGGTCAAAGGTGATATGACAGATGACCCTGGTCTGGTATCCTGTTTATTTGCCATCCTGTTTTGCTCTGGCCTTCTTGCCTACATCAGCACATCCTGGTATCTGCTTCGGTCCTGGGGACTGCCGGGAAAATACAGGTCAAGCAGCCCTCCTAGGCCTTCAGTTTCCTTTGTGCTTGACCAATGTTGGGGCTCAGAAATATGGGCAATGATATTACCACAAATCATATATAGCCAATCCCTTAGATACAACCACATCTGCTCTGACCCACAGGATAGACACTCCAAACTCAGGCATCTACAAAATGCTTTCCTCAGACTACAGTACCCACCTTGCATGGTTCAGGAACAAATCAACAAGCAAGATGCACACCCAGATCCAAAGGGCCAAATAACAGAACACCACTGGTTGTCACTTACAGTCCAAAAGTGAGACCACTCACATGCATCTTAAATGGTCTCCAGCCCACCAATATCCTTGGGAGAAATAATTCATAAATATTCCAAAAAGCTTGAAGAAACCCCTTTAAAATGAAGTTTGCTATATTCATCTATTCATTCATTCATTCAATGTGATGTAATGTTGTCATTCATTTAATGTAATGTTGTCTATTAACGCTGTAAGATGTCCCTCAATTCCCTGTTCTCAATACCTGAATATGTCTTAATTGTACTGGACTGCATAAAAAGTCTGTACTCCAATTTGGATTCCTGCATTTGAGCAGGGAGTCGGACTCTAGGGCCTTATAGGTTTCTTCTAATTCCATTATTCTAGGATAGACAGACAGGATCTATTATCAGTCCTTGGAACTTGCAGAATGAAGCAGGCATCCAGGTTGAGGAAGAATGGACCTGTTCTACCTATCCATTTGCTGGGATCTCTCCCAATCACAAAAGACCTTTATGGATTTTTATAAGGATGGGTGAATTACTCCATTATCATCTCACCTTCTCATGCATTCAGTGGGAAAGACAAAGAGAAACAAATTTCCCAAAGAGGAGTGTCTGGTGTGTATGTGCACACCCACTGACTTCTGTGTGCAACTTTCCCTAATAGACACCTTCCTGTATACCATTTTTCAGCCAAAAACTGTATGTAAAACTCAAAGTAGTACATAACACAAAAAATTCCAGTCTGTTTGTCCTGTGCTAGATAGCTCAGTTGAGAGCTTGGGATTCGATTCCCCACTATGCCTCCCTGACAAGAGCTGGACTTGATGATCCATAGGGTCATACGGATAACAATACTCCAGGTGCGGCCTTACTATCATTTTGCACAATGGCATTATAATGTTGGCTGTTTTATTTTCAATCCCCTTTTTGATAATCCCTAGCGTGGAACTGGCCTTCTTCACCGCTGCCATACGTTGGGTAGACACCTTCATGGAGCTGTCCACCGACACACCAAGATCTCTTTCCTGATCCGTCACGGATAACTCAGAGCCCTTGAGTTGATAGACAAAGTTTTGATTTTTCACCCCAATATGCATTACTTTACATTTTCCTACATCGAAATGCATTTGCCATTTTGCAGCCCATTTCCCCCGTTTGGAGTGATCCTTCTGGAGCTCTTCATAATCTTCTCTGGTTTTTACCACACACAAAAGTTTCATGTCATCCATAAACTTGGCCACCTCACTGCTTATCCCTGTCTCCAGGTCATTTCCTCAAGGGCCATTCCCTTCCAGCTTTACACTTCTAAGAGAAGTGGTGACTGATTGTTATTTTCTGTATCACCAAGAAAAATGAATGGATGAAAGCTTTATTACAGTCAATGAACAGTATCCACTATGCATGTACACAAATAATGCCACTTAAAACAAGGCAAGGAAAAACAGGCCAGGAAGAATACCATAAAATTGAGCCATAGTAAACTGTAGCTGCTTGAACATTTGTTGAACTGCTTTGTGCACGAATTATGCACTAAGAAAAATAAATCAGAGTTCAAAAAAGCTTATGCAATATATCGTATTTGTTTGTTTGATTGTTTTGTTTTGTTTGATTTGATTTGATTTTTATACCACCAAACCCACCTGGCCCGATCACCATTCCAGGTGGTGTAAAAGCAGCAAGCATCTGCCTTGCTGCTTTTAAGTATGTACCTTTAAAACGTGTCTCGAGCATTGTTTTTATTTACCAATTTAATATATTTCTTTAATTCTTTTTTTAAAAGAAAATAATGTACTGTTTGTAGCTTTTAATATTGGTTCTTTTTAATGATGTAAGTCAGCTTGGGTCCCTTTTAGCAGAAAAGGAGGATATAAATATTTCAAGTAAATAAATAAACAAATCTGTTTCTCTTTGCGCTGTGGGGGATTCTTTCTTTGCTTTCCTGCCACAGATTAACACATCTTCCTCTATGGGAATTCTTAATTGATATTTAGGCAAGGGCTTTTCTTAGCCTTATAGGAGGCTGTATAATTTTCAGTGTCAAGAGGAGGAGGAGGAGGAGGAGAAGAAGAAGATGATGATGATGATGAGATGATGATGATGAGTCTTGAGGTGCCTTGAGGAACATTACAAGCAGGTAATGGTATTGTACAAAAAAAGTTTCATTGATAGTAGGACAGGTTGTGTTAACTTCCATTATTTCTCATGTTAGCCCATGGATACAGTGCAATGATAACGGACCTGGCAGAATTACAAAATGTGTTGTTTAAGAAGCCGGGCAGAGCAATCAATGATCCCTTTTTGTCTGTTTAGAAACTGCTCAAATCAAAGAAATTGCGATCCCAAAGCCTCTTCTGTGCCAGTTTTCTCAGCAGGTAAAATGATAAAGTCACTTAAAAGACTAGAATACCTCCTGTTATTCTTGATTTTTTTAAAAAAACATATCTTTTTAATAATGCATGAAATTTTATTGATGTGTGTTTTGCTTGGAAAATAAGTGTCCTATTCTTTGATGGCAGTTGTGTCATCTGAAAGCCAGTTCATCATCAAACCTGGATTGTAAGTCTCTGCAAACAGTTAAGAAACCACAGGGATATGGGGTTGGCTTACACAACAGAGAAATAATGGGTGGGTGGATGAGCAACTGACTCTTTTCAACCTTCCTTTTTTTAAAATCCAGAACTCTCTGGGACAGATGAAAGAAGCATCCTGGAAGACCAGCTTTTAAAAAAAGCAGGTGGGTGATGGGGCTTTAAAAATCATTATATGCTGCCAAGTCAATTCTAGTTTATGGTGAACTTCTATGAGGTCTTCCAGGTAGCGAACACTCAGAAGTGATTTACCGTTTTCTTCTCAGTGTGTGGCAGCAGTGAAGAAGGCCAATTCCATGCTAGGGAAAGGAAATAGAAAATGAAGCAGCCAACATTATAATGTTATTGTACAAAACAAATTGAGGGTTGGGAGAGTGAGAAGAGACAAAAGAAAATACAATACTTCTTTACCCAGCGTGTTGTTAGTCTGTGGGACTCCCTGCCACGGGATGTGGTGATGGCATCTGGCCTGGATGCCTTCAAAAGGGGATTGGACAGATTCCTGAAGGAAAAGTCCATCACAGGTTATAGATGTTGTCCCCATCTTCAAAAAGGGAAAAAAAGAGGACCCAAATAATTACTGCCCAGTCAGCTTGACATCCACTGTATTCCTGGAAAGATTCTAGAACGGATTATTAAGCAGACAGCCTGTAATTATTTAACAAGCAATGCTGGCATTACTAGAAGTCAACATGGGTTTCTAAAAAACATGTCATGCCAGACTAATTAGATTTCTTTCTTTGATAGAGTTACAGGCCTGTTGGATAAGGGGAATACTGAGGATGTTGTTTATCTAGATTTCAATAAGGCCTTTACAAAGTCTCTTCATTCTTTCTAACTTTGCAGGTTGTTTAGCATTTATACCATTCTAATCCATACCATCTTATGTTTCTTTAACCACTAAGTGGCTGCCAGTTTTTATCCAAAGACAAACTTCAAGTTGAATTTGGAGATTACAGGTTCTGCCTGGAGAAATGGAAATGGCCATTCTTTCTGAGGAAAGGAAAGCAATCCAGAAGCAAATGGAAATACCACAGGAAAATTGGAATATGGTTGGAATCTGTATATGTTCTGAAGACTGGAATTCAGGGAGTTGAAATCCACAACGCTTCCAAACTGTATCTATTTTGCAAATTGAAATAAACTCCGCAATTGTGGCGTTTACTGGTTTGCCATTAAGCTAGCCCATTCTGATCATTTGTAGGCTTCTTGTTCCCTTTATTACAAGTTTCTTTTCGGGGGGGGAGGGGGGATGAAATCTTAGTCTACTGAAGGCGTGCTGCTCTTTATTAATTAAAATTGATATTTGCTTAACTTAATTGTCACTTGAAGCTTTGTGCCACTGCACGCACATTCACTGATTACAAGATCAAAGTGGTGTTTATACAGCCCTCGGGGAATTCAATATTTAGTTTGGATGAACTTCCACCGAACATCTTTACCTGCCTCCATGCCAGGGCGGCGGCTGCATCTTCAAAAATCCAATCATGCCTACTGTCAAAAAAAAAAGACATTATTTTAGTATTCCGGTCTTTCCAGCAAGGTGTAAATTGCTTAGCACCATGAAATAATATCCCCCAAAGCAACCCATCAGCTAGCGGGAAAGGACATGGAGAGATCATTCAGCAGAGCAGACACTGTCTGAGCAGACATGAGTCTGATAATGCTGGTTATTTCTGCTTGGAATGAAGAGTGGGATTCAAAGGGTGATGGCTGGGGAAAAGGAGCAAAGATGGTGTCTCAGTACCATGAGTTGGAGCTATTCATTTCCCCATTTCACCGTTGTGTTTGGGGCTATAGTTTCTGTCATGTGCTGTCAAGCTGCTTTTGAGTTATGACAACCATAAGAGGGGTTGTGTTGTATGTGAGAAATTATTTACCGTTGCCACCCTCCAGTGAATTTCCATAGCTGAGCAAGGATTTGAACACAGGTCTTCCACATCCCCAGTGTTAGCACAGAATCCTAGGGAGACCAGTGTGGCGTAGAGCAGTGGTTCTCAACCTGTGGGGCCCCAGATGTTCCTGGACTGCAACTCCCAGAAGCCTCTACCACTTGCTGTGCTGGAAGGGGCTTCTGGGAGTTGCAGTCCAGGATAATCTGGGGACCCACAGGTTGAGAACCACTGGCGTAGAGGATAGTGTGATGGACTAGGACTCAAGAGGCCAGGGTTCAAATCCCCCTCTCATCTGTGGAAGCTCATAGGGTATATGTGGAATCAGTAAAACCACTCCTGAAATATCTCACTTACTTTGAAAGCCCTATTAGGGCTCCACAGCCAAACACCGAACTCACTGAGCCGTCTCGTCTAACGAACTTGCAGTTGTTCGGGGGAATTATTTCTTCGAGCTTGCTTCTCTTCACATGAAGATGCACAGCGAGATGTGCTGTGGACTCTTTGGACAGCATGCAGCTCTATGAAAGCAGCTGTAGTGGATTATGGGAACTGTGATACACAATGGTATGTTGTCCCCAATCCGATTTATCACCATGGCAAGGCAAAATTTACTGGCCAATTGCAGTAAATCACACTATTGTTAAGGGGGCAAGAGGTATGCAGGTGTGGGGGTTAGGGTTAGGGTTAGGGTTAGGTTCTTTTTTCCAATCTACTGCTGGTCGTGGTCGGTGAAAGACTGAAACAAGTAATTCAGAAAACTTCACAGAACAACCTTCTCATAGAATAACCTCCTCATGTGGGGAACAAGAGGAAAAGTAAACAAGATGCTGCTTGGTGCCTACATTACAAAGGCTGTTTCGCCTCATTGAAGCAAGATGTTAACACTTCAGGCTGAGAAATGAAGAGTACGCTGCCTCCAGACTCTCTCTCTCTCTCTCTCTCTCTCTCTCTCTCTCTCTCTCTCTCTCTCTCTCTCTCTCTCTCTCTTTCATCTCACATCATCATTATCTCCGCATTTTGTCGTCAAACAGCGAGACCTGTATTTCCAAGATTGGTAGCGCATCCTAAACAGCTCCAGCCGTCTGCCTTTGAAAGCACTCAAAGTCCTCTGGAAGGCACGAAATATAACCCGGACCCAGAGGTGGTGTTCTCAGACTTCCCGCTGGTTGGCAAAGTTGTCCGCAAGGTTGAAAAGGTGGGAATCAAAGGAAATTTGAAGAGAGGGCTCGACTCTAGTTGTTGACACAGTGTCTTGTCAGCACAAGAGTTTTTCCTTGAGCGTGTTCAGGCTGCTGTGATGCTACAGGAGGCAAAACAAAACAAAGGAAGATAAACATAAAGGCCGCGGTCTTACCAGAGTTTTCTGCATATATAAGTTTCCTGCATATCTTTTTTTTTCAGGTGGTCACATTTTTTTATGTGCAGTTAGTGCCCTCTCTTCTGCGTCGTATTTTCGTATTCTGGTTTGGTCTCTACCTGTCTACTTCGCATTTTGTCCTTCTTTCCAGCTCTAGTTTCCAAACCTCAGTGGTGTTAAAGGGGAACAACTGATTTTACTCCATATTTTCAGGGTCCTGTCGTGGTTACAGAAGCAAATAAGCATTTTCAAGTGAAGTTTCTAAATCCAGCCCCTGGCAGTGGTTTAGGAAACTTCGCTGAAACTGCTGTTCTAGGGGCGTGGTCGGCCGGGACCAGAATTTACTTCTCTTCCCGGTTAGCACATGATCTTTTACTATGCAGTTCACCACCGGGAAACTACGCAGAAAACGCTGGTAGGACCACGGCCAAAGTCTGCACCAGGTTTGGCATGTATGACATGTTGGATTGGAACAGATTCTCTGCTGAACAACAGTTAGCAAGAGAGGAGGGCTCTTGCTACTTCCAGCAGGAGGGTATCTTAAGATGCCTTGCTATCTGTCAGAGTGGCTTCTACCCCAGAATACTGCCCATAACACTTGCTCTTCACAAGCAGGTCATCTGAGGGTGCCCACTCTGAAGGAAGTCTGCAGGACCAACAACGAGGAATTGGGCTTTCTCGGTGGCGGCCCCTTGATTATGGAACCAGCTTCCCTTGGAGATCTGACAGGTTCCCACTAGAGATGGGCACGAATAAAAAAAATGGCATTTCGTTTGTCATTTGTCGTTTGGAGGGTCCCTTTCGGTTCGTTTCTTTTTTTGCGAATTTTTGCAAAAAAATTGTTTTCATTTTTGTTCATTTTGTTACCATTTCGTTACCATTTATTTCAATTTTTTGTGATTTTTTTAGGATTTTAAGCAATTCACTCATATTGCAGTAACGGAAACGAAATGCACGACAACATTTCTGGTGTTTCTGTTCGTTTCGTTTCATTTTAGAGACAAAATTCAAAAAAATGAAAACAAAAATGGAAAATTGTTCATTTCGTGCCCATCTCTAGTTCCCACACTGTTGGACTTCAAAAAACGCCTGAATAATCATTTGGTTTCAATACTTATTTCATATTATCAGAAATCTATGTGTTTAGTTTAATGCCAATAGAGGTTTCAATTGATTTGACTGATTGAACCATTTTGGTTATTCAGAATGGCTTCTGAAATCAGGCAGGGTCAGCTCTGGTTAGTACTTGGATGGGAGTCCACCAGGGAGTACCAGGCGTCTGGTAAACAAATTCCTTATCTTATTGATATATATATGTTGCCAGGCTGAGCCTTCCTCCCTGGCTCCAGAGACTATAGTTCCCTGCTGGGCTTTATGTTCTGACCATCTGAGCCTTTGGCCCTGGGGCTACATACCTAAGAGGAGCATGGGAAGGGTGAACTCTGGGTGCTTGACTAGTTGACCAACTGTAAAGGCTAAGGGAAAAAAATGACACAGAAAGGAATATAGCATAAAGAAAGGGTGGCCAGATCTTTGGTTCTATGATCCGGAATAAGTTACATTTGGTCATATCCAGTTATCACGTAAACTTGGTGATCTTTTTTAGTTCTTTCATTGCTGCCTTTCCAAATCTTAGTCTTCTTGTTTTAAGCATGAGGAGACACCTACTTGAGACTGATTAGTGGCAGAGTCAGAGCAAAACACTACTTTTCGTGGGCCATAGTTAAACTGAGGCATATGCCAACTCCTTGGAGTCAGAAGGGACTGGGAGGAATTTGAAGAGGTTATGGCCTCAAAGAGCTGGCTTAGCTCAGTCGATTGGAGCATCTGGCTGCAATGCCATGGGCCCTGATTTTGGTCTCCATGGTGCCTTCTGAAAAGGAACAAGCCAATATCAGCTGGAGGGTGTGTGGTCAATGGGCTTACATGCTTAGCCACCTGGGCAACCTACAGGGTCACAAAGAACTTTCAGAGGGAATACCTGCTTTTGAGTTGTTTATACCCTTGGAAATCCAAAAGCAAAGTGTTCTGCTTATATACCACCCCATACCACTTCAAGTAGTCTCTGGGCAGTTTACAGTTTAATTATAGTATGCAGGCTACACATTGCCCCCGCCCCCCAGCAAACTGGGTACTCATTTTACCGACCTCAGAAGGATGGAAGACTGAGTCAACCATGAGCCTGCTACCTGGGATTGAACCCCAGGTCGTGAGCACAGTTTTAGCTGCAGTACAGGCATTGAACCACTGCGCCGCGAGGCTCCTTACACCAGTTACAAAAACAAGAGTATGGACTTGGTTTCCATTTTTCAGCTGCTTGTATCTTCTTTAAACTGTGGCACCAAGAAATGGAAGTGGTACGTCAGGTAAGGCATAAAGCAAAGAAAAGAAAAGTAGTCTGCTTCTATACCACCCCATACCACTTTAAGTAGTCTCTGGGCGGTTTACAGTTTTCAATTATTTTATGCAGGCTACACATTGCCCCCCCCCCCAGCAAGCTGGGTACTCATTTTACCAACCTTGGAAGGATGGATGGCTGAATGAACCTTGAGCTTGCTCCCTGGGATTGAAGCCCAGGTCGTGAGCATAGTTTTACCTGCAGTACAGGCATTTAACCACTGTGCCATGAGGCTCTATAGGTATGGTGTATGCAACAGCCTGGCATCAGGAGTGTATGGTGGAGAAAGTTCCTGGGTCTTCTGTTACATTCTATTTTTGAGGGTCTCATCTTTGCTTCCATGACAGTGTGTAACGGGGACCTGTTTTTCCAAGCAGAAGTCTCAGAATGTTTTAACCCTGCAGCTCCTTGTTAACTCTCACTTAAGAGCACTGCATACCAACCTATTCAAATGATTTCAAAAATAGGTCAGGAAGGACTTTTTCCAAAATCTTAACATGAGAAGACAAATATCCACGCATCTTCAGGATGGTGCACCAGATAAATCCTTGATGAATACGTGCATTCTTCAAAATGTACATGGGGGGGGGGGGAATGCATCCATTGTGGGGGCACAAAAATATGGAGGGATTTCTATGCCAGAGCAAAAGAACTCAACCCATGATATGACCTGGTGGGAACACTCTCTGAGATCCATATAATGAGCATATGTTTTGCACATTCCCATATCCCACTTAATTTTCAATCAAATCAGAAACTCACGGCCAAATTAATTTTTCCCTGTGATCCTTTTGATCAGGCTTCTCCCTTTTGAAGTCTATGCACTGGTTCCCACGTGCAATTCGCACCTCTTTAAAAGACCTCATCTTCATCTTTTTCCAACTTTAATAGTCTCAGGTTCCCTCTCTCGTCTTATGTTATCCTGCTTAGTAGAGGTTAGGAATAACTATTTATTTATGTATTACCTTTATCTGCACTGATGTAACTGCTTCCTTTAAAAGGCAATTATATCAGTAGAAGGAAACCCACTGAAGTTTTAAGTGACTGCGTCAATTCTACCACCTTTAAAATATTTAGTGCTTGTTTAGTGCTTGTTTTATTTTATGATGCCTACATGTTGGTTTTATTTTATACTGTTGGTTATTTTGTCATGTTGAGAACTACCCAGAATGGCCTTAGGTTAGAAGGGTGGTAAACAAATCAAATCAATACATAAAAACAGCTAACAGACTAAAAAACCAAAAACCAAACACCTTCACAATTTTAGTTTCCAAGTAAAAAGCATTAATACACAATAAAAGATCGAGCTTTGGGCAGGAAAACATGCCATACTAGCTCCAGGATACAAACAGCATACTGACTTCCTTCCATGTGGCGAAATAGCAAAGAACACTCAGGTGGACTATTTTTTTAAAGTGAATCAATATTTCTTTAATTTCTATACCATCCTACTAGTGTCATGCACTATTCTGGGTGATTTACAGATGATGATGATGATAATGATGATAGTAGTAGTAGTAGTAGTAGTAGTAGTAGTAGTAGTAGTAGTAGTA